>CM014732.1:16957000-17433656 GCA_004329165.1 Spatholobus suberectus | reverse complement strand
TTAAATTTGAGCAGAGTAACAATTTAGTAATTATGATTTAATAATATAAATTTGGGCAGAGTAACAACTTAGCAAAAATTAAAGTTTAACATTAAACAATAATAACAATAATAAAACTTAAGCCTAAACGGGTTTAGGGGAAAACCTTTCCTACCAACATGCAAAGTGATAGTAATTTAGAACCAACCCCACTCTCCCCATTACCTCTAAGATAATTGATGGAGAGGATGAAATTGTTGATGCAGAGCTCCTAGAAAGAGAACTTTAATAGTTATTGGAAAACTAGTAAAATTTTAACATAAAAACAAAATAAAATAAAAAAATTTCTAGAGAGATAAGCTCTTTAAGAATTTGGTAGTTTGAGAGAGAGAGAGGTGCTAAAAATGGTCCAAGACCATGGGTATTTATAGAGGGGAAGAAGGGGGTTAGGTGTCCCTTAGATGATGTAAGCAATGATGCAATAAAATTTATTTTTAATTAATTTTAGGGACACATACCCCAAATAGGTGGTGAATCACCTATTTTAGGGTTGGGGACATGCTCCACCAGCTGTCCCAAGCCTCCATGTGTCAAATTTTATCTGTAGGTGAATTAACCAGTATCGATAAAAACGCCTAAACTTGAAAAATTAGCTTTTAATATCAAAATAATGCATTTTAATGAAAAACTGGACAAATACATTATTTTCATCAAAAATAAATTTCTAATAATAAATTTTAATTTTTATTAATTTATTTCAAATTATATGTATTTATTTTGTATTTTTAAGCTAGAAAATTCATAGAAAATCCATTTCAATTCAATAAATACCAAAATTTTTATCAAAATTATAAAATTAAATACTTTACCCATAATTAAAATAAAATTACCATTTTCACCCTTTTTAAATGTCAAACCAGTACTGGCTGGCTTATTAGACACGTAGGGGCATTTTGGTCATTTTACATAGAAAATTCCCAAAATTCCCAAAATTATATTTTAATATATATGACATAATTCCAAGCTCAAATTAACATTTTAATGTTAATTGAATCTTTTTCTCATGCCAGTTCTTAATATTGAGAAATAGGGACAAAATTGTCATTTTCTAATTTCTCTGTGCTCCGGCTCGGAAAAATTATTAAAAATGACGATTAAATAGCTCTTGAAATTTTGAGTAAAATGGTGAGAGTCATAATTTCAAAATTTTGTTCGGATTTTTCATAATTGTATTGCCAAATATTATAAAAAAAACAGTGAAAGAATTGAAATTGGATTATTATATTTTTCATTACTTTTCTCTCAAAATAAATTTTTTATAATGAGAGATACTTAATATAAAATTTTCAAAATATTTTGAGGTCAAAAAGTCTCCGGTTGGTTCCTACAGTCAACCAGGGGTATTTTTGTCATTTTACAAAAATTATCTCAATAAATTCTAAAAAAAATTCTAAAATTATTATTAATTGTTCTAAATACATTAATAACTTAAAAATAATTTTTAAACATACAAAATAATTTAATATATAAAAATAAGGGTGTTACAATGATAATCAAAACCACTTTTATTTTAATGTGTATGATCTCTTAATTATATCTACTCTCTCGCAAGAAGCTTCAATTCTTACTGCTTAACTTTTTTTTTGATAAATCGTACGGCTTAACTTTGAGTCCATGACATTCTACTTCCCTTCCCATCCACGCATACAAGTCATTCAAGTAAAGCCAGGTGTAGCAGTGAAGTTGATATGTGAATAACTATCGATAGTGATGGTCTACACATAAATCCCTGAACCAGGCAAAAACACGGAATTATTAAAGTCTACATGGACGGTGTGCGTCCCTTTCATCGTCATTGAAAGCAGAGAGGGCAATTCTTTGTCAATTGACATTGCTTGCAAGTTGTTAACAGATTACAGCTGGCAAAGGATGGTTTACTTTCAATGAAAATGTTTTTTTTTTTCTTCATTTTTACTTAAATTAAGATTTGAGATTCAAAATTATGTTCAAACAGAATTCAATAGTAATTTTGTCAAATATGTTATTTATATCTATAAATTCAGTTTACAAGGTAGTAGTATAATCGAAAGTGCATAATTTGGCACTAATTGTATTATTAAACTTGTGCTCAACTTAAAATGTAATTGATTTTTAGGATTTGTCTAAATTATATACATACTCCACAATTCCACATCGATCACTTGTGCAAATATATATATATATATATATATATATATGGATTAGAATCCGTCGACACCAAGTGTCAAAATTAGTCAAATTATACTTTCAATAACTTTTTGTAGAATGCAAATTTAACCAATCTAACCATTGAATTTGATGTTCTTATTAATTAGATTAAGTATACAAAATTTAATATAATTCTAAAATTATTTAATAGTTCATCACATTACTTTATTTTAACGTACAATATGATATTAAAATATACGTAAATATTCAATGTTAAATAACATATCTAGAAAAATCCAAATAATGTGAAATTTGATACATGATCATGAAGATAATATCACACAATTCAACGGTTGGATTGATTAAATTTATACTCTACAAAAAGTTATTGAATGTGTAATTTGACTAATTTTGATACTTGGTGTCAACGGATCCTGACAAACTCCTTATATATTTGCTTTATATTTGCCTCAAGACATGTGATTTATATGTTGCACTTTAAATGAATATTCTTTAACTTTTTTTTTTATATTTAAAATGGTGGACAAGTGATTCACCACTCCACACTGGGTAGGCTTAGTTTATGGAGGTAAAAGGCTCTCTCACATGTTTTAAAGGTGTTTCATTCCCAAGCTCGAACACGAGACTTGGTTAAAGAAGAAAAGATTCTTATCAACTCATCTCACCCTCTGAATATTTCTTTAACTTTTTACCTTTATATGAAAAGGCTAATGCAATCAAAATTAATAAATACTATGGGTGGAAAGTGGAAACAAATTATAAACAACTTTATAATCGAAATTAACAATATAGTACGTAGTTTTGTAATAGAAAGAAAAATCTGAAGTGAAATTCGAGCCACAACCACAAACCGTCGCCCGCTCTCCCTAACACGCGTCCTTCGATGAATTAGCTTGTACGAGAAAGAAGCGACGTATCACACCTCCCATACTTTGTAAGGAAAACGATTATTTATATTTACACGCTACACATTTGGTTGACTTACACACATATTTATATCTCTCGTTACGTTTTTCTTATGGAATTAAGAAAAATGGAGAAGGGGAATATAAATTGTCTCTGATATTTTTTTTCATAAAGGAAAATGTATAAAAGAGAAGTAGAAAAAGTATGGTATATCGATTAATATTTACACATGATGGGATGTTGGACAGTATAGAATGACCTTCCTTGCGGTCAATTTTCTTACTTACAATTAAGTAAAAGCGTTTAGGATATGGCTTTTATTTTATTAAGTTCATTATTTATGACATGTATCTTATCCAAATAATTGATGTAGTTCATTATCATGTTTTCAAAGATGACATTATCCCGCCAGAATAGTAGCAAAGAACAAAAGAGAGTAGGAGGAGTCAAGTCAATTATATTTATTAATCAAACTTCAAATCTTCACATAAACAGTATATATACCGTACTTGTATGCCGTGTGAAGTTGTGAAAGACTTCATCTGTAGTATTGAGTTAATTTGAAATTTTGACGTATATTGTAAATAGGATTAAGTTCATACCCAAATAGAAATTATTCTTAAAAGGTATCAAGAAATCACACGAATGTATAACGTGTTATATGTGTGAATGTAATAATTACATATACTAATTTAAAGAACTGGCAAAATTGTCCAGCCTAGCGGGCCATCCAAGCCAGGTTGGGCCATAAAAACTTTGGCCTGAAAAAACTAAGCCAAAATGGCCCGACTCAATTCGAGCCCAGAAAAAATCGGCCTGAAAGGTACTGGGCCTACTTGGCCCTGCGCTATATTTTTTTTCTTTGTAAAATATATAAAAGAAATAAAGAAAAAAAAGTCATGGGCCATTTTTGCCATGCCCAATGGGCCTGCCAAGCCAAAAAAAAGTAGCCTATTATGAATTTAGGCTGGACTAGGCTGCTTTTCACATTTGGCCTGTGAGTCCGAGTTGACCTATTTGACACCTCTTTTTTTATAATATTTATGTATTACTATATAATTTAAGTAATGGAATTAGTTTATATTGTTTATATAATTCAATAATTTTAAAAGAAATAGTACTAAACAATTTGATACAAATTCTGTTTATACATTTTGTAATATGAAAAAAATGACATGACCTTAATAAAGTTACAATGTTATATTTGTTTTTTTTAATATAAATTATTTATATATATCAATTTAGAATGCATGCATGTTTTTAGCAGCTTGGATCTCTCTCGCAAGTTTTTATCCATCCAATATCTTGCAAGGATCTAAACTGTTGAATTGGTTATTACACGACGATGGAAGAAGGGGAAAAAAAATGTGATATACGATCAAGGATTCAGACGTAGAAAAATCCTGCAAAGAGATAAAGGAATAAAACTAAATTCTGTATTTAGAATAAGCTCGATGTGAAAAGGACAAATTAACCATATTTCACGGTGAGTTTCTAAACTCGATTACGTGATTCAATTATTGTGTCTAACAAAATAATAAATTAGAAAAAAAAAGAAGAATAGTGCTAATTTTTGGACATCCAATAAATATAAACACCCCATTGACACTTCTTAGTTCTTATTTCTTTTTATCTCTCTTTTATCACAGCATCTATCATTTATCTTTCTTCTGTTTTTATCTCTCTCAATATGTTTACACCCAAAAGGTGTGCAAAGATCATTCTCCATAAAAGAAATGCAAGTATTATCATTATTCCATATTCATCACGCTTGGCTTTCTATATAGACTATTCTCACGTTTTTCTGATATGATGATATGTATATATGCTTACGTTAATTTGCTTATCTTCGGGTAATGCATGGCGACGGATAGGGCACTGTAGAATACTATATATATTGCTCTGTTTACATGAGCACTGATGCTAACTTTGAACTTCACCATTAAAATAAGATTTCTGCGGACACCTTTTTTTGAAAAATTCTATTTAATTATGTTAACTTTTTTTGTCGTTACTTTCTTTTTTAGGCCGTAATCATGTTAGTTTTTTTTTGTCATTGCTGACCGTATATATAGTAAACCCCATTTCCTGATTTTCTACCCCGCTAATCAGTAAATTCTTCACGAATACATTTTTTTTTTTTATGTATTTGTTAAGCAAGATATTGAGTTTTGATGTTGACTTTGATTCTTTGTAAGTGGACTCTGAGATATGACCACTGTGGAGATTAGGTGTGTCATTGTGGCACAATGTTTGAGGTTTTTACCGTTGTTGGTCTAAGATCCCTAAGGATGTTAGGGAGGATTTGGAGTAAGATGTATTGTGTGTACTTATTCATCTTTATTTTATAGATAGTTATTCACTTACATAGTGACTAAATATATTTCCCAGTCATTGTGCATGACCAAGTTTCATGGGATCTTTGTCATGAGTAGACTATCTATAACATGTTTAAACAACATTGCTTAAAATGTCTTATAGATAATCTCACTAAGGCGAGGAAGGCTCACAAGAAGCCTATTTGGATGAGGGAAGAGGCTTTGGTTGGTTTTGTTGCTTATTAGCATAGTGAAGCCTTTTGGATGAAACAAGGCCAATTAAGCTTCGGCTAGAGGCGGAGCAATCCACACTACAAGCTGCAAGTCTCATCTCGAGGTGACATTGGACTTGGTATGTAATCACTCACACATACACATGTTTTACATAGTTCAATATCTTTTGAATGTGTCATATTTTTAGATTAAACATTTGTTGCTTTTCCCACATGGCCGTAAAACTTAAGGAATTTGTGAACCCTAATGAGCTCTTCTTGACCACCCATAAGAAGAGGTTTGTTGATTGGGTTGATGGGTGCTCTCAAAGGACATATATAAGTTGTTGATCATATACATTATTTTTATTCAACTTGGCTGACATACAAAAATAAATTTCTTACTAGTTTATGTTTTTTGAGATTCATGAGGAGAACTTTCAACAAAGTCTTAACCAAACATAGACTCAAATTGGTGAGGCCTTTACAAGTGCGACGTAGGAGGTTGGTATGTTGGCCAAGCTTGGCATTTGGCGGGAAGTTTCTAGTAGTAAGAGTCGAGGTCGGTTTACGGCATTGCATATTTGCCTACGAACCTCTATTGTGGTGCATAGTCGCTAACTCAACAGTCTCAAGCTCCTTCATCAAGCAGTTATGCATCTAACGAAAGGGTCACTATAGTTGAACATATGATTGTGGATGCTAGGGAGAAGGCTTTAATTAATGAGGAAAGGTTATGAATGTTAGGGAGAGAGCTATGCTTGTTGAGTAGAGGAATACTACCTTGGAGCAGCAAATGCAGTCTATGATGGAACGCATGATAGCTTTGTAGCGCCAATTAGGCTCATGTACTAAGAGTAGGATGCTTGAACATTTGCACTATCAAGATTATTTGGGCAAACAATCCTTGGATGATGAAGTTTGACTAGAGATATTTCTGTTCTTTTTTATATCTTTTTCTTATGAAGTTTGACTATTGTATTACATAGATAAGGATAGTTGTATATGGTGATTATTTTTATGCATTTCTATATTATTATTCACATTGTGACTTTAATATGCGCTTATAATTTTAATTTATATGCCCAGGTTTTGTAATATATCAATAACAAATAAAAAAAATTAACTTTAAAAAATTGTAAAGCTAGTCGTAGCCAAGTCGAGCTAATTATTCACAGCTAATGTTAGTGTAGGTCAAACCGACACTAACTCTTGACAGCTAAATTTAGCGTCAATCAAGGAGACACTAATGTTAGATTTGGCTTTTTTTTTTATTAATTAGTCATAACTTCTACTTTAGTGTTGGTTACCAAGAAACTGATGCTAAAATCTAGCTTTGACAAAAAATAGTGTGTCAACCACGAGGCCGACACATGTCTAACACTAAAATAGTATTTAGTGTCGATTTTTTGTTAGCATCAAACTTTTGGCTAATGCTGGCGTTGATTATATTTTTTTTATAGTGGAACATGTTTATATATATGTGGGTATATATTATTATTAGGTACGGTATATTCCTTAAATTTTTTTAAAAGTGAAATTACTAAATATGTATGTATAATTTATTGAAATTAAGAATATTAATTAAGAGAGAGTAAAAAATTGACATTTTTTAAAATTAATGGGAAAAAAATCGGTAAAAGAACATGCAGCTCCAAATTTATAAGTTATACACTATTTTTATTAGCTTATCAAATTAGAGTTTTTAAGCAAATAGCATTTTTAATAAAACTTCCTGGCCAAATTCCTCGAGTAGATTTTTTTGTCAGATACGATAATTGACTAACTTATAAGCTATGCGTTGTCAAACACATAAATGGTTTAGGTTGAGAGAAAAAGAAATGATGTAAAAGAAAAAGAAAAATTTAATTCTTTCTTCCTTGTTCTGTTAAAATAGAAAAATAGGAAGAGAGAAAATATAATATTAAAAAAACAGTTTTGATAATGAATACATCTCCTTTTATAAAAGGGGTAGTGTGAGAAACAAAAAAAATTAACAAGTCACGTTTTATAAAATCTTCACAACAAATAAAAAAATTGATTTAAGTAAACTTGTGTAGTCCTAATTTTCTCTCCTTATATTTTTATTTTCTCCCTCTCAAAAGAATTATTCTTCCATCCACTTCTTTCATCTTCAATTCCTTGTATTCAAATTCAATCAAAACAAATACAATATGACACTTTTTAGTCCTTATTATTTTTCTACTTTTTATTTGGGTCCTTATAATTTTGTTTTTAGAAAATGTCCCTGTAATATTTTTTAAGTTGGTCCTTGTCATTAGAAGTTCTTATAACATACTGACGTGGCTAACAGTTGATAATGTAATCAAGCACCATGTCATCAAATGATAGCATCATGAAGTATCACGTCATAAAAAAATGTCATGTTATCAAAAATATCACGTTGGCAGGGTTTAAACAAAAAAAATTATAGGGACTAAAAATAATAGAAAATATAATTTATAGGGACTAAAAGAAAAAGTAAAATATTTGCAAGGACAAAAAAAATTTAAATCGTAAATTAAATATTAATATAAAATAAATGCTTAAATATTAAAATACCCCCCATATATTCCTCTCTTTGTCTTCACACACTCAACACCCTTAACCTTATGTAAATTCTCACCATGAAAATTGACCCATACAATTACCAATACTCTCTTCACACTCAACAATTTTGATGGGAATGTTGAACCGAAATACACCCATTTTCTTTGATTTGAACCACCATAATTTTTGTTTAGGATTTACTCCCTCTTCATTTCAAGCTGTGTGTGGTTAAGTTGCTACAAGAATTTTTTTTTTTTGTTAATTATAACAAGCGTATATGATGACATCGGAAGTTACTTGTTACGTAGCAAAAATCACTCAAAACTAATTAATAATTTTTAATGAAATTACCCTAATTTATTAACATATTTTTTAAAAAATACTCCTTTGTTATGTGGTAGGGCATTAATGGTATGGTGAAGTTCTTAATAGAGGCTCACTTAAATGATTACTACACAAACCTAAATATCAATGAAGAATACTAGTAACATTCTCTCAAACACTCTCTTGCTAATACTCTATCTACTATTGGCTAGAATTTATTGGAAATCACAAATTTTGGTAAGTCTCATTTCTAAATGAGCAAAAAGACTCATTAAAGGAGAAGTGAGACTTATCAAAATTTATAATTTTCAATAAATTTTAACAAGTAGTAGAGAAAGTGTTAAAAAGAGAATGTTGCTAGCATTTCTCAATATCAAATACTTTTATCCAATCGCAGTTATTCAACTAATTTCTAAGCATCAAGATTTTTAATTACTTGCAATATTTTTGGTAACTTTGGAGAAAACTGAACTTACAACAAAGAATTAGAGTTAACTTGAGATCTTTAATTACTTGCACTAAATAACACTAACTTTAAAAAATACTTTGATTTACTTAAAAAGTCTATCAATGGCATGATATTTATTAAATTTTATAAAAAAGTTTGATAAACACGAAACTCTATAATATCTAAAAAAGAGAAAACAAAGAAAAAAGAGAATTATATTATACATATAATAAATATTAATGTTCTTACCAGAGAGTTGCTCCTTCGTAGGCTCTGCTTCTTTGGCGGCCACGTTCTCCCTTTCTGTTGTATGAACCAGCCTCCTGTGTGACGGTGGGGATACTTGTAAAGACACTCCAATACTTAAGTCAGGGGAGGCGCAAGGATATGTAGGGCTTAGGGTTTTGGATCAAGATTAGGTTTTCAAAAATGTGCACCTGCCTCCTTTTTAATGTCAAATATTCGTTACCTCTCATTATAGGACATCTTCATCTTTATTCCCTGATTTGTTGCCCAGTTTCCTTTATTAAATCAACTTCTTACTTTCCTGCTTTATGTTGGCCCGGGGTGAGATCTGTCGGTCATCTGAAGGCTGTTCGGCTCACTTGACCAGATCCGGATAGTACACCAGCCCCCCGAACTTCGACACGCGTGGAAAAGTTGACATCACTGTGTGGAACTCCGTTTGCTCAGATGGATTATCGGGCAGCTTATTGCTCAGGTGGCTATTCGGTCCACCACGGCCTTTGGTCGGCTTGTGCATGACCCATGCCACGTTAGGCCGCCTAGTCGTTTCAACTGCCAGGGGATTGAAGCGTCGAGACTTAAAGAGTCACGTCTTTCCTTGGGAGCCGCCACGCACATTTTCGAGTGCATTTAGTGCCTGGCTAGTAGGAACGTTCTAGGCTAATGATGGCCTGTGCCCCCAATAGTTGGCTCATCTGAGCCGTAGGGTCGCGGGTGGCAGTACAAAATTGGATGGTGGGGAGGCCTTGGGCCTTTGGGCTGCGTAACTTCCCAACCCTATAAGAGGGAATGTAGGTGACGCCCTTCGCATGCTTTTTTCCCTTTTCGTCACCATTTGGCTATCCTTCTTCGTTGCGTGCCTTACTTATCTCCGTCGTGCCGGAGCGTTCTCCACGGTTGTCATCGTCATCCCCTCCTTTCCTTTCTCCGAACCTTGTAGGTACGCCCCCAGCCCTTCCCTTTACTTCTAATTTACTTCCCCCTCAATGGCTTCAAGTCGCGAATTCAGTGGTTCTCCAAACACTGAGCCTAGGGTCATATTATCGCCGGAGGTTGAGCTTATTGGCGGTTCTTAGATGTCTGGCCAATCAGTGCATTCTTCCTACCTGGAAAAGTCTCACGGCGAACCCCACGTTCCACAATCGCTCGCTGAGGGTGTGGTTCAGCCGAATGTTTCTAGGGAAGAACGACCTGTCGGGGCTCCTGCGGCCGAGTACTCTTTTGAAGGGACGCCTGAATAGCTGTTGGTGACACATCGGAGGAAGAGAGTCAGGGAAGTCTTTCCCCCAGTTACCCACCCTAGGTACGATTGGGTTTCTGGCGAGGTTGGTGTTTACCATTCCAAATTTCAATTAGCTCCTGCTGTCGCCGAATTGTTGAAATCCATCACCTTCTACAATCTGGACCACGAGGGTGACGTCATCGCGAAGCCATGCAGTCCAGACGAGCATGTATATCTTTTGGCCGTAGCGGGGCAACTGGACTTCACTTATGTGTATGAAACGTTTTTCCGACATCTCGAAATTTCAATGCCTTTGGGTGGATTCGAGGTCGGGGTTCTGACTGCCTTGAACATGGCTCTTACACAGCTTCACCCTAATGGTTGGGCAACCATGATCGCCTTCCGAGTTCTTTGCAACACGCTGTTCATGGTGTCGACCGCTCCCAAATTTCTCCACCACTACGCGATGAAAGAGAAAAGACGAGGTGGTTAGGTGTCACTGTCGGGCGTTAGTGGCATCTCTCTTTTCACTACCTTCACCACCTTCTACAAAGATTTTAAATGGGGATTCTTCCGGGCTAGGTCGAGTCCGGCACGTAGTGGTAACTTTTTTGACAGCCGCGGTCGCCCCCGGTTCCCCTTCTACTGGACTAAAAACCCCGACAATAGCACTATCTGGAAAGTACAAGATATATCGGTGTTCGACCAGGATGACATGGCAGACTTGCACAAGCTTCCCCGACTGCTCCCCTGTCGGGCCATTGTGGGGCTCATCAAGTCGAAAAAGCCATTGAGGGACATGAAGCGTGAGTGTTTTTTTATTTCTTTCTAATAATCCCTCGTTGCTTCTTACATCTATTCGCTCCTTTGGCAGGGATAATGGGGCGTTTCAATTTCGCCAAGCTCTGCACCAAATGCGCTGAGAAAGCCAAGAGGGCAGAGACGGGTATTGCTTCGGCCGTACCCCTTAGCACTTCACCAGTCCCTCATATCCTCCCGGCGGCTCAAATTTCCAGTCACATGCCAGCTCCTGTTTCACTTCCGGAGGTTTCGACCGTGGAACTGTACTCGGACAACCCTTCGTCCAAGCGTCAGAGGCCCGCTACTGCTCCCGCTCCGCCCGAGGGGTCTTTAATTGCCAGTGACCACCCAGCCTTCTATGTTGCGACTGAAGGTCTCCATTCCTTATGGGGCCGGGATTTCGATCCCAGCAAAGTGTTGGGTCCCGACTCGCTGGCTGGAGTGGATCACCACGCTATGAAGGAGGCCAATCCAAAAGCAAGCTTGGAGGCGCTATTCGTCTTCCAAGCTTGCTCTTGGGCGATCGCCTAGTTTTGGATGATGGAGCTAGAAGGTGCCCATGCTGTATCTCAACTGTTGGCGTTAAGAGAAGTGGAGATCGAGAAGTTGAAGGCCGCGGTTGACGAGGTACAGACCGGACTGGCAGAGGTTTCGAGTGCCAACGAGACCCTGCTCCTTGAGACCTCCGAGGCGAGGAAGGCGGCCGAGGCTTTGGAGGCCGAGCTAAGGGACACTAAGGCCTGTAGGGAGGCTTTGATAGGTCGAGCGGCCCAAGCTGAGGAGTTCGTGATTGCCTTGGAGGCGGAGGTGGAGCTCTTTAAAGCCGGGCTTTTAGAGGCAGAATCAGGTCGAACGGAGGCGGTCGGCCGTGCGGAGTGTCTTGAGGTCGATCTGGAAGAGGCGAATGGGTCAGTCATGGAGGAGCACGTCGAGGGTTTTCAAAAAGCACTTCGTCAATTGTCGTATTTCTACCCTGGTGTCGACACCTCCATTTTTGACGTAGAGAAGGATGTTAAGGTGGGGGTGTTGGTCGACGTGGTTGATCTCTCCGATCGTGAGGAAGAAGTGGTATAGGGGGGTGGGGGCATCGAGCGGGTTGCTGATAACGTTGATGTTGCTTGAGCTCTGTCCCTGTTTCTGGGTTTAGTATTACTTTTCCTTTTAATGTTAGGTCATTTTGTAAACTTTGGGATATCTTGTAAAATTCGTTGACGTGAATGAAAAAGGACGTGTTCAATCTTAGTATTCGGTGCTATTTTTACTTTCTTGAACATATGACATATTTCGTACTCATTTTTAATTGTGGCTATTATTGTTAGCGGTTTGGCTAGGTCGAGTTCCCGTGGGTCGAAACTTGTCAGATTCTTCGAGCTCGGTGGCTCGGTTCGGTTTCAGTGGGTCGAAACCTGTATTCTTTCGAGCTCGATGGCTCGGTTCAATTTTAGTGGGTCAAAACCTATAGTCCTTCGAGCTCAATGGCCTGGTTTAGTTTCAATGGGTTGAAACCTGTAGTCCTTTGAGCTCGGTGGGTCGACTCGGTTAGGTAAAAATGACCCATCAAATGGAATCAATAATTCAATAATTTTATTGCTTTCTAGTCGACGTGCCTCGATAAAACCTCCCTGGCAAAAATCTTTTCTGGGACAAAAAATTCGAGGTAGGACAAAGAATACATCGTCGTTACATTCATCAAATGTAGTACATTTTGAAATGAGTGGCATTCCAAGTACGTGGGATCTCCTTGCCCGCTAGCTGCTGGAGTCGATAGGCCACGTTCCCAATCGTTCAACCACTTGCAACGGTCCTTCCCAATTGGCAGCTAGCTTTCCTCCTCTGCCTTCTTTCCATGCTTCCCCCTTTTTTCTCCAAACAAGGTTGCCGGGCTCAAAGTTTTTTGGCCTCGCCTTTTTATTATATCTGCGGGCAACCCTTCGCTTGCTAGCTTCTTCCAGTATTCTTTCCTTCTCCCTTGCCTCCTCCACCAAATCCAGCTATATCTTCAATGCTGCAGTGTTCCTTGTGTGATCAAACACAGTGCGGCGTGGGGATGGTTCGCCCAGCTCGACCGGAATCATTGCGTTTGTCCCATACACTAACATGAACGGCGTCTAGCGAGTCATCGATTGGGGTGTGCAGTGATATGCCCAAAGAATTTCAGGCCAGCTTCCCCTTGCCTTTCCAACCAGCTTCTTCAATTCCCCCAAATTACCTTGTTTGCAACCTCGGCTTGCCTATTGGTTTGTGGATGTTCCACCGAGGTAGTCCGGTGTTGAATCCTAAGCCCTCTATAGAATTCCGCGCGTGACCCATCTATAAATTGTTGTCCGTTTTCTGTCACAAGGGAGTAGGGCATTCCATATCGGCATACGATGTTTTTCTACACAAATTTTCGTACGTTCGATGCTGTTATCTAAGCCAGAGGTTCGGCCTCTATCCATTTGGTGAAGTATTTGACTCCTACCAGCGGGAACTTCACTTGGCCCTTGGCAGTGGGAAAGGGTCCCAGTATATCCACTCCCCACGTCGTGAAGGGCCAAGGTGATAGAATCAAATGGAGCTCTTCCGAGGGTACATGAGACATATTTCTGAATCGTTGGCATTCTTGGCACTTCTTCAAGTATTCGGTGCAATCAGTTCGGATGGTCGGCCAGTAATATCTGACCCGGATGACGCGAGCTGCCATGGTTCGTCCCCTATTGTGCATGCCGCATATTCCTTGGTGGATTTCGTCCATGACGTACTCGACCTGGTCGGGGCCCAAGAGCTTGAGTAGCGGGGTGTGAAATCCCCTTTTGTACAAGTCCTCTCTTTCCATGACATAAAAACTGGACTTCTGCCTGATGCTTTTTGCTGCATTTTTATCTGCTAATAGCTCACCGGTCGTGAGGTACTTCCGGATAGGGGCCATCCATCCCCCTTCATTCTTATGGACGCTCGGTATCTCCTCGATGCTTGGCTTCTTTAGAGTTTCTTGTATCACAGTCCGGTGCTGCCCCGACTTCTTGGTGCTCGCCAGTTTGGACAATAGATCGGCTCTTCCATTCTCCTCCCTCGGAATATGCTCTATTCTGAATTCTTCGAATTCAGCTATCAACTGGGCAAACCTGTGGTAGTATTTTAAAAGTTGGGTGTCCTTGATATGAAAATCACTAGATACCTGCCCAATCACCAGCTGAGAGTCACTTTTGCAGATGACATTGTTGGCACCAATCTCGCCCACCAATCTGAGTCCTGCGATGAGCGCTTCATACTCGGCCTAATTGTTAGAGGCCAGAAAGTTGAATTTCAGAGACTGCTCCAGCACAACTCCCAGGTCCCTCAAAGATGACCCCAGCTCCCTCCATGTTGGTTCGAAGATCCATCCACGTACAGCGTCCATTGTGAAGAGATCGACCCTGCTGGCGTCAAGAGTTCGACCACGACATCGGCGAGGCATTGCCCCTAGATCAAGCCCCTCGCCTCGTATTCCAAGCCAAATTCGGACAATTCTATCGACTATGCTATCATTCTCCCTGCTAGCTCCGGCTTTCTCAGCACCTACCAGATATAGTGGTCAGTCTTGACCACCACTTGGTGGCTTTGGAAGTACAGCTTAAGTCTTTGGGCGGCCACTACCAGCGCTAAGGCCAGCTTCTCAATGAGTTGATATCGAGTTTTCGCTCTTTGCAACACGCAACTAGTGAAGTATATTAGGACTTGTTGACCTTCCACTTCTTGAACTATGATCGAACTAATTGCTTGATGTAACGCTGTGATTTTCTTAATGCGTGATTAAGTGGTTTAATAACTGAAAAGTGAAAATTAATATGTGATTATGGTGTTTAAAAGAAATAAGTGAATTGTTGCTATGTACAGTATGTTGTATGTGATGATGGTTGTGAGTTGTTGGTTTGAAATTATGGTTTGAATTTAGGAAACTTAAGATATGTGCTTGAGCCAATGTAGGTATGCTGTGAGTGTGATGTTGGGCTTTTGAGAGAAAACAATTAAGTTAGACCAGTTTTGAGATAAGGAAAGTGGCTTAGTGAGGTTTGGGCCTCAGTTGGCCAAAAGTCCATGTGAGAGCTCCGAGGAGGTCGGGTATATAAGGAAGGAAAGGGGGAATCCCTTTTATTCTCTCATTTCTTTCTCTTTCTAAACTTTCTCTCTCTTCAATTCTCTCTCAATCTCTCCCTAGAAATTGTTGAGTTTGTGGGAGTATAAACGAGGTTGGAGCTTGATTTAGCAGTTGTGGTAAGGAAAGGAACGATCCTAGCTAGATTTTGGCTCTAGAACACCAGATTCTCAAAGAACCTAAATTCAAATTCAGAGACTTTTCGAGGTACGGGAAGCTTACAAATTGATTGTTTTGTGTTAATAATTATTGGTATGCTTATTTCTTGCCTTATGATCGGTTGAATCTTTATGAATGTTGCTATTTTGTTGGTTTTGGGGGAGAAAATGTTGAGATTGAATGAGAAATTGATGAATATATGTTGAAATGTTGGATTGATGGTATGATTTGATGCGTATGAACTTGGTTGAGGTTGATTAAGGTTGTTGAAACACTATTAATTCAAAAATTTGAGGTATTAGATTGAAGATTTTGAGTTTTTCTTTGGAAAATCGCGGTTTTTCTCGAAAATCTTCGCAGATAATCGATTATAGAATTTGATCATCGATTATCTAGAATTTCAGAAAGCTGTCTTGTAATTGCTGTCGGAAATAATCGATTATCAGCCTCCGACAATCGATTATGCACTGTTCCAAAAAACTATTTTCGTGACTCGGTTTCGGAAATAATCGATTATCTAGTAGGACAATTGATTATCTACTGTTAAAAAAAAAAAATTTAAAGTTTTCATCTCAAAATGTGAAATTTTATGAATTTCAAGATCTGCTAATCTTCCAAGTGGTTTTCAAAGAAGGTTTGGTTTTCAAACTTTAATTGATTTTTGGATTTGATTGTAAAGTGGAAGGTTGCTTAGATAGAACCTTCACTTGTGGTGTATGATATTATTGTATGAGGTTTCTCATGAGGTAGACTGCTTAGATAGGGCCTTACCTGTTGACCATGCAAGAGGCCGATTTTGGCGTACATGGGGTTGATTTGTGGTTGATGGTGAATGTTGGACCATAGGTGGTGCTGAGTAGGCCACGTGGTAATATGTTGATACATATATATAGGATATGATGACTGTTATGGTTGTGTTGATATTTTACTACATATATGTATGGATATTAATGAATGATTTTGGTTGAATTGATTGTTGTGGTGATACATGCATTGACATGCATATGTTGTGGGTTGAGGTTGTATGGGCCTCAAGCCGTGTGCGGGTAGGCATGTAAGGTGGATGGTGACTAGAGTTGGTACTTAGATAGGCCTCCAACCTAGTTCCTAGATGAGAAATGTGGTTTTAAAGTTGGACCTTAGGGATAAGTGGATGAGTAATCCCGTAGGGGGCCAAGGCAATGCAGGCCTTGTGTCGCGGTAATACTATTATCCATATACACTTATCCTGACAACGTAAGCTTATCCAACTAATCAGAGTTTTGGAAATCCCTGAATGGTGCTAGATGGCCATGGTAGGGGATAAGACCTAGCTGATCGTCCGAAATGTAGAAATCTCTCGAGAGTCGTGTCATTCATACATTGACATGTGGGGTTGACAGCATAGTATGTAATGTTGTGAGTGATATACTGTAATGTATGCAAACCCAGTTATTTGATGATTTGGTTTCCATATTGATGAGAATAATAATTTTGATTATGATGGATTAAATATTATATGTTGATCTTTGTTTCGTAAGCTTACCATTGCCTTGTATTGTTGTTGGTTGGATGTCTTGTTGTTGTTGTTGTGTTGCTGTGACTGTGATGATCACGTCATCTTGACGTGGGAGCAAAGGGAGGGACGTCTACAGATCCAACGTCTTAGAGCTGATGGAGGAGGTCTCAGGTGGAGACTTTTGGAGACCCTTTTTAGGTGGAGCTTTCTATAAGCTCTTTTTGTTTCCTTTTGGATGTGTTGTTTTGTATTATATTCTGTTGATGGGATTGTATAGAGTGACCAGCTATAGGGAGTGAGTTTTATATCCCTCTTCCCTGGTGATGTATATTTTGATATTGTTATTATGGGTTGGTGTTATCCCATTTATTATTATGTATATATGATATTTGAGTTGAACAGGTATACATGTATGATACTATGAGAGATAGGTGGATCTCTCAGTTGATATGTTATGATTTGATTTTATTCACCATATATGTGGATAAGGTGTATTTTAGCAGGATTGTTGGTAGTAATGTGGCGACAGAGGATCGTTATAGTTGATCAGATACAACTAAGTACATCAATAGGTTTTGTCCCGGCATAGGTCGGGTTAAGATAGGAGGGGTCGCCAAGAACGTATTGAATTCTGTAAACGTTGACTTGCATTCTTCATCCCAATGAAACGCTTTCGACTTTTTTAGAAGGCTAAAGAAGGGGCGTGCTTTCTTGGCTGGCCTCGGGAGGAAGTGGGAGAGGGATGCCAATCTTCCCGTTAGCCTTTTGAACTTCCTTGACGTTTTGGGGACTCCTCATTTCCATGAAGGCTTGACATTTGTCGAGATTGGCCTCGAATCCTCTATGGGTTAACATAAAACCCTAGAACTTGCCTCCTCGTACTCTGAATATGCACTTTTATGGGTTCAGCCTCATGTTGCGCCTCCAGACTTGGTCAAGCACTTCCTCCAGGTCTTCGGCATGTTGGCTTGTATCCT
The DNA here is from genome assembly GCA_004329165.1 of Spatholobus suberectus. Taxonomy (NCBI): domain Eukaryota; kingdom Viridiplantae; phylum Streptophyta; class Magnoliopsida; order Fabales; family Fabaceae; genus Spatholobus; species Spatholobus suberectus. Next base: position 17,415,694 of record CM014732.1, on the reverse strand, counting down.
CGGATTTTACAACCATGTCATCCACGTACACTTCTAGGTTCCGACCTATTTGCGCTGCGAAAACCATGTCCATCGGCCACTGGTAGGTAGCTCCTGCATTTTTAGGCCAAAGGGCATTACCGTGTAGCAATAGTTCGACCTTATTGTCATGAAGGCCATTTTCTCTTCGTCTAGCAAAAACATGGGTTTTTGGTTGTACCCGAAGTACGCGTTCAGAAAACTCAAGAGCCTATATCCCAAGGCGCTGTTGACTAGTCGATCAATACTCAACAAAGGGTAGGCATCTTTAAGGCAAGCTTTGTTGAGATTGGTGTAGTCCGTGCACATTCGCTATTTTCCATTCGCCTTCTTTACCAATACTGCGTTGGCCAACCACGTCGAATATTCCACCTCCCGGACAAACCCCGCTTCTACTAACTTGGCCGTTTCCCTTTCTACAACCCATCTCCTTTCTTCACCCATTCTTCTTTTTTGCTGAGCGACCGGGCGCGCCTCCAAATACGCAGCGAGTTTGTGGCAATGGAAACTCGGATCAATCCCGAGCATGTCGGCCGTTGTCCATGCAAATAGGCCAACGTTTCTGTTGAGGATGTCGGTAATTTTGACTAATATTTCCTCTAGTACGTCATGGCCGAGCCGCATGTAGTGATTGGGGTGTGCGCCCAACTGGAGTTTCTGCACGTCCCCGGTAGGTTCCACTCTTTGCTCCTCTACTGGGGGGTTGAGTTCGATCGACTCGTGCAGCGCCATGGGGTGCAACGAATAGACAAGCCGGACTTGTGACCCAGACCCTCACTTCCCCACCTTCAAACTATTCGCGTAGCATTCTCAGGCCATCTTCTGGTCTGCGCTGACCGTTACTATCTGCTCAGTTACGGTTGGGAACTTCATCGCCAAATGAAGAGTGGAAACAATGGCTCTGAGTTGGTTTAGGGCAGGCCGTCCGATCAGGATGTTGTAGGAGGTATCCGCATTCACCAACAAGTATCTGATCATTATAGTTTGGGAAGCGTGCCCGTCTCCGAACGTGGTGAGCAGGTTGATGTACCTGCTCTCCCGCAAATCCCACTAGCTGCTCAGGGGTAAGGCTGAATCAAGTGCTCCAGGATTTCCAATTTTTTAAAAGTGTCCACGTAGAGAATGTCGACCAAACTTCCTTGGTCGATCAGGGTTTTTCGCACGGCGAATTTGGCAACTTCTACCGTAATAATGACCGGGTCATCCTGATCGGGATCTACTCCCTTAAAATCGACATCTATGAATGTTATTGGGGGATGTGTCTTCAATGGTTTTTCCATCGCATTTACCAATCTTACTACCTGCAAGTGACGTTTCCTAGCGGAGCTAAACTGGTGCTTACCCTCTCTTGGTGGGATGGGTTTTGCCGTTCGTCCTCCCTAACGGGCTGCGCTTCTGTTCATTCGTCCCTGTGACCCTGGTGTCTATTCCGCCCTCTATCTGGGCCCCCTTGAGTTGTCGCTTTCTGGACATGGTTTTGCAAATGTACAGGCTGGATAAGTTCCTTAATCTTATCACGGAGGGTCCAGCATTCCTCCTTTGAGTGTCTGTAATTTTCGTGATACCTGCAGTGTTTCGTTCGGTTCACCCCTTCGGGCAAGCGACTTTTCGGCAGTAACCTCAATAATTCCACACTACAAGCTTCTTCCGTGACACAGGCCCTACTGTCGGTGAATAGGGTGTAGCGGCTGTATTTAGGGGCTGGGGTGTTTTTCTCTGCCCTAGCCCTCTTCTCCCGTCCTGATGTTAGCTTTTCTCGGTCGCTGCTCTTCCTCGGCATTCCAGCTTGGACCTGGTCCCTAAATTCTGCCATTTCTTCCATTTGTATATACCCTGCTACTCAGGCCCGGAGTTCGTCCATATTCGCTGGGGGTTTCTTGCAGAGGCTGTTAAAGAAGGGCCCCGGCTTCAGGGCCATGATCATCGAGTGCAGCACTACCTCCGGATTTAAATCCTTGATCTTCACCGAAATTGTTGTGAATCTCTCCATGAACACCCGTAAGGGCTCATCATACTCTTGTTTGAGGTTTACCAAGGCGACCGATATGAGGTGGTGTGGTCTACTTGTGGCGTATTGTGCCCCAAACCTCGCAACAAGTGTAGCGAAGAAGTCAATCGAGTTCGGCGGCAACCTAATATACCAGCTCAAGGCCGCCCCTTTGAGAAAGGTGGGAAAGACTTGACACAGTATAGCATCATCATTTGTAAACAGGTTTACCTGAGTGGTGTAAGTGTCAATGTGCTCGTCGAGGTCGGTCGTCCCATCTTAGCGGTCCAAGTTTAGGTTTTTCCATCCTAGAGGCAAGGGAGTCTCCATGATACCGTCCACGAACGGGTGTCTTCGAACCGTTGCGCCTGCCGCATGGAGGCGCAACTCTGTCAGGGTCCTTGGCCGCAAATATACAGGTTGACAACTGGTCTTCGCTTGAGATAGCTGGGCGGGGTGCTGGGACTCCTCTCTCTCTAACTACTGGTGTATTTCCTCGTTTTCCCTTCGCAACCTACCCACTTCCTCCTCGTTGCGTTTTCCCATGTATACGATCTTTTAGCACAGGGCTTGTATCAAGGGGTGGTTATCTAGGGATGGCCCTGCGCCATCATCGTAGTCCCCAGTCGTCACGCTCCTAGTTTGTACCATCTTTTGTCACTGTTGGTCGATGGATAATTTTTAACTCGCCCCACGATGGGCGCTAAATGTTCTTACCAAAAAGTTGCTCCTCCGTAGACTCCACCTCTTCGGTGGCCATGTTCTCCCTTTCTGCTATATGAACCAACCTCCCGTGTGACGGTGGGGGTACCTGCAAAGACACTCCAACGCTCAACTCAGGGGAGGCACAAGGATATGCACGGTTTAGGGTTTTGGATCGAGATTAGGTTTTCAAAAATATGCACCTGCCTCCTTTTTAATGTCAAATATTCGTTACTTCTCATTATGGGACATCTTCATCTTTATTCCCTGATTTGTTGCCCAGATTCCTTTATTAAATTGACTTCCTACTTTCCTGCTTTATGTTGGCCCGGGGTGAGATCGATCGGTCATCTGAAGGCTGTTCAGCTCACTCGACCGGATCCGGATAGTACAATTAATAAAATATTTAATATATAGATGTGTCAATAGACTATATATCATCAATCTAAATTTAACTCATAACTTTTCCCCCACATATTTTCACTTTAATTTAAGAGTTTAATGGTGATGTACTGTCAATGTAGAAAGTTTTACACTGTCAACCAATCAGAAATCACCATTGATATGACTTTTAAAGTATTTATCATAAAAGTCAACAAACTTATAATAAATGATAGTTTGTAATTAGATGACAGTATAAAGCTCTCAAATCCCCATTTCTTTATCATAATTTTTCTCTTAATTTAATGGTGCCAAATCCCGATTACTTTATCATAATTTTTCTTTTCTTAATTCGAAATTTTCTTGCGTGGCACGCTTATGCGGATTGTGGTGCGCTGTTAGTTCTCTTTCGTTGAAATTAGCTTCCTAAAATCAACATCAATGTATCTTCCAAGGGATGTGAATCTAAGAAAAATTATCTAGATAGTTAGGATTACCAAGTACCTGATCCAGCCAATATTAATTTCTCTGAACTCAGTGACGTCACGCGCAGCATCAATCGAGTGCATAACAAAATGGGAAAAAGTAAGAGATCAGTTCTTGTTAGAGCATCTCCGACGTCTTTTTCTTATTCAGTTCATAAAGTTAAAAACCCATTTTTTACGTGTTTTTTTATTGAACCACTTCTACGTAAAAAGTTAACTATAAGTAACTCTAAGCACCGTTGCTTTGGTTGCTTAACCTTAAAAGTAATTTTTGGTAGTCTCAACAGTGTAAAAGTAACCTAAATAAAAAAAAATAACAAAAATGAGATTAATTATAAGACCCACAAAAATAAATTAAGAACTCTGTCAAAAACTTTAATATTAGAGCAAATTTTGTTAAAATTCTTAAATCTAATATAGCATTGTAAGATCCACAAAAATTAGTTTAAAAACTCATTTATACTCTCTAGCATTGAAGAGAAACGGTAAACGTCAACATACGTGGGCTCATGAAAGGTCAATACAAAACTTAAAATTCTAATATTGCTCCGTAAGTTTGTCGAACAAGCAACTGCCCTGCTCCGGTTCTCCCTATATATAATCGACGTCCAGTTCCAACCATCCAATCTCTCTCCCAGCCAAAACACATCCCAAATACCCAATTGGCGTATGCAGACTGCAGCTCCTTCTCCTTAAGTCATTTTTGTTTTCTGCGTAAACATCCAAAGAGATTGACTTGCAAGTTCCAACCCCGAGAGTAACACATCGATCGAAATAGTAGCCACTTTGAGTTGCAACTTGCAAACATGAATAGGCTGTGTTTTAACCCCAAAACGCCGTCGTTCGCGAAGGCCCGCAATTCTCCTTCTTCGCCACTATCCATAACCTCAAGCCCAACCCCTCCGAGGCTGAGCTTTTCCGACCGTAGCGGCTTCGACGAAGATAGCTGCATCGACGAAGCAGAGGCACTGATACTGAAATGGAACCAAGACACCTCCACGTACGCCAAAGTCACCTCCCTCTTCTACGAGGACAAAACCGAAGCCAAGCACTACATCAACTGCGTTAACGAGCTTCACAAGACCATGCATTCCTTGCTCTCCCAGAACCCTTCCTCCGAGAGACTCATCCTCGCTCACAACCTAATGCAGATCGCCATGAAGAGGCTCAAGAAAGAGTTCTACCAGATCCTATGCATGAACCGCGCACACCTCGACCCCGAATCCGTCTCCGCCAGATGCTCTCGCACCTCCGCCAACTCCAGCGCCTCCGATTTCGACGACGACTTCGCCGCGGAGGACGACGATATCCGCGCCGCCGGCGACTCTATCTCCGAAGTCGAGCAGGTCTCGTCCATCGCCATGGCGGATCTGAAATTAATCGCCGACTGCATGGTCTCTTCCGGTTACGCCAAAGAATGCGTCAGCGTTTACATCACCATCCGGAAATCCATCATCGACGAAGGAATCTACCGCCTCGGCGTGGAGAAACTGAGCTCCTCGCGCGCTAGCAAGATGGATTGGGAAGTGCTTGATTTGAAAATCAAGAGTTGGTTAGAGGCAGTGAGGATCTCAGTCAGAACGCTCGTCAACGGAGAGAGAATACTCTGCGACCACGTCTTCAGTTGCTCAGATTCCACCAGGGAATCATGCTTCGCGGAGATTTCAAGAGACGGTGCCTCTCTCCTTTTCGGATTCCCCGAACTCGTCGCGAAAACAAAGAAATCGTCGCCAGAGAAGCTGTTCCGCGTGCTCGATATGCACGCTGTGATTTCCGAGCTCTGGCCGGAGATCGAGTCCATCTTCTCCTCCGATCACACCTCCGGCGTTCGCTCTCAAGTCCTCGCTTCGCTTAAGCGACTCACCGAGTCCGCGCAAATCTTGCTCGCGGAGTTCGAATCCACGATCCAGAAAGACTCTTCCAAGTTGCCGGTGAACGGCGGCGGCGTGCACTCGCTCACGATTCGGACGATCAATTACCTCTCAGTCCTCGCCGATTACGTCAACGTGCTCGCTGACATATTCCCGAGCGCGGACTGGCTTCCGCCGCCGAAGTCGTCGTCGCTGCCGGAATCTTATTTATACAGTCCGGAGTCCGATTATTCGTCGTCGACGCCGGCGCTGACGGCGCGCGTGGCGTGGCTAATTCTCGTCCTCCTTTGCAAGCTCGACGGCAAAGCAAAGCACTGCAAGGACGTTTCGCTGTCTTACCTGTTTCTCGCGAACAATCTCTGGTACGTGGTCGCCAGAGTCCAAAGCTCGAACCTGCAGTACGTGCTCGGCGACGATTGGATCACGAAGCACGAAGCTAAAGCGAAACGCTTCGTTGCGAACTACGAGAAGGTGGCGTGGGGAGAAGTGGTTTCGTCGTTGCCGGAAAATCCGGTGCCGGAGGAAGCAAGGGCGGTGTTCGAGAACTTCAACCTCAAATTCGAGGAAGCGTATCGGAAGCAGAACTCGTTCGTCGTAGCTGACCGAGAACTGCGAGACGAAATAAAAGGTTCGATCGCGAGAAGTATAGTGCCGAGATACCGCGAGTGGTATAATGCGCTTCTTGCGACGGTGGGATCGGTGAGGGACCTGACGGTGACGGAGTATGTCACGTTTACGCCTGAAGATATTGAAAATTACATGGCTAATCTCTTCTTTTTCGGAAAACAATCAAGTGCTGTATCGTCGTCGTCGGTAACTTCGTCCCCTCGCCGGCGTTGGAGTTAAGTGCACCGTTTCAAGGGCGACTTTTTTTGCCTTTATTTTTCTTGATTCGAGTACAAAGTATAGAGTTTTGACATAGACAACAAAAGAAATAACGACTTTTTCAGTTTTTGTGTGTTGTACACGTAATCATGACTTCGTCATGTAATTTCTACCTTTTACGTTATTTCTTTCAGGATTTCATCTGCCATATTTCTAAAACTGGATAAATTCGTTATTTATTTGTGTATCACTTTTGCGTGTTTAATTTGTATTTTTTTTACCGGATGTTTTGCTTGTTAAGACTTGAGACTGGATATCTATATATCCTTTTTACGTGTTTTGTTTTCTTACGTTTAAAGTAATTTTTATTTTTTTATACCTATTATTTTGTTGAGTTTAATTTTGTCATGCTTTGTTTGGATTGGCCAATAACCATAGATTGATATGATGGAGGGAAAGTGAGGAAGAAGAGATGAATTCGAAATTTCAATGAAAAGGAAAGTAAAAAAGAAATAAAAATTTTAAAATTTTATTTTTAGAAATTATTTTTTTATTTTCTTCTAGCTAAAAAAAAGAAAATATATTGTTATTTGTGTTTTTTCTCTATAATTTCTTTCCTTTTATCCAAGTTCACTATAAAAGTAAAATAGATAGAAAAAAAAGGGAAAAAATAAGAATAATAAAAATAAAAGAGAAATATAGTGGTAAAGATGTGTTGTTTGAATGAATGAAAATAAGAAAGAAATAAGTAGAGAAATTTCTCTCCTCTTATTTGAATAAATAATAAAGAAAGTGAAAAAAATAAATTATATCAAAATATTTTTATACTAATTAAAAAAGGGTTTGTCTAACTTACCCCAAGTTAAAATAGGGTTAAACAACCCCCTCCAAAATGATTTGTGCAATTTTCTGATATACTTTAAGATGATTGGTTACAAGTATTAATTCTACCAATCAATTTGGATGGGGTTGTTTAACCCCATTTTTACTTGGGATAAGTTAGACAACCCCATTAAAAAAAAAATTCACTTCATTATTTTTTCTTAACATTAAAACATTTATTATTTTTTTATGCTATAAAAAAATTATTTAATATTTTAATAAATTAACATAAAAATACAGATATCATTTCCCCTCCCCTATTTCATGCCAATTTGGAGAAGAAGTTTTATGTTGAGTCCCACATGAAATACATTCCCTTCTCATCTCAAACAAAGAAATTTGATATTTCTATAATATTTTTTTTGTATCCATTTTTTCTAACCTCATTTTTATACAAATAACGAGAGAAGGTATAAATATTTTTACACTATCCACTAGTAGATATAATTTTTAAAATAATTATTACAAAAATGATAATTGTACTATCCAGATCCAGCCGAGTCAGCCGAACAGATTGCAGATGACCGACCGATCTCACCCCGGGCCAACATAAAGCAAGAAAGTGGGAAGTTGATTTAGTAAAGGAAACTAGGCAACAAATCAGGGAATAAAGACCAAGATGTCCCATAATGAAAGGTAACGAATATTTGACATTAAAAAGGGGATAGGTGCACATTTTTCTAACCCTAATCTCAATCCAAAACAAAAGACCCTGTGTATCCTCGGGCCTCCCCTAACTTGAGCGTCGGAGTGTCTTTGCAAGTACCCCCACCATTGTACGCGAGGTTGGTTCATATAGCAAAAAGGGAGAACATGGCCACCGAAGGTAGAGCCTATGGAGGAGCAACTCTCTAATAACAACATTTGGTGCCCACCATGGGGTGAGGTAAAAACTATCCCTCAACCACCATTGACAGAAGATGGTACGAACTAGGAGCGTGACGACTGTGGACTACGACGATGGCGCAGGGCCATCCCTAGATAACCACCCCTTGATACAGGCACTGCACCAAGAGATCGCAGACATGCGAAAACGCAACAAGGAGGAGGTGGGCAGGTTGTGAAGGGAAAATGAAGAAGCACGCCAGCAGTTAAAGAAAGAGAGCCAGCAAGCCCCAACTGTTCGCGAACAGATGGAGGAGTCACAGCACCCCACCTAGCGATCTCAAGCGGAGACCAGTCGTCAACCCGTATATTTATGGCCAAGGACCCTAACAGAGTCGCGCCTTCATGCGACAAGTGCAATGGTTCAAAGACACCCGTTCGTGGAAAGCATCATGGAGACCTCCTTGCCTTCAGGATGGAAAAACCCAAACTTGGACTGCTACGATGGAACGATCGACCTCGAAAAGCACATTGACGCTTATACCACTCAGGTAAACCTATTTACAAATGATGATGCTATACTATGTCGAGTCTTTCCCACCTCTCTCAAAGGGGCGGCCTTGAGCTGGTATACTAGGTTGCTGCTGAACTCGATTGACTCTTTTGCTACACTTGTTGCGAGGTTTGAAGCATAATACGCCACAAGTAGATCGCACCACCTCACATCAGTCGCCCTCTAACAGCCTTTGCAAGAAACCCCTTGCGGATATGGACGAACTCTAGGTCCAAGTAGCAGGGTATATATAAATGGAAGAAATGGCAGAATTCAGAGACCAAGTCCAAGCTGGAATGCCGAGGAAGAGCAGTGACCGAGAAAAGCTGATATCGGGACGAGAGAAGAGGGCAAGGGCAGAAAAAAAAAACACCCCGGCCCCTAAATATAGTCGTTACACCCTACTCACCGATAGTAGGGCTCGTATCATGGAAGAAGCTTGCAGTGCGAAATTACTGAGGTTACCACCAAAAAGTCGCTCGCCCAAATGGGCAAACCGAACGAAACACTGCCGATATCACGAAAATTACGGACACTCGATGGAGGAATGCTGGACCCTCCATGATAAGATCGATGAACTTATTCAAGTTGGACATTTATGAAACCATGTCCAGAGAGCGACAAGTCAAGGGGGCCAAGATGGAGGGCAGAATAGACACAAGGGTCGCAGGAACGAACGAACAAAAGCACAACCCGCTATGGAGGAAGGACGGCAAAACCCATCCTTCCAAGAGAGAGCAAGCACCTGTTTTAAAGGAGTCATCAATACCATAGTCAGAGGATTCGCCGGCGGAAGGTCCAGTAGCTCCGCCAGGAAACGTCACTTACGGGTGGTTTCTCTACATGAACACCGTTAAAAAATTGGAAATAACAGAGCACTTAATTCAACCCAACCCCAAGCAACTAGTGGGATTCGCGAGAGAGCGGGTAGACACCCGCGAGTACATCGACCTGCTTACCACGTTCGGAGATGAGCATACTTCTCGAACTATAATGATCAGATACTTGTTGGTGAATGCGGATACCTCCTACAACATCTTGATCGAACGGCTTGCCCTAAACCAACTTGGAGCCATTGTTTCCACACTTCATATGGCGATGAAGTTCCCCACCGTGACTAGGCAGATAGTAACAGTTAGTGCGGACCAAAAGATGGCCCGAGAATGCTACGTGGAGAGTCTAAAGGTGGGGAAGCGAGGGTCTGGGTCACGGGTCCGGCTCGTCTGTTCGTTGCACCCTATGGCGCCGCACGAGTCGATCGAACTCAACCCTTGGGTAGAGGAATAGAGAGAGGAACCTACCGGGGCGTGCAGAAGCTCCAGTTGGGCACACACCCTGATCACTACATGCGGTTCGACCATGACTTGTCAGAGGAAATATTGGTTAAAATTACCGACATCCTCAATAGAAACGCCGACCTATTTGCATGGACAGCGCTCGACATGCCCGGGATTGATTTGAGTTTCCATTGCCACAAACTCGCTGTGTATCCGGAGGCGCGCCCAGTCGCCTAACGAAAAAGGAGAATGGGTGAAGAAAGGAGACGGGTGGTAGAAAGGGAAACGACCAAGTTAGTGGAAGTAGGGTTCCTCTGGGAAGTGGAATATCCAACTTGGTTAGCCAACGTAGTGTTGGTAAAGAAGGCGAATGGAAAATGGCGGATGTGCACGGACTACACCGATCTCAACAAAGCCTGCCCTAAAGATGCCTACCTGTTGCCGAGTATTGATAGACTAGTTGACTACGCCTTGGGATATAAGTTCCTGAGTTTTCTAGACGCGTATTCTAGGTACAACCAAATTCCCATGTGTTTGCCAGACGAGGAGAAAATAGCCTTCATGACAGAAGGGTTGAACTATTGCTACACGGTAATGCCCTTTAGCCTAAAAAATGCAAGAGCTACCTACCAGCGGCTGATGGACAAGGTTTTTGCGGCGCAAATAGGTCGGAACCTAGAAGTGTACGTGGATGACATGGTGGTAAAATCCAAGGATACAAGCCAACATGCCGAAGACCTAGAGGAAGTGCTTGACCAAGTCAGGAGGCACAACATGAGGCTGAATCCAGAAAAATGCGTATTCAGAGTATGAGAAGGCAAGCTCCTGGGTTTCATGTTGACCTATAGGGGAATCGAGCCTAATCCCGACAAGTGTCAGGCCTTCATTGAAATGAGGAGTCCCTAAAACGTCAAGGAAGTTTAAAGGCTAACGGGAATATTGGCATCCCTCTCCCGCTTCCTCTCGCGGGTAGCCGAGAAAGCATGCCTTTTCTTCAACCTTCTAAAAAAGCCGAAAGCGTTTCATTAGGACGAAGAAGATGAGTCAGCATTTAAAGAATTCAAGACGTTCTTGGCGACTCCTCCTATATTAACCCAACCTGTGTCGAGACAAAACCTGTTGATTTATATAACTGTTTCTGATCAAGCAATTAGTTCGGTCATAGTCCAAGAAATGGAAGGTCAATAGGTCCCGGTATATTTCACTAATCGTGTGTTGCAAGGAGCAGAAATTCGATATCAAGTCATTGAGAAGCTGGCCTTGGCACTGGTAGCGGCCGCTCGAAGACTCAGGCCGTACTTCCAAAGCCACCAAGTGGTGGTCAAGACTGACCACCCCATTCGGCAGGTGTTGAGAAAGTCGGAGCTAGCAGGGAAAATGATAGCATGGTTGATAAAATTGTCTGAGTTTGGCTTAGAATACAAGGTGAAGGCCCAATCAAGGCGCAATGCCTCACCAATTTCGTGGCCGAACTTTCGACGCCAGCAGAGTCGATCTCATCACAATGGATGCTATACGTGGATAGATCTTTGAACCAACATGGAGGGAGCTGGTGTAATCTTAGAAGGTCCTGGGGGAGTTGTGCTAGAGCAGTCTCTGAAATTCAACTTTCTGGCCTCTAACAATCAGGCCAAGTATGAAGCGCTCATCACAAGACTCAGGTTGGTGGGCGAGATTGGTGCCAACAATGTCATCTGCCAAAGTGACTCTTAGCTGGTGACTGGGTAGGTATTTGGTGCCTTTCACATGAAGGACACCCAACTTTTAAAATACTACCACAGGGTTGCCCAGTTGATAGCTGGATTGGAAGAATTTAGAATAGAGCATATTTCGAGGGAGGAGAACGGAAGAGCCGATCTTTTGTCCAAACTGGCAAGCACCAAGAAGTTGGGGCAGCACCGGACTGTATGGAAACTCTGAAGAAGCCAAGCATTGAGGAGATACTGAGCGTCCACAAGGATGAAAGGGGATGGATGGCCCCTATCCGGAAGTACCTCACGACCGGTGAGCTACCGGCAGATAAAAATGCAACAAAAAGCATTAGGCGGAAGTCCAGCTATTATGTCATGGAGGGAGAGAACTTATACAAAAAGGGATTTCACACCCCGCTACTCAAGTGCTTAAGCCCTGACAGGTCGTTCTGCCCCGGAAATATTCGGCCGGACCACACCCCCGGCGAGCGATTGCAGAACGTAGGGTTGCTGTGAGACCTTTCCAAGTAGGAAGAATGCACTGATTGGCCAGACATCTGAGAATCGCCAATAGGCTCGACCTCTGGCGATAACATGACCCCAGGCTCAGTGTTTGGAGAACCACTAGATTCGCAACTTGAAGCCATTGAGGGGGAAGCAAATTAGAAGTAAAGGGAAGGGCTGGGGGCATCCCTACAAGGTTTGGAGATAGGTAAGGCAGGTGCGAAGAAGGATAGCCAAATGGTGACGAAAAAGGAAAAAAAGCACGCAAAAGGGGTTGCCTACCTTCCCTTTTATAGGGTTGGGAAGCTACGCTGCCTAAGGGCCCAAGACTTTCCGCCATCAGATTTCATACTACCACCCGCGAGCCTAAGGCTCAGATAAGCTGGCAGTTGGGGGCGCAGACCATTATTAACCTAGAACGTTGCTAGCAGACAGGCATTAAATGCGCTCGAAAACGTGTGCAGCGATCCCTAAGGAAAGACGTGACCCTTTAAAGTCTCGACGCTTCAATCCCCTAGCAGTTGAAACAACTAGGCTGCCTGACGTGGCACAGGCCATGCGCAAGTCGACCAAAGGCCGTTACGGACCGAATAGCTACCCGATAGCCCATCCGAACAAACCGAGTTCCACACGGTGATGTCAACTTCTCCACCGGTGTCGAAGCTTGGGGGGCTGGTGTACTATTCGAATTTGGATGAATGAGCCGAACAGACTCCAGATGACCAACTGATCTCACCTCAGGCCAACATAAAGTAGGATAGTGGGAAGTCGATTTAATAAAGGAAACTGGGCAACAAATCAGGAATAAAGACGAAGATGTCCTATAATGAAAGGTAATGAATATTTGACATTAAAAAAGGGACAGTGCACATTTTTCTAACATTAATCTCAATCCAAAACAAAAGACCCTGTGTATCCTCGGGCTTCCCCTGACTTGAGCGTCGAAGTGTCTTTGTAGGTACTCCCACCATTGTATGCAAGCTTGGTTCATATAGCAGAAAGGGAGAACATGGCTACTGAAGGGGGAGCCTACGGAGGAGCAACTCTTTGGTAAGAACAATAATTTATAATTAAATGATAATGTAAGAAAATTTAAACATTTTGAGTGTATTCTAATTTTTTTTACTTAAAAAAAAATTCTTTTTATTTTTCTTGTATTATCACATAACTTGTCATATTTCTTATTTTTTTATTTTTTTACTTTTCTCTTTTTTTTCAACTCCTATACCAAAAAAATGAAGTGTACAATGATAATTATCCATATTCAGTAATTATCAATTTTTTTTTATGTTTAAAGTTTTGGCATGGGAATCAAGACACATTATTAATATTTTAGGTTACAAAATAATTATTATGCAATTATCTAATATATCATTTATCTTTAATATTAATTAGATTTTCTCTCCTTTATACTTTTTTTATTTTTTATTTTTATTTTCTCTCCTTTATATTTAATGCTTCATTGATATTCTAAAATGACAATCAAAATGAATGGTACAATTTTTTTTTTGCTAAAACATCAAACAAAATGAGACTGCAAAAGTAATTTATTAATCTTCTTATGGCCTGTTTGGAAAAATAGCTTAATCAAGATTTTTTTTCAATAAGTTTTTATTATATAAGAGCTTATGTTATCAGTGCTTAAAATTCAACAAGCTATTGCGTTTGGATATATATGTTGATAAACACTTATACAATTTTAAAGTGTTTGGATGTATTGCTACATAAGTACTTAATAAGATGTTGTCTCATTTTTTAAAATTAAAAAAATCCAATCATGATTAAAAAAAATTAAAAATTTAAAAACTAACTAAATAATTAACATACTAATATTATATATATCACAAAAATATTAAAAATAAAAATCAACAATCATCATTTACCTATTTTTAGTTTTAAAAAACAAAAATTTAAGTATCATAAATTTTAAAAAATTATGTGACACGCACACACAAAAAATTCAGTGTATACCTATCAATAAATTTAAAAATTAAAATATATAAAAATCAAAAACATAAATTAAGGTTTTAAAATAAAATCTTATATATCATAAAATATTATATAAACTTAAAATATTCACCATTCACATGTATAAATAAATACAAGTATATAAAAATAGTAAATCATTATCAAAACTCAACTATTACATACCATTGTAGAAGGAAACATAAAAAATAATTATGTTTTTTATTTAATTAATTTTTTTTGGTGAAAAAGAAGGAAACATATAAAAATAAAAATAAAATACTAGTAATGAATAATTATAATTTGTTTTGTGCATAATTTAATATTTATATTAATTTGGGTGAAGAAACAAAAAATATTAAAATGTTTCATTTGGAGAATGAAAACAAAAAATAAAATAAAAAATATACAATCTCTATATGTTTTGTCCTTACAGGATTCGAAAGTAAATCTTTTTATAAGTTTCGCATAAGTTATTCCTATAAGTTATATTAGAGAGCTTATAAAAATAAGTTAAAAACATCTTATGGATCATTCATAAGATATTTTTATAAGCACTCTCAAACACTCTTACAAACACTTAAAATATAAAATAAGTTCAAATAAACTGTTTATAAGCTCTTCCAAACGGGGCCTTAATGTTTAGACAACTTCATTATACTTTCAAAAAAAAAATATAGCATTTATAATTTTTTTAATTTTTATGCTTTATCAACATTCTTCACAATTCACAAATTTTACATCATTATTTTTTTGAAGAATTGCAAAAAAAAAAAGGAATATTATAAACTGTAATTGTAATGTCTTTATCATCTTCGGTTTATTTCATTCAAGCGTTAGGTGAGAGGAGAATTCGTTGATAGGAACACGCGGTCCACTTTTCTATCCTCTACATGATCTGATATTATTTTTAAAATATTTAATTGAAATTTAACAATTCTATTTTTATTTCTATCTGTTTATATAATTTTGTAATGAAAATGATAAACCTTTATTTTTTTATTAATGACATTACGATTTTTTTCTTCATAAATTATTGATTAACATTTGATAGATAAGTATAAGGTTTTAACTCTCAATAAAAAAATATATTATTTGTATATTTATATATTTTTTTCCGTTCTCTTCATTTTTATTTTTTTTCGTATTCCGCCCTCTATGTCAGTCACCTCCTTTTCTTTTGATTTATTAATGACAAAATGAAAATGAGTATAAGCCTCATAAACAAAAGAAGAAAAAACAACAGTTTAATGTCCAACAGCCACTAATTTTTGTCAATGGAAAATATTTCTGGGTCAGTGGATTGAGAAAGACGGTGATTAATCATTATTATGATTGCGATTGCCATGCAAAGAGGAAATAATAATAAATAAATAAATAACACGTATTAATTTGAAACAGTGGCCCAACAGATGCCAGATGTCGTGAAATGGACATATTAATTATTAAACACCAAGAACATTGAGCGGTGACAAGTAGATTGCTTGTCTTCGAGTTGTTTTAGAGGAAATGGTAGAATGGATATAATTTAATCTCCAAATATATAAAATTTAAACTTAATTATACTTTTGATCTCCTTACTTTTTCAATTCTGCAAACTAAAAAAACACAAATCTCTTACTTTTAATTTTGTAAATGTGAAATACCTCTTAACTTTTTTTTTTTAATAATGATGTGATTTCTTTGTTTTAAGTAGTATTATGATTTAGTGTTTTTGAAAATGATGTATCTAATTTTCACTTTTGATTCTTTTAATATTGTCATCTCTCAAGTTTGGTCTACCTCTCTTTTTAATTTGTGCAAATATGAGTAAACTTTTAACTCTCTATCAAATACGTAATAGAGATGATGATATGTCTTATTTGTTTAATGTGACCTTACGTGATATGAATGTGTTTTAAAAAATTGAAAAAAAGAATTGATCAAAAGCAATGTCTCAAAAACAAATTCTCTCTGACTTAAACTTTCTCCTACCTCAATCCTAGCCATTAAATATATCTAACAATTGAAAAAAAAAAATTCAAGCTAACAAAACACATTAAATATACTATTCACGTGGAACCTCTCCTGTTACGATCATTATTTTTGCTATCAAGATCAAATCCTTCCTGTCAAACAATAATTATGGCCTTCAAATCTTGCACCACGACTCACCAAACTCAAACCATCACCCTAGCCAAATCAACCACACTCCACACACATCATCAACTCCTACCAGGCCACATACACAACATAAGTCACCCATCAAATTAACCACACACATCATCTGATTAAATCAAATGTATATAATTTAACTTTCTCATGTATTAAAATATTTACAAAACTTTCTATTGATTGATACATTGACAATATGTATCTAGTTTAATTTTTTAATGTATAAAATTAATTATAAATTGATCTTTCTACCGATTGACATAAAAGTTATATGTCATTTGGTTATGCAAAAATTCTTATACCTTGTTAAAAATGAATTAGATTTAATTTAAACCCATTGATAGTGTAAAAAGTTTTTATGCAGACAATTATATATAATAAGTTTGTTGACTTTAATAATAATTACCTTAAAAGTTATATCTAACATGATTTTTGATTAGTTGATAGTACAAATTTACAATAATAATATATCGAAATTAAACTCTTTAATTTAACCTCAAAAAATAGTTTGAAAGATTATTTGAGTTTTGTAATTAATATTTGGCTTAGTTACACATTTTGTCACCCATCTTTCATGATTTTACGAATTTTGCCACCCAACTATTTTAATTGAACATTTTGCCATCCAACTTTCAAAATTTCGCACATTTTGCCACCCCATTAGTTGACCGTTGATGTGGCAATTTTGACCGTTGACATGATAAGTTGACTGATTACGTGGCAAGTTGATTGTTGATTGCCATGTCAGCGATCAAAATTATCACGTCAATAGTCAACTAAGAAGGTGGAAAAATGCGAGAAACTTTGAAAGTTAGGTGGCAAAATGTGCAACTAAAATAGTTGGGTGGCAAAATTTGCAAAATCATGAAAGATGGGTAGCAAAATGTACAATTAAGCCTTAATATTTTCATCATATTTGTAATTAATTTGAGATATCTTAAAACTTTTAATTTTTTTAAGTATTTAACTATTCAATTTGTTAAACTTAAAACAATGATTTGAAATCTTATACAATTAGAGTCTTTAAATTATGAATCGTGTTCGTTTAGGAAATATGTTTAAACTTTTGAGGAATACTAACAACACTCTCTCTAACATTCTCTTTTTAACACTTTCTCTACTATTGGCTGAAATTTATGAAATCATAAATTTTGCTAGGTCTCACATCACAAATTTCAACCAATAGTAAAGAGCTTGTTGCTAGCATTCCTCTTGAACTTTGTTCAAACCAAATTGTTTTAGTACAACAAAATAGTCCCACATTACTTAGGAATCACTAAAGATTGTTTTTAAAAACCTTCCCCCTTAACTTATTAAAGTGATTTTAAAGGCAAAATCATAAGACTCATATATTAAATTTGACAAAATTTCGGTAGCATTTTGCATTGGTCTCCAAGTACAAGAAATGAAAGTGGTGACATCAAGTTCACCACAATTAAGTATGCACCCAGAGACACAACATGAAATACACTAAACCAAAACTTCATCAAATTTAAGATGAGGCTTAACCACTACGTATTAATCAAGTATAAAAAAATGAATCTTTCCAAACTGTCCAACCGAACAATTCAATATTCAATACAACAATTAGCACTTTAATCATTGTATTGAATCTCAAATGGGAAATTAAGGTTCGCTCGTAATCAATAAAAAACAACAAAATTAAATACACAACATAATGCATACAATTTATACAAAAATTTCAGTAGAGTTTCCTCTGTATTCTGGTACTTTCCCAGAGACCTGTTTATAGGTATTCAATCACGATACCAAAGGTTAACTTGTTAGACAATCCAATCCACAACAAATCTCACACTCAAGGGTTCATAGTTCTTATAAAAATTAAACAAAGTTTTCTCTGTTTTTGGCACTATTCGTCATACCTCACCAAGGATATGGTTAACAACAAACAAAGGTACGATCTATTAATCAATATTCAACATTATTCTCATTATAACTCAAGCTCAATTTATATCATGTAGGCTCTCACAACCTATTCCCGTTAGATATAAACTTTAATAGTCCTTAGTTGTCATTTTAGAGACAACATTTAAATTTAAGTTCCAAATTAGAAACTAGTACGCAAGAAACATAACCATTTCAATTCACTCTACCTACTTAACTTTACTTATGAGATAATGATAACTAGATATAGACATCTTAGTCCTTAACTATCCTAATCACCTAAGTTCAACTTTAATTTAGGACATTATCATGTATTTGCCTGTACATATTAAGTTGTTGTTGAACGTACCCTTGGACAAGGCTAAAAGACCATCTTTTAATTATTATCATGAACTTTAATTAATTAAACTTTAGTATTTAAATTATTCAACTTTAAGTTCTTATACTAATTCACTTTTAAACTAATTGTCCTTTTTGCTCACTTTATCTTAAGAATCTATATTAGCATACAAGTTCACTTATTGTCTTTTAATTTCCTAATTAGTTCCTAATCTTTATGTCATCCAATTCTCAACACTTAAAATCATTACTACACATTCATGTAAGTTAATTAACTTAGATAATACTACGTTTTCCTTCAACATTCATAAAACCATATAGGTAGAAGAAACTAATTTTTTCTTATATTGATTAACATATTCAAGCATAAATAATTAGTAATTAATTCATAATAAAAACAAAATTACCATATAAAATTAATTTCAAATTAACATAAAAAATTAATAACCATGTCCACACACTTGCTCCAAGGACATAATGACATTGCTATGTCAAACAAAATCGCAATAGATACATTCCAAAGCAAATCAAATTATTCTATTTCACTTTTTACGACAACCATAACCATTACCAAGCATAATATATCATTTAAACACTTAAAATTATCAACATATGAATTGAAAATTATACAGGATAGCAAATGTAAAAATGAAAACCGCAACAATGAGACGACTACATAATGAGCTTCAAACTTATCCAATGCTGTGCAAAGGAGCTTCCACGAGGTGCTACAAGGACCTTTGAGCTTCAAGGAGCCTCGAGGAGGTGCTACAATGGAGTTACAACAACCTTCAAGCTTCACCTACCTTCAAGCTTCGTGGAGCTTCGACAAGGAAGAACAAAGTGAGTTTTCACTTCGCAAATGTCATAATGAGGACCAAATGAAGAAGAAGGAGCTTCGAAAATGGTGTAGAAAACAGGTTAGGAGTTTCAAAAATGGTCAAGGATGTGGGTGAGGAAGGAGGATTTGAAGTAAAAGAAGTTTGGAGGGGTAGAAAAGAAGGCACGCATGCGTGCAAAATGTATAAGGCGGGACTTTTTAAATCGATTCCTGTTGAACCGGTTTAAAAAGAGACTTTTTAAATCAGTGGAGCTAGGAACCGATTTAAATTGTGGCCCATATTATCATTTTTAAATTCAAAAAATTATTTTTAAACCGATTGAACATGAACCGAGATAAAAAAGTTTGATCAAATTTCAAAAATGTCACCACCTTCTTATTCTAAATCGGTTCATTTTGAACCGAGTTACTTCATGCTTTAAAAAGTGGATTTTGTACTAGTGACAATATGATAAACTGATAAAGTTTATGTGTTTGAGTTTTTATTGCAATAACATTATTTAACTATAAAATAACATAAGTGAAACAAATAGAATTGTATATAAATTCATATAATTATATAGATGTTAAAAAATAAAAAAGTTTAATTGTACTTTGAATACTCCTACTTTCTCAAATTCACAAATGTCATCCCTCAATTTTTTTTCTCGCAAAATTGATCTTTACTGTTTTAATGCTTCAATCTTGGTTTATCTATTAATTTAACATCCAATATTTAATGATAGTTCTCACATGGTACTCACCTACATTGTCATGCCATAATTTTTCAGTTAAATATTAGATGTTTAGTTTACGGATGAATGAAAAGTGTACAATTAAAATAGTGGAGAGTCAAATTCGCGAAAAAAAAAGGAAGGACAAAATTCGCGAAATTAAGAAAATAGTAGGATCAAAAATACAATTGAGCTAAAATAAAATTATAAATTCTTTATATATAAAATAATAAGAAAATAAATTTTTTTTCATATTGGTAGAATTAAAATATAATAATAATAATAATAATAATAATAATAATCAAAATGTGCAAGAAATTTTATAATGACTTTATTTTTTATTTTTTATTATTTTACATTTAATTGTAATATTTATGATAAGACAATACTATTTCTATATTTTTACAATTATAATATGTTGTAATTATATTTTATATCAAATACAACTAATATTTTATTATTATTTATAATTTTTGTAAACCAAGATTCGTAGTATTTTATATTTCATACAATTATATATAATATCATCTTAATATTTTTAAATTTATATAAAATATTTTACTTACGTTAAATATTGATAACAATTTTAATTGTAATATATCATGAGACTGTGTATTTTTTTATTTTATTTAAATAAAATAACACTATTATTATTTGAGTTTAATAGTCATGTATTGTCAGTGTAAAAATTTTTACACTGTCAATCAATTAGAAAACACTGTTAATATAACTTTTAAAGTATTTATTATAAAAGTCTACAAACTTACAATAAATAGTAGTTTGTAATTGAATGACAGTGTAAAACTACCTTATACTGTCAATGCGTAGCCTGTTTTCTTTTATTATTTCTAATTTTTTTACAATAATAACATGATTTAACTATAATTTATCATATGCAACAATTATTTTGTTATTATCTCTCATTTTTATGAAAATATTTTATTAGTATTTTATATTTCACACTATAATAATATTGTCATGATGTTTTTGAATTTATATAATAATATTTTATTTACACAAATAGTAATAATAGTTATAATTATAATATATCAATGTATTTTTCTTTATTAAGATTTATATTACATTATTTTTTTATTCTTTTTGCTTTTATAATTTTCTAATTTTCACATCATGATCATAAAGTATAATTAATGTGTAATAATATTATATAAGTAATATGTAATAATATGATTATATATATATAATATAATATAATATAAGTATTAAATAATAACATACTTTTCAACAAAAAAATAATAATAACATACTTTTTTAAGAAAAACTATCGTTGAATTAGTTATAATAGTACTTTTCTTGAAGAGGCGTAAGTACATGCATTTGTACTGTACTTATGGATTATTATGAACCGTTGGATGTTATTGGAAAAAACCTATCTGCGGTTGGAATCTGAAGTAGAATAGCCGGAAACATTTGTAAGCAAATTGCAACACGTGTATAGAAAAAGCCTCAAATATTATATTAGATAGATTTCTCCGCATCGTGCTATCTGTCTATAATAATTAATAAATGCATATTGTCCACAACGAACGGGAAGAGTATTTCCTTCAAACTAATGACTTTATATTTGGCACGTTTATCTATCCGAACACCAGGTCGTTTCCAATTACAATTTCAGCCATTCGGGTTGTAATTATCGATGATTTTAAAATCAGACCGGTCATTGAATGACTGGTCAAGGCACTGATTCAATGATTTAACTGAAATTAAACTGTAGTGAAACCAGTATTAATAAAATAATAATAATAATAATTAAATAATACATAAAAAATAAAAAAATATAATATCATAACTTTATAATATTAAAAATTAAAATAAAATATAATTTTATAAATTCTTATATACAATACCTAAAATAGTTCAAATTAAATATGTCATAATACTTAAGTTTAAGTTTTAATAATACACATTAATATTTATTAATAAAAACAAGTTTATATTTAGAATAAAAAAGAAAATGACAAATATTTTAGGTTGATTTTCATTTTTTTTAAGAAAAAAATCAAAATAATATTTTATTAAGCATTTTTTATTGAACTGCTACGAACCGATTTTTGACCGGTTCATCGGTTCATAGAACCGTTTGTTGCCTGATCGGTTTTATGGTTTAATTAAACCGGACACAGGATCGATTCATCGTTTTTTGGTTGAATCAAGCCGGTCCGGTTCAGTTTTTACAACTATGATAACTATTACAACGTATCCTTGTGCTTATTTTTAGCCTTGCTTTTTTAAACTTCCAGAATCATCAACCGCGGGAAGTATTCAGAAATTTTGGAATTTTGAATGTGGTCCATATTGAAGAAATAAGTTCACCATCTTGGGTTCATGCCAATTAAATGATAAAGAGATGCTTATAAAATTTCAGTTTCCTTGAATATCTTATATAAAGTGAATTATTTTTTGTTTTATTATATAGCTATTCCATTTAATTTTTTTTTGTAGTGTCAAACTTATTTTTCAACTAAGCACCTAAACCCAATTCAAACTTCATATGACTAAAATCATTGTACCAAAATAAAAGGGTTTTAAATCATTAGATGTGTCTAGATGTGTTAGGCTTTATAGTTCAACTTGATTAGCATCCACCCTACCTTCTCCACCCCCACGCTCATGACTTCTTTGATTCTTGGCTTTGCGATTGTCTCTTATATGATTGCCTGATGCTACCTCGGTCGCTTGGTGCTTGCTAATTTGGACAGAAGATTTGCCCTTTCATTCTCTTCTCTAGGGATATGCTCAATCTTAAACTCTTGGAATTGTCCTGTTAGCTGGGCAACCCGGTGATAGTACCTTAGCAGATGGGCGTCCTTAGTCTGCAAAGTGTTGAACACCTACCCGGTCACAAGGTAGGAGTCATTTCGGCATTGCACTCATTCTGTCCCGACCTCCTTTGCCATTTTAAGCTCGACGATCAACGCCTCATGCTTTACTTGATTGTTTAATGCTGAGAAGTTGAATCTCAAGAACTGCTCTAGTACTAACCCTCTAGGGCCTTCCAGGATGACTCCGGCCCTGCTCCTCTTCTAGTTCGATGAGTCGTCTACATATAGTATCCACCATTAGGTTTCTTTTTGTTTAGCTGGTGGGGTGAGCTCGACCAAAAAATCAACCAAGCACTTAGCCTTGATGGGTCCCTTTGCCTTGTATTTAAACCCAAACTTTGATAGCTTTACCGACCATGCTATCATTCGCCCAGCTAACTTGAGCTTTCTCAATACCTGTCGAATTAGATGATTGGTCCTTACACTTGGTAGCTCTAGAAGTAAGGCTGGAGCCTTCAAGCAACCGTTAATAGAGCAAAAACCAGCTTTTCAATCACTTGGTACTTGGTCTCCACCCCTTATAGGACACGACTAACATAATACATTGGGACTTGTGTGCTTTTAGCTTCTTGCACAATGACTGCATGGTCTGACACCACCATGTATAATAGCAAATCTTGCTCAGGTAAAGGTCAATTTAAGATAAGGGGTAAGGCCAAGAACATCTTGAATTCATTGAAGGCAGCCTTGCACTCTTCATCCCATTGAAAAGCCTTGAGCTTCTTCAAAAGGTTAAAGAATAGGCGCGTTTTCCTGAAGAAATCGAGAAAGGGACGTGAGTCTTCTAGTAAACCTTTGCATTTCCTTAACATCTTGCAGGCTTTTCATTTCTATGATGGCTCGACACTCGTCTGGGTTGGCTTCAATCCCGCTATAGGTTAGCATGAACCTTATGAACTTACCCTTTGTACTCTAAATACACACTTTTCGGGGTTTAACCTCATGTTGTGTCGCTTTACTTCATTAAACACTTTTACTAAGTCTTCAGTATGTCGGTTCAGATCTTCAGACTTTACCACCATGTCATCAATGTTGACCTCCAAGTTTCTCCCGATCTAACTAGCGAACACTTTATCCATCAACCTCTAGTAAGTCGCCCTAACATTTTTCAAGCCAAAGGGCATCACCTTGTAGCAGTAATTTGAACCCTTGGTCATAGAAGCAGTCTTTTCTTCGTTCAAGTATCAGGTAATCAGTCTCTTGGTCAAAAGCCAGTACCTAATTCCCCTGTTGGTGGGCTGATCCTCGTCTAGAGTTGGGAATTAGCTAGTATGGATCAATTGCTTGCCCTGTCTCTCTTCTATTCAACCATCGAGAATTTGCAGTTCTCTTTGCTCATTGGGTGGAATAATAAGTTCAACAATTTGTACCTTGAGGCATCATCCACCAATCGGTTAGTACTTGGCAACAAGTAGGCGTCTTAAACCTTGTTGAGGTCGGTATAGTCCGTACACATTCTTCACTTTCCATTAGCCTTCTTAACAAGGACTACGTTGGATAGCTATGTAGGGTATTCTATCTCCCTTATAAATCTGGTCTCCACAAGCTTGGCAGTCTCTTTCTCCACCACTTGCCTTCTTTCTTCCCCAAGCTTCCTCTTTTTTTGAGCTACCCGCCTGGCCTCAAAGTAAACGACCAATCAGTGATTGTGAAAATCTAGGTCTATTCTGGGCATGTTGGTTGTTGTTCACTCTAATAGATCCGAATTGGCACCTAGGATCTTGGTGATTTCGTCAAATACTTCTTCACTCAAATTTAGCCTGAGTTAGGTACATTGCTCGAGGTGCCTCCCTAGTTAGAACTTTTGTAGGTCTTTAGTAGCCTTAACCCTATGATTTTTGGCTCGAGGGTCGAGCTCGATAGCCTTGCTCGGTCTGTATAGGTGGAGGGAGCATATTGGCCTCTCGCTTGGTTTCTTCTCATTTCTTCCCACCTTCAAACTTTTTGTATAGCATTCTAGGGCAGTTTTTTGATCTGCCTGTACTATTATGATTTGTTCGGCTTTTGAGGGGAACTTCATGGCCAGATGCAAGGTCAAGATGACTGCCCTTAATTGGTCCAGCACTAGCCGTGCTAGCAAGATGTTATACGAGGTGTCTGCATGGATCCGAGGTATCTTGTGGTGATAGTCTAGGAGGCTGTCTCGTCACTAAAAGTGGTGAGTAGATCTATATGCCCCCGAGTGTCCACTCATTCACCCACGACCCTACTAACTGTTTTGGGTAAGGCTGTATCAAGCTTTGTGAAATCTCCAACTTCTTGAAGATATCCATGTATATGATGTTTGCCAAACTCCCTTAATCAACCAAGGTCTTCCTAATGACGAAGTTGGCCACTTCTACAATGATAACCACTAGATCGTCCTAATTAGGGTTGACACTTTGAAGATGGCATCAGTGAATGTTATTGGGGGTGCTTCGTGAAGGGCTTCACCATAGTGTTCACTAACCAAACCACCCTCAAATTACGCTTCTGAGCCGAGCTAGAAGAGCCACCTCTCACAAAGCCTCAAACTATGGTGTTAATCACTCCCCTCAGGTGGGTATTGCCTCCTTTTATGGGGGTCAAGTTTCGTTCTTCTTCATTATTCCGCAGGGGTTGTTTGTCAGTTTTGCCACCTCTTCATCCTCACGACCGATTTCAACCCTCTTCCTTACCGCCACTCAACCTTTGAACATAACTTTAGAAATGTCTGGCTTGGATCAACTCTTTGATCTTGTCACAAAGGGCTCAGTATTCCTTCGTCGAGTGTCCATAATTCTCGTGATACCGACAGTGCTTACTCCAATCTACCTCCTTTGGCGAACGACTCTTTGGCAGTAAAGGTAAGAGCTTTGCACTACATGCTGCCTCCACAATTCGGGCTCGGCTAATGTTGAACAGAGTATAGTGGTTGTATTTAGGTCTAGTGAGACCTTCATTGCCCTTGTCCCTTTTTTCTTGTCCGGCCTAAAACTTGTCTTAGTCTTCGACTTTGTTTTGCATTCCTACATGAACTCGATCCTAAAACTCTCCCATTTTCTCCATTTGGATGTATCCCGCAACTCGGGTGTAGAGTTGTTGATGTTGACCAACGATTTTTTGCACAAACTATTAGAGAAGGGCTCAGGCTTCAATGCCATAATCATTGAGTCCAGGGCCACCTCAGGGTTTAAGTTTCAAATCTTCACTAACACCTCTGCAAACTATAACACTCCCTTAATTTTAAGTATAATTCATATTAATTTAATTATTAGGTTAAGTTGATAAAAATGTGAGTAAAACTTTTTTGATTTTATAATAGAAAAAAATTCTAAATTTAACAGAATTTGGAAACAGAAGTGAAATGATAAAAATTCTTATGTATATATATATATATATATATACATGTATATATATATACATAAGAATTTTTATCATTTCACTTCTGTTTCCAAATTTTGTTAAATTTACATTATGGTTTGAGTAATACATAACAATCAAAAAGAAAACAAAACTACATCAAAAAACATATACTACCTAGCCCAATATATACATAAAAAAGATCCTATATAGAGTAGTATTTATCTACCCTATCCCTCAAGGAAAAATATTATAAACTATGTATACAAATCTGAAGGAGTATCCTCTGACCCGTCCTCAACATTATCAGGCATTGCCATCATTTTTAATAATTACGATCAATCATACAAGGAAAAAAACAATGGAGTGAGGTGATTTGTTCTAAAACCACTTTCACATATATGGTAGGAATTAAAACACAATTAACGAAGGGAACTTAGGGTTCTAAGTTATACTACACTACCCTTGACTTGGTACGGATCCATAGTTCCCATTAGTAAATAATAGTTCTCAATAGAACCTGAGAAGTGACTAGGAGTATATATACCTCATCAATATCATCACATGGTACAATCCTCATCATCAATGAGGAACAAATATTAGTTAGGACGTCGATTTACAGAGGTATATTATCGCACTAATCTCGGAATACTGAACAGTTGTCAGGGTTATCAAGCTTGATTAGACAAATATCTCAGCTCGAGGGTGCTACCCTGGCCATTGGGACCTTCACCACTCAATGCCTACCCCCAAGACCTCCTCAAATGGCTCCTTGTCTTTCATTCCTCAGCATACCAAACTGTAGCTTCCTTAGCAGGGTGTCATGCCACTGCATGTCACTTGCTTTACATTACTCACTAAACTATTAATTTCTAACTTCTTAAGTAGAGGTTTTCTTGGTCTCATTTAATTTGAGCACTAATACAATCAACATTTCTACCTTATTTTGCAGAAATTACACAATACCAAAATTTTAACAGAATAACAATTTAGTAATCACATAAAATTTTAGCAGAATAACGACATAGTAATTATAATTTAATTACTAAAATTTTGGCAGAATAAAAATTAAATAAATACATTTTAATTTTCTAAATTTGAGCATAGTAACAGAGTAACAACTTAGCAAATGTATTTTAATTTTCTAAAATTAAACAGAGTAACAGCTTAGCAAGTATAATTTAATAATTTAAATTTGAGCAGAGTAACAATTTAGTAATTATTATTTAATAATCTAAATTTGGGAAAAGTAACAACTTAGCAAAAATTAAAGTTTAACATCAAACAATAATAACATTAATAGAACTTAAGCCTAAACGGGTTTACGGGAAAACCCTTCCTATCAACATGCAAAGTGATAATAATTTAGAACCAACCCCACTCCCCCCATTACCCCTAAGGTGGTTGATGAAGAGGATGGAATTGTTGATGCAAAGCTCCTAGGAAGAGAACTTTACTAGTTGTTGGAAAACTAGTAAATTTTTAGCATAAAAGCAAGGTAAAAGAAAAAAATTTCTAAAGAGAAAAGCTCTCTAAGAATTTGGTAGCTTGAGAGACGGAGATGTGCTAAAAAATGGTCCAAAACCATGACTATTTATAGAGGAGGAAAAGGGTTAAGTGTCCATAAAATTATATCATCTATTATGTAAGCATTATGTCATAAATCTAATTTTTATTTTTTTTAATCTAATTTAGAGACACATACACCATTTAGGGTGGTGAATCACCTCTCCTAGGCTTGGGGACGTGCTATATGAGCTATTCTCAAGTTCCTCAATGTAAATTTTATTGGTAGGTGAATTAACCGATACCGATAAAAACGTCTAGACTTGAAAAATTAACTTTTAAAATCAAAATAATGCATTTTAATCTAAAAATGGAAAAATACATTATTTTTCATCAAAAATAAATTTCTAATAATAAATTTTAATTTTTATTAATTTATTTCAAATTATATGTATTTATTTTGTATTTTTAAGCTAGAAAATTCATAAAAAAAATCCATTTTAACTCAATAAATACCAAAATTTTTATGAAAATTCTAAAATTAAACATTTTACCCATAAATAAACTAAAAATACCATTTTTACCCTTTCTGGATGTCAAACCAATATTGGTTAGGCTTAACAGATACCTAGGAGCATTTTGGTCATTTTACTCAGAAATTTCAGAAAATTCCCAAAAAATTCATAAAATTATATTTTAATATATATGACATGATTCCAAGCTCAAATTGACATTTTAATGTCAATTAAATCTTTTTCTCATGTCAACCCTTAATGTTGAGAAATAAGGACAAAATCGTCATTTTCTAATTTTTCTAGGCTCCAGCTAGGAAAAATTATTAAACACCAAGATTAAATAGTTCTTGAAATTTTGAGCATAATGGTGGGACTTAAAATTTTGAAATTTCTTCTCGATTTTTCAAAATTATATTGTCAAATATTAGAAAAATGGTTGAAAAAATAAAATAGGGTTGTTATATTTTTTACTATTTTTCTTTCAAAATAAAAATTTTATAATGAAATATAATTAATATAAAATTTTCAAAATATTTTGAGATCAAAAAGTTTCTGGTTAGTTCCTATAGTCAACCAGGGTATTTTTGTCATTTTCAAAAAAATGTCTCCATAAATTTTTGAAAATTTCTAAAATTATTATTAATTATTATAAGTATATTGATTACTTAAAAATAAATTTTAGAAACTTCTAACTATTTTTATTTATTTTCTCAATCATCTGGTCCTTTTAGGGGCAAAATAGTTATTTTACCTTTTTCTGGACTCCGTTTCCCAAAAATTATTAAAAATCTAAACTAAGAACTACTTTCTAATATGAACATAACTGTAGGGATCAATTTTTTTTTAGAATCCCATTCGGTTTTCTAGAAATAAATATAGAATAATTTAACATACAAAAGTAGGGGTGTTACACGAACTGCTCCATGAATGCCTTGAGCGACTTGTCATCTTCCTGCCTCAGGTTTACCAAGGCAACTAGGGTGAGATGGTGTGACCTACTAGTTGTATATTGAGCTCTAAAGCTCGCAACTGGTGTAATAAATGAATCAATTGAGTTTAGAAGGAACTGAGTATATAGTTCAACGCTGCTCCCTTGAAGGAGGTTAGAAATACTCGACACAATATAGCATCGTCATTGGTAAAGAGATTTACCTAGTGGTATAGGCATCGATGTGTTCATCTGGATCAGTAGATCCATCATACCGATCTATATTCAAACTTTTCCAGGTAGGTGAAAGCGGAGTCTCCATAATGCCATCCATGAAGGAGTGTTTCTGAATTAACCCTCCCAAAGTGAAAGGACAAGACTCGGTCATAGTCTTGGGTTGCAATTTTGTCAACGTCCTATGTGCATTTTCAGGGTGGCGACTAGTCTCGACATGAGACTATTGCGTATCATGCTCTAATTCTTTCGCTGCCTTTTAAGCAGTTGGGCCTCGCCGTTCTCCCTTTCAAATCGCTTACACTGCTCTTTGATCTCCACATTCTCCTTATGAAGTTTTTCCATCTCCTCTTCACTTTTCTTTTGCATGATCGCCATTTCTTGGTGCAGGGCTTGGATTAGGGGTGACCCTCCAATGACAGCATAGCGTCATTGCCTTGATCCTCATGCTTACCATCCATCATCATGTTTTTAGTTCTCACCATTGTGAATTAGTGGTGGTCGAGGGAAAGTTTCTACTCAGCCCCACGGTGGGTGCTAAAATGTTTATGCAAAAATTGGTCTTCTTCCCTCTTTTCATTGGGTAACCTTTTCTTCCTCTCTTTAGGATGCTTTTCCTCCTTCTTAATCCTAAGTTGCCCTAGTGGGGGGTACCTACAAAGACATTCTGATGCTCAAGTCAGGGGTGGAGGTCTTGATAGAGATGCAAGGTTGTAGAATTAGGGATTAGGGTTAGAAAATGTGCACCTGAAGCGTATACATGGTTGTGTGGGTCTTACCAAGTTTCCTGATTTACTTGTCATAAATATCGAGGTCGCGACCTTATTTTCTGGGATTATGTATAAATGGCCTTTTTTTCCTTATTTATGTCAAGTCGATCTGAGCTCGGTGTACCACTTCGGTGAATCCCAAAGTGGCTACTTGGCCTTGCCATAGGGCGCCAAATTCGAGTGGTATAGTAGCAAAATAAAAGGGTTTTAAATCATTAGATGTGTCTAGGTGAGTTAGGCTTGATAGTTCAACTTGATTAGTATAATATAAAATAGAAAAATATTTTTTCGAACAATAAAAGTAGGAAACTTTCGTTGTCTTCTTTGATTTCAATGAAGTATTTTTCACATGCGTGTATAAGAAAAAGATAAAAATTAAAAAATAGAGATATTTGTATAAAGTCAAAAATCATATAATGAAATTGTGTAAACTATATATTGTGTTTTGACATATTTAATGCAAAGTTGCAAACCTATTTTTCAGCCCCAAAAGGATTTTTCAATATTGTTTGGGGGTATATATACCTTGGCAGGAAAGATAAGTATAAAAAGAACAGAAAATGCATGATGAATTAGATAGATGATGATGATGATGATATATATATATATATATATATAAGGGGTGTTTCAAATGAGAAACTTCTTAAAATGAGAAATGAGAACTATTAATAGCAACCATTGGATTACAATTAAAAATAATGGATGATTGAGATTAAAACTTAAACACCCCTTATTAGACCACCATTATTATCGCCTCCACCACCATCACCACTACCACCAATGTTGCCGTCACCACAGCCACTACCACCACCTTCGTTGCTACCATTGCCGCTAGGCTTGCCACCGCCATTACCACTACCACCGCTATCGTTATTGCTCCTGTAGCGCCACCGCCACCATCACTGTCACCGCCATCCTCGCCATTGTCGTTGATGCCAACGGCAGTGGCAGGGACGCCAGTAGCAATGGTGGTGGTGGTGGAGGCAATGACAATGGTGGTCGCATAAGAGGTAATTAATTGTGTTTTAATCTCAGCTGCAAATTTGTTTTAATTATGATCCAAGGGTTATCATTAAAAGTTCTCATTTTCTCATTATAAAAGTTTCTCATTTGAAACGTTATATATATATATATATATATGTATGTATGTATGTATGTATGTATATAAGCGATAATACATCCGGAGGTCCCTAATTTTTTTGGGTTTCTTAAATAGGTCCCTAAATTATAAAAATTTGTAATTGAGCCCCTAATCTTTTCCAATTTTTGTAATTAGATCCTTGGGATTAATGGTCTGTTTATAAATCGTTAAATTATGTTCAGGAACCTAATTACAAATATTAGAAAAGATTAAGGACCTAGTTAAAAGATACTCAAATTATTTAATATGAAAATTTTGTGTTAAAACTTTTTAATTTTGAAATGTAGGGAGTAATATTTTCTAAAATAATTACATACAGAAAAATAGAAAAAAGGAATGTTATAACCCCTTCTAAAAACTAGAGTTGTCAAAATTGACCTGGCCTAATGTCTTGGTGGGTCAGGCCAGGTTAGGCTAGGCTCTTTATTTTGAGCCCCCGAAAAGAACAGGGCCAATTTGGCCGAACTCGATGGGTCAAACAGTTGGGCTGGGCAATAAAAATATTGACACAAAAGTTATCGGGCTTATTTGAACAGTTTTTTTTCTTATGTAAAAATATGTAAATTTATGTAAAAAAATAAAAATAAAATGGGTTAATTTGGCCTAGCTTATGAGGTTAGATAGGTGGAAAAAATTATGGTCTGTATGAAAATTAGCTCAACCTAACCTGTTTTTCAAACTTTGGCCAGTCGAATCGATTTGAGCCTAGCAACCCATTTTAACAACTCTACTTAAAACACAGCTCCATCCTTGAATGTCAATTAATCCTTTCCATATAATTTGCTATATATATGCGTTATTGTATAGAGTGACTCAGTGGTTCTCTTAAATTCTAGGACAGAGAAGAACCCTGAAAGCATATTTATAGGTTGCGCAAATTACATGACATGTTTCTCATTACTAAGTTTTTATTTAGGGATAGTACATTCGCATGTCCTTGAACTTTTTGGGTTTTTTTAAATAGTTCCCTAAACTATAAAATTTGTAATCGAGTCCTTAATCTTTTCCAATTTTTGTAATTAGGTCCCTAGGGTCAAGAGGGAAAAAAGAATATTCTATCAAAGTTAACAGTTTGTAAACCCTAGTGACTTGATTACAAAAATTAGAAAAGATTAGGGATTGAATTACAAATTTTTATAGTTTAGGGACTTATTTAAAAAAAACCTAAAAAGTTCAGGGACTTACAAATGTATTATCCTTATATAAAAAGAAAATATTCAAAAAAGTATAAAGTGAGTATAAAATTGATGCTTCAAAAAATTAACATTGTTTTCAGCCTTTTCTATCTTGACTTGAAAATTAGTTGGTTTAAGCTAGTTGACAATGGGTTAGGCCTGTCTATGGGTGTTATTTTTTAGGCTTTTGATAATTACACCTCTCTAATCAATAAGTATGCCCTTCTTTCTTTTTAAAACAATTTTTTATTACCAAAATAAATAACCTTTTATATAAAAATAATATTAACCTATTTTTACACCCTATCTTCATTATTGTTTAAACCCTAATTTTGTACCTCAATCTTCATTATTCTTAAAACCCAAATTTTGCACCCCCATCTTTATCATTCTTTAACCTTTATTTTTGCACCACCATTATGGGTGTTCATAAACCGATCAAATCTAATGAAAACCGAAAAAACCGATCCAAAAAATCGAAAACCGAAAAAATCGAAAATCAAAAAAACCGAAATTTTTTATTGGATTGGATCGAATTTTGGATTTGATTTTGAAAACCAATCTAATCCAATCCAAACCGAACTTATACATGCATATATATAGTTTCACTTGTAATTTTT
Source organism: Spatholobus suberectus (assembly GCA_004329165.1). Lineage (NCBI taxonomy): Eukaryota > Viridiplantae > Streptophyta > Magnoliopsida > Fabales > Fabaceae > Spatholobus > Spatholobus suberectus. The sequence goes on along the minus strand of CM014732.1, from coordinate 17,382,723 downwards.
TAATATCACTCATGTTTATGTTTTTATTTCTTTTATATTTGTAAAATTATCACATATATTATACTTGTTTATAAAAAATATATTTATTTAAAGATATTTTTTAGTAACTATTTGAGTAAAGATACATAAACATAATTATCAAGTTGTGTAAATTTATTTTTAATAATATATATTTGAAGAGTTATACTAGTTTTAGTTATATAATGACTTATTAATGAAATATTTGATATTTTAAATTATTTTTTAATATATTTATTATATATCATATTATTTATTTAATACTTTTTTTTAAAAAAAATAAGATTAAAACCAAAAATCGATCCAATCCAAACCGTTTTAAATTGGATCGGATTGGATTTAAATTTTAAACCAAACCAATTAGGTGATGAATTAACAAAATCAAAGTAATTGGATCGGATGATTTTTCTCTTCAAAATCGATTCAATCCAATCTGCGAACACCCCTAACCACCATCATTATTCTTTAAACCCTTTTCTTTTATTTTCATTCATTATTTTTTTTCTCTATCAAAAATAATTGTAAATATTGTGTAATACGTGATAATGAATATGTGATATGTGGCTCATTTTCGTCATTTGTATCAGGCGGTGCGTTTTTGTGATTGCATTTCAGGTAGTGTTTTCATCTTTATCGTTTGTATCAAGCACTGCTTATGCAAATATGTGTGTTTCGATAATTTTCGTCAGTATTTCGAAAAGTTTGTTTCGATCATTTTCGTCAATATTCTGGAAATTACTTTCTAGAATAAGCAATTGTCTATTCCGAAAATTAATTTCTTTTCTTTTTATTTTTTCATTACTATTATTTTATTTTATTTTTATTTGTCGATAGGCATGGTGGAGCAAAAGAAGGCGATGAGTGGTGAAGCGGAAGAAGACGGGGTGAGTGATGGAGCGAAAGAGCGTGATGAGTGGTAAAGCGAAAGAAAGGGGGTGGGTGGCGGAGAAAGGGAGTGAGGCGTGAGCGGAAGAAGTGAGAGTGATGGGGTAAGGGATTTCGTAAAAAAAAGTATTGTAAACAAGAAGGGGGTGAGTCGTAAGAGAGGAAGAGGTGCACGTTACGTTCCGGGAAGAAATTCCTAATTTGAAATTGGGAATGAATTAAAAGGGTATTTAAGGAAAATTTGTAAAAAAAAAAGAAAAAAAAAAGAGAAGGTGTATTTATCACTTTGGGGAGGTACAATTATCAAAAACCTATTTTTTATCTGGGCCAGTTGACAATGGGTTAGGGCTGTCTATGGGTTAAAAAAGCTTTTCTTATTTTTCTTTTGTTATGTATATCTGGGCATAACATGTTAAATCCAAAATCCAAATCCACCAAATACTGTCGTGGACTTGTTTCCCGTCCACACCACTCCACCATTTGATCTAATCTACGGCTGCTACGGGCTTATGTCCAGTTCAGCATTTGATGCAACGGGCTGTACATGTATTGAGGATAAAATTAAAATTAAAATATGTAAAATAAACTATTATAGTGATTGTTAAACAATTAAGGAAAAATAAAAAATAATAGGAGATATTTTTATTGTCATAAATGATAATTTTATTCCATTATATAAGATTAGGTTAAATAATTGAGAATAAATTATGAACATAAATTACGTGAATCAATTATTAAATTGATATGAAACATTGAAAATCAACTTTGAGAATTGTTAATTTGTAAATATATAAAGGTTTGGTATCATTGGACATATATAAATTATGGGATGATTTCTGTCAATTTTTCTAATTTTATTTATTTCTTAAATTACATGAGTATTCATTAAAAAAAATAGGCAAAAAAGATTCGTGCAATTTCTGACAATTTTTTTTTTGAAGCAAATAGCAATACTCTCTAGGAATACTTGAATCGAGTGAAAATTTTGTCGTTTTTAATAATCTTATCCAACTCGAGTAGAATTGTCTCTTATAAAGAATATATGTGTTTTCTATAAAAAAAAAAATACTCTTTTGAAATTGAAATTTTAAGAGGGACCCTATTAGAGATTAAATCACTTTTGAATGACTATATCCTAACTTAATAGTTGAAAGTCATTTAAAATCATTGGACAATTTGCATTAAATGGAAATGAAAGTTCACCTTAAAATTATAAATATTTAAATTATAGGGATAAATATTTATGTCATACGGAACCAAAAATTCACATGAAAATATTCAACTATTTAAATTAGATGAATAAATATTTACATCACTTTAAAAATGTGTTAATATCTAAATTTCACAAATAAATATATACATGAAATAAGAATGAAAATATTACATAAAATTATATTAATATCTAAAATATAAGATAAATATTTATATTACAGGGAATAGAAACTTTTCATAAAATCATACCATAAAAATAAATATTTAAAACACTACTTCTAACATAATTTATAAAGAAGTGTTTTAGAACTTCAAATAATTAAGTAAATTACCAATATTTCATCTTTTTTCTTCTCATCTCTCTTTTGGTGTACAAATAAAATTTCTCTACATTTATTATAGCTTCTTATATTAAAAAAATGAATAATATTTAACAAAAAATCGTCTTCTTTAATTTTGGAATATATTTTTTAAATGCGTGTATATAAAAAGATACAAGTTATGAAAGATAGACATAAATATATAATGTTACGTACAATATCAATTTTAAATTAATTTAAATAATGGAAGTGTTTAAAAAAAAAGAAAAAAGTAAGAGGATAACGTTAATAGAAAAAAAAAATGCTAAATATTGTACAAAGAAATTTGGTATGAAAATGCACAAATGATAAAGATGTCATCGCGAAGCTAAATTTGTTTCAACTGCACATATTGTAATTGTTCTCACCAGAGATGTAATTGATTGCCAACTTTCGTAACTTATTTTTGTTACAAAACCTCGTTCCAATTAATGGTTATAACATTGCTAGCATTACTTAAAATTTTCATAATATTTTTTCTCGCTCCAATACTTTATTACATCATTCATCTTCCTTTTTTATATAATTCTCTCTCTCTCTCTCTAATCTCTCCTCGTCATGAATAGTGTTACAAACATTTTAAATACGTAGAGTGTTACTCAATTATAATAGAGTTTAATTGATATGTACTATCAGTATAAAATTTTTACATTATTAACTAATTGAAAATTAGTTTTAATGTTATTTTTAAGAGTTTAATGGTTATGCAAAGTTTTATACTGTCATTTAATCAGAAATCACTGTTAATATAACTTTTAAAGTATTTATTATAAAAATCAATAAACTTACGATAAATAGTAGTTTATAATTAAATGACAGTATAAGACTACTTTACACTGTCAGTGTATGACGATTAAACTCTATTTTTAAAATGATTATTATCAAAATTAATAAACTTATCATACAAGATAAATTGTAATTAAATAATTGTATAAAACTATTTTACACTTGCATAACATTCTTTGTCTTATAATAACAAAATACTGTGGATATTAAATGATAGCACCCCAAAGGGGTTACGGTATGGGAAGAGAGGAACGAACAAAGGGCGGAACGAACGAAGAAAGAAAGTAACAAACGATATTTGTGAAGGGAGTTTCCGCTTATGATGGAAAGCAAAACGACGGGGTGTTGTGGTGCATGTTGAGAGGATTGTGGAATGGGGTAGGCACGTCGACTGGAGCACCCTGGTCGTTGGTGCGGGGCGATCATGGATCAGCACCACGTTCACACCCCTCTCTCCGAGCCCACCACCCCGAGGCCCACCCTCTTCCTCTCCACCTCCGGCAAGGCCCTTCTCCTCTCCAACTCCAACAAATCCCTCCTCCTCTCCAACTCCAACAAATCCCTGCGCCTCGACACCCCGAGGAAGAAGTATGTCAAGCAGGTCACCGGCCGCCACAACGACACCGAGCTCCACCTCGCCGCCCAGCGCGGCGACGCCGCCTCCGTCCGCCACATCCTCGACGAGATCGACTCCCACATGATGGGAGCCTTTGAGTTCGACGCCGAGGTTGCCGACATTAGGTCCGCCATCTTCAACGAGGTCAACGACCTGGGCGAAACCGCTCTCTTCACCGCCGCGGAAAAGGGCCACCTCGACGTCGTCGCGGAGCTCCTCCCTTACACCACCGACGAAGCACTCTCCTTCAAAAACCGCTCCGGCTTCGACCCCTTGCACATTTCCGCTAGCCAAGGGCATCATGGTACGTACGTACAATTAATATAACCATATATGTGCCACGCTTTTTCCAACAAGCTCTAACTCATGCATGCACATCCTTTATTTAAGGTCACTGTTCATTTAACCTTTAGTTTCGAAGGATTTTGGAATCCTTTTTACTTAATCAATGAAATTGTGGCATAATGCATATTGGTCTGATCGGTTTCGCGTAGAGAACACATAACACGTAAAAAACGTGGAAAAGTGAAAGCTATATGAAGTTGCTTTGCTGTGAACATAGAAATTTGACATGATTTTCCTAACACTCACACAAAACCAAACATACCATGTATATTTATTACTCAAATATAATGATAAGAGAATTACTATGTTATCCTTAGAAATATAAGGATTTTGGTATTGAACCAATAATTGAAGACAATTTCTCAATAACAGTAGCGAGATTCTTAAATTTCCCAAAGTATCATAAAATTTCTCTAATGGTGATACAATATTTTTATTTCAAGCACTTTAACTAGAGTGATGCTATATGATATTTTTAAAAATATTATATCATAAACTCTCTTATCAAGCAAATAGTTAGACTTTGTTACTGAAGTATAATTTAAAAAAAAAAAAATATTAAGACCACTTAGTGAACTAATTCTGATGTGATAACATAACACACTAATTAAAATTTCATGGATTAAGTATAGAAGAGCACCATAATCTAGTGAAACCAGGAGGTATCAGAGAAATCAATTTTATTTAATATTTAAATAAAGTTTATGAAGAGTGAGGAAATGAACAAAAAAAAAATGTGTTATAAAATGTGTTGCTAGTATTCGAGGGGAACGTGTACTTAACATTACAACTGTATATTTTATTGTGGCAGCCATTGTGCAGGTGCTACTAGACCATGAGCCTGGGTTGATTAAGACGTTTTCGCAGTCGAATGCAACTCCTCTTATCTCTGCAGCTACACGAGGGCATGCAGACGTTGTTGAAGAGTTGTTGTCTCGGGATCCTACTCAGTTGGAGATATCTAGGTCCAATGGAAAGAATGCGCTCCATTTAGCTGCACGCCAGGGACATGTGGATGTTGTAAAGATACTGCTACGGAAGGATCCACAACTTGCTCGAAGGACTGATAAGAAAGGACAAACCACACTACACATGGCTGTCAAAGGGGTTAGTTGTGAAGTGGTGAGGCTGATTCTTGCTGCGGATGCAGCCATTGTTATGCTTCCCGACAAGTTTGGCAATGCAGCATTGCATGTAGCCACAAGGAAGAAGAGGGTAGAGGTATCATAATTGCACTTCCTATAATTTTATAAGAAATGCTAACAACATTCTTTTATCAATACACAATTTATTACTATGTAGATTTTATTAAAAAACATGGATTCACCCTCGATTTAATGAGTTTTCTTTACTTTTTAATAAGACTTACATAAACTTTAATTAATTGTGAAAAATATGTATAATTAAAAGAGTTTTGGTTTTATATATTTCTTGCTTTGGTTTGCGAACAAGAGATAGATAATAATAATGTCTTGAAGGAATTTATGATGACTTTCTTTCTAACATAAAAATATGCTTGTAGTTATGACTTGCAAAAATTTATGCAGATAGTGAATGAGCTGTTACTTCTTCCTGACACCAATGTAAATACCTTGACAAGAGACCACAAGACAGCACTGGACCTTGCGGAGGGGCTTCCAATATCTGAAGAAATTCTGGAGATCAAAGAGTGCCTGATTCGTTATGGTGCAGTTAAAGCCAATGATCTCAACCAACCAAGGGATGAGCTAAGGAAAACCATGACACAAATTAAGAAAGATGTCTATTTTCAGCTGGAACAAACTAGAAAAACAAACAGGAATGTGAGCGGGATTGCCAATGAGCTACGCAAGTTGCACAGAGCTGGAGTCAACAACGCTGCCAACTCAGTAACGGTGGTCGCTGTGCTATTTGCAACGGTTGCATTTGCAGCACTTTTCACAGTTCCTGGTGGGGATTATGATAATGGGATGGCAGTGATGGTACACACTGTGTCTTTCAAGGCCTTCTTCATATCTAATGCCACTGCACTCTTTACATCATTGGCTGTGGTGGTGGTTCAAATCACGCTTGTTAGAGGGGAGTTAAAGGCTGAGAGGAAGGTTGTAGAGGTGATCAATAAGATGATGTGGTTAGCCTCTGTATGCACCTCTGTTTCGTTCATTACAGCATCTTATATAGTAGTTGGTCGGCGCAGTGAGTGGGCTGCAATTCTTGTTACTGTTGTAGGGGGGATCATAATGGGTGGTGTTCTTGGTACCATGACATACTATGTGGTGAAATCCAAACGCTCCCGAAGAGTGAGGAAGAAAGAGAAGATCTCTAAGACAGGAACACAATCATGGCGCCTTTCCAATTCTGATGATTCAGAAGTAAACCCAATCTATGCCATTTGACGTTACTTTGGACTTCAATGTAAGTATGATGCTTCTGTTCAATGCTTTTGTATTTTACAAGCATTGAGAAGGACTCTCAGCTTAATTTGGAGGTTTCATTTGTTCATAGAGGAAAAAAAAGATGGCTTTTATGTAAGTAAGTAAATGGCTCCTTGTTAGTGAGTGTTTCAAAGGGGAAAAATATAAGGAAGCCGAAGTGGTTAGTTACACTGTTTCTTATAAAGGTTGATTTCATATCTGATATCAGTTGTCATATATCTAGTCTTTCTGAACATTATTTTTGTAGCTTGTTTTGTTAAAGAGGTCAAAGGTGCGACCATAATTTTTGTAAAATAATTTTTGCTTAGTTTGAAGTGTTGGTTGCTATAAAATAATTGAAGAATTATGGAGCAACCAAAGTCTTGGTGTTGTGCTTCCATTGCATTTCACTTCCTCTATTTATAGAGGGATTGTCATAGGTGCAATTCGCTGCACTAAACAAAATACAGTTGGGGGTTGAAAAAATTTCAACCTTTCATTAAATCATCGAATGAATTTTGCACTGTTTTCACATTTGCATGGCTGGTAAATATTCAAAAACCACCGAATTGTTGGCTGGTGGAGGTTGAACAAATTCAACCTCTCTCATGGCTGCTAAATAATAAATAAATTAATTTAAAATTATTAAATTAATAAAGAATAAAAAAGTAAATTTGAAAGAAAACTTATTTTTTAATTAAATTATACTTCTTTCTCTTAAGAGATTGAGCATTACAAATGTTCTCTTGTCTTATATTAAAATATACATTTTTTTCTCTGATAATAAAAATATAATAAATCTTATTCCATTGTAAATTTTTGTCAAATTTTAATTAACTTTCAATAGAAAAAATATTTATTACCAAAATATCATTTACACTGTATTTTTTTAAAAGATGCAAGTATTACATTGCTATTTCTTCTTGTTTTATAATATTTATTTTTAGTGAAATAAAAAATAATTAAAAAACATTATTTTATTCCAAAATATATATAAATACGACAACATGAATAACTTGAAACTATTGTCATCACCGTTGATTTCCACATTTGAGATTACGTGAAAGAATACATTTTTATAAGTATGATTAAATTCTGATAAAGATGCACCACCGAATGCAAAAAGATTACTATAAATATAAACAATCAAATGTTCTAACAATAAACATTTAAGACATAATAGAAGAAGTTGTCAAGTCTCATTTTTTATTTATAAAAATAGTACACACAAAATGTACTCTTCCACGTATTTAATCTATGTCAATGCATGTGTGTTTGGTTTTTTAAATTAGAATATTTATTATTTAATCCTCAATTATTTATTTTTTATTAATAATATGGTGTTTTTCCATTCAGTGATAATCTGCATGTGAACATTTTATTGTGTTAAAATTCTTTAATTTATTTAATTAAATTAGTTTTAAATTTTATCTGATAATAAAAAATGTAGAATAAATATATTCCGCAATGATTATTTGATAATATTATTTTTTGACAAATGTTGGTGCCTGTGAGACCCAGTCAAACAAATGATGCAGGCGAGTGGGAAAGCCAAGGAGCAAAAGACAAAAGGAGTAGTGGTTTGGCAACTGGTATTGAGACTGAAGCAAGAAGTGGCAGTGCCGTGGTGGTCTCAAACACCCATACAGCGATGCGTGTCTGTGTCTTGTAGTACAGCAAAGGACCATAAACCCCCATAGGTGCCGGCCATGCCACGACTCTAATCAAATATTTGTCATGGACAATTGGATATGGTTAACCGTCTCCTACTTTAACCATTTTCCTTTCCTTTTTTTTTTTTTTTATTTAAACCTTTCTTTTTTGTTCAATGATTTTCTGTATTTTGGATGCATTCAAAAAAAATATTTAGAGTTTATTTAAATTTATAAAAAAAGATTATAACCTTTATAACTTTTTAATTTGTTTTGATAAATATCTTGATAAATTTTACCAAAATAATTTTTAACTTATTTTAATAATTTTTGTGTTCAAATTTATAACATAAACTTTTATACGACAAGAGTTTGTTTTTTTGGTATAAGAGTATAGTCATCTTACACGAGAGGCAATCCTGTTAGGTAGAACTATTATGGACAACAAAGACCTCTTTTTGAAAATTTAATACAACTGTATATTCAAGATTTAAACTCAAGATTATTGATTAAATTAAAACAATTCTGCAATTAATCTATATGCTTGGTAGTATATGTTAAGAGTTTGTTAAATAAATACTTGATTAAAAAAAATATATCGTGTCTTTAATAGATAGAAATTTCAAACCTTGCAATCACATGGATATAGTTGTTTTTAAATATTCAGGAAAAATAAAATAAGCGTATGCAGAAATAAGTTCCGTTACAGTATGTGTTCAATTTTAGAAATCCATATGATGATATTGTAATATATAAAAAGTACTTTATTAAAATCATGTAGACTTCATTTCTGAGTGACCAAGAAATGGAATTCAGTATTTATTAGTCATTTACGATTAAGCAAGATCAAAATTAGATTTGACTCTATTAGTTTTATTTTTATATTAGAACATTTTAAAATTAAAATTATATTGATATGACAATACGGTAAAATTGCAAAATATTTAACATATTTTTTAATTTATTACCGACAGCTTAAAAATTGTCATGTGATTAGGTCAAAAAATAAAACATGTGTTTTTCTTAGTTTTTTATTTTGTAAAACAATAATTATCCTGGTGACATTAATATAAATTTGAAAAATAAAATACAAAATCTAGTACGCATTTCAAAAATGCATTTAAATAATTTTTTATTAAACTTTATACATTACTATAATTTTCTTTTATTCATGAGTCTCATTTATTAAGTTCATTAATATTAGAAGAAATAATAAATATAGAAAAATACTTTTTTATTCTTAATTTATCTGAATATTTATATTGTTATATTGAAAATGTTTGACTATTGTATATTAAATAAATTTTTCGTTAGTTTTATATCTTACATCTACACAATAAAATAAAATAAGTTTAAAATTTACAATTCTTAACATAATTAAAATTCAAAATTAAATTAAATTTTCGTTATTCATTGCTTATATATAATTATTAATTAAACTTAACTAACCTAACTATTTTTATTGGTTTTAATAATTTAGTTATTTGTTGCTTATATAAAAAACTAGAAATATCTCGATGCAAATTTTAAGATTCGCCACATTTTCGTTAAGGTACCAACTTGAATACCGAAAGAAAAGATTTTTTTTTTACTCAAAAAAATAGCATTTTATATTTAAAAATTAAAAATACCGGCAATTGTCCCTTTTTCAATTTACACAATCTTTTCAGCTTGTATCCTGTGTGCTGCTTCTCGTAACGTATTTATGTTTAAAATCGAAGTCTTTGACTTTTCAAATTTGATATTATTTATTTGTTTGAATATTGATATTTACTTTTGAAACGAAGAGAAATTATTTTTAAAAGCAATTATACCGTTAGGAATATTGAGATGATGACTAAAATATAGTCATTTGATTAAGACTATAAAATATAGTCAAAGAAAGATTTTTGCGGAAATTTTATTTAGGTATATATTTTTTCTTTATACTACAAGTGTTCACATATTAGTTTGAATCGGTTTTGAACTAAAAAGTCATCCGATTCAAAACTTAAAACACTATGTAATTTGGTTTGGTTGAGATTATTCTTTAAAAAAAATCGATCCGCTCCAAACCAAAAAATGCGATTTGAATTGAATTGGATAAGATAATTCAGTTTTTAATTACAAGTGAGACAAGGAAGATTAGGACCAAGTTCACATCCTAATTAATTTTTACAAGGACTATTTTTTCATTTACAAGGGCTATTCTTAATTTCTTAACATTGACAACCTTCTTCTGTTCATGTCCTAATCAATTTTTCTTTTTAAAAAGGCCTTATTAACTTAAGACGAATGAGAAATGAGTATTTAATCATTAAATTTCTTATAAAGAATTAGCGAAACAATAATTAGCTTCTTTTATTTCATTTTAAAAACAAATCTTCATGTTTAAAATTTACACTAAAAAAATGTCATAAACTAATTAACAATTTGGGGTTGGATCATCCTCTATGTCTTTATCTAATAAAAAGTAAACATATAATATACACATTATGGATTTATATTAATAGTATATATAATTTTGGTTTGGTTTAGTTTGAATCGGTTATGGAGACACAAATCGAAAACCAAACCAAACCGATCGATTTCGCCAAAAAAGGTCCAAAACAATCCATAAAAAATCGGTTTGTATTGGTTTTTTGATCAGTTTTTGGTTATTTTTTTGGATCAGTTTGGATTTGAACACCCCTACTTTATACTGTATGTGTAAAATATTTTAACTGGTAACGAATTAGAAAATATTTTGAGAAAATAGACTATGCAACGATAGTTTTACATTATTATCCAATCACAAATTATCATTATGGTAAGTTTGTTGACTTTTACAATAACTATCTTAAAAGTCATCCTAATAGTGATTTTTTATAGGCTAATAATGTAAAAGTTTTTACACTGACAATACATAATCATTAGACTCAATTATTTTCAGTATGAATTTTAAGGTAATTATTATTAAAGTAAATAAATTTACCATACATGATAGTTTGTAATTATTGATATCTATTATCTTTCTTTATTTCTTTTATCAGATTATATTATTTATTAGAGAAAAGAGATATGTACTAATAGTGTAAAAAAATTTTACATTGTCAACCAATTACAAATCATCATATATAATAAGTTTGTTAACTTTAATAACAATCACTTTAAAAAAACACACCAAAACTAATTTCTAATTAATTAATGGTGTAAAATCCTTTAAACTAAAAATGTATATCTATTAAACTCTATTTATTATACCACTTTCTATCTTTTTTCTCTCGCTAGATCTCATTTTAGGTAGAGGTATTAGGTAATCATTTTTTGTTTCTTGAATCTTTTAGCATCGAATTTTCTACTCAAAAAAAAAAAAATCGAAATTTTAATTTGCAACTCACGGGCGAGTGGGCCAAATGTTGTATGGAAAATCATAAGTTCATTACCACCAACACTTGCAGACAATGTACAAAAATTTTATACTAGAGTAATACTTTTTTACACTCTAATTGTATAAATACTTTGTTAACATTTTTTTATTTCTCTTATTATCACATTATATCTTTTTATTATATTATATTATTTAGCACATTTACATTTTCTTCTTTTATTTCTTTCTCTCTAATTGTAAATTAACACTTATACTGTGTTTAGTTTATGAAAAAAAAATAAAGGAAAAAAGGTAAGAAGAGAAAAAGAGTAAAAAAATAAAATTATTATTTAATTGTTTAGTAAAAAAGAAAAGAGAATGAAAAAACAAGAGGAAAAAATATATTTATAAAAAACTAAAATATGTTTTTAGTTCTTCAAATTTGAGACAAATTTGTTTTTGGTTTTCAAATTTAAAATTGATCTTTTTATTCCCTATATTTGAAAAAAACTTGTTTTAGTTTCTTTGCCCAAATGTCATTAAAGATTTCACTTACGTAACTAACAAATTACAAGTCATTTATGTGACAACTCACCTTGATTTTGTATTTTTATTATCAAACACCCTAACGCATGTGTTTTACTTTCAAAGTATTCACTCTGACAATGTTTGGGCAGTAAATGTTTGGACAAAGGGACTAAAATAATATTTTTTTTTCAAATTACAAGGACTAAAATGACCATGGACCAATTCGTTAACTCGAAAAAATTGAACAATTTCAAAACCAGTTAAAACCTGGTCAAACTAGTTAAAATCAATGAAAACTGATAAAAATCAATCAAGAGCTTATGCAAAAAACAGGTTTGAATCGGTGATTTTTAATTTTTTAATTTTTTTAAGTTTTTAAATTCAATCTAAACATTTTTAAGAAAAATAAAAAGTATATATTTAATGAGAATTATAAATAAATATAAAATGATATTTTATTTTAGTTTTTAGTGTTATAAAATTATAATATTATATTTACTTAATATTATTTATATATTATTTAATTATTATTATCATTTTATTAATATCGATTCAACCATAATTCAACTGTAATTATACCATTAAACTTTAAATCAGTATTTTTTTATTTTTATTTTTTGGTTTGGTATAAAGAAACAATTGGGAGCGTGAGGAGAAAAGAAATGATATATGAAATAAGAAAGTTGAGCACAGAGAGCATAGCATATTAGCAAGAAAGAAGAAAGAAATAAATGCAATCGTCATGGTGTCCTATTCAGTGGAAAATAGCAGTCAACGATTGAACACCACCCTGCATGGGACCGTTGTGTGCAAAGTTGAAACTGGCAAACCTGACCTAACTCGTGCATTTTGTTTTCCGCGTTTGACACACTTCTCCGTTCATTATTGTTCTTCTTCACCTCTTAGCTTCTATCCCTTTTTGAAGCGTACTGGAAGTGCTTCCACTAAGGGGTCACCGTTTTCCTCCGTTGAACACGGGGGGAAGGTTTCTCAATTGCATCTCTGCCTTTTCACACCTCGGCTTCACGCGCCTTTCGTTCTTCACTTGCTTCTGGAACTTCCCTTTTGGATTTAACTTATTAATACTAGTTTCGTATTCAGGTTCTAGCTGTCTTAGGAAGAGGAGCACAGAAACCACCACCCCTCTCCCTGAAACCACAACCTACGATGTCTTATTGATGAATTGGTTAGTTCTTGTTTTCTTTTCACTTCAATTAACTTTTAATTATTGCTTACCCATTTATTGAAGTGGTTTTCTTTTTGTTTCAAAATATCAACAAGTTCAGTTCCCCAATAATATTGTAGATTTGTTGAATCAATATTGCCTTCTCCTTCAATTTTGGGTTTCTATTGCTTACCCATGAGTTTTTTTTTGGGACCCCCCTATGTAGCTATCTCAAGTTGGTGCCAGAAGCAAGGAGAACTGGAATTTGATTGGATGCTGAGCTGTGAACACTGAAGTGGCCAGAATGTGTTTTGATATCAAGTGGACCTTGAGTGCTTACCGTAGAGCGCAGTTTTGAATCACCTTGCCAATATTGGTTGGTGAATTGATATAGTGGGAGACAATCAATAGCTGTAACTTGGATATTCGTAAGGAAATGTAAATTTGATAAGTCGGAGCTCCATCAAAGTTATAAAGAAACATTCCAAAGATGATGAAGAAACAATTGACAGGTATACGGGGTGATTCTCCCCTACAATCAGCAATCCGAGCTGGAAATTTAGAATTGGTTCTGGAAATCATCTCTCAGAGTCCAGAGGAAGAATTAAAGGAGTTGCTTTCAAAGAAAAATAACTCTTCTGAAACTGCCTTATATGTTGCTGCTGAAAGTGGTCATCTTGATATAGTGAAGGAATTGATTAGATACCATGATATTGGGTTGGCCAGCTTCAAAGCTAGAAATGGATTCGATGCATTCCACATTGCTGCTAAAAATGGACACTTGGGTAAGTCTCTTAAATGTCCTCAAATGGCTAGGTGAAGGATTCTTACTAGTTACTAGGTATTGTATCTTGGTCCACATGACATTGCTATACCATGTGATTAGGGTGTTTGCTAAACCCATTTGAGCATAATTTTAAACTATTTTAAAAGTTAAATATGTTTTTAGTCCCTACAAATAAGGCAATGTTTACTTTTAGTCCCTCAATTATGGAAATGTATCATATATGGTTCTTATTTCCATAAATAAAGGACCAAAATAAGACTATTATTTATGAAGGACAAGAACCACATCTGACTAACACATTTTCATAAATGAAGGACCAAAAGAAGACGATTTATTTTTGAGAGACCAAAAACATATTTAATCTCTAATTTAACTTCATTTTAATGAATGTTGTGCTACATATTTTAACAACTCTTTGCTCAATTTGTCAAGAAACTTGGTTATGTCTGTTAGCTTTTTAGGTTTCCAATACACTCTTATTTTTTTATCATCTAAATTAAAATTTTATAACCAATTTAACCTTCGGAATTTGTCTGAGTGATTTTCACTTTTACTGGTTGCAGAGATATTGAAGGTCCTCATGGAGGCCATTCCTGAAATTTCAATGACTGTTGATTTGTCAAACACTACTGCATTGCATACTGCTGCAGCGCAAGGACATATTGAGGTAGTAAGTTTTCTCTTGGAGAAAGGTAGCAGCCTGGTAACTATTGCGAAAAGCAATGGGAAAACTGTGTTGCATTCTGCTGCAAGAAATGGCCACGTGGAGGTCGTCAAGGCCCTTCTTAGCAAAGAACCTGAAATTGCAACGAGAATCGATAAGAAGGGGCAGACAGCACTCCATATGGCAGTTAAAGGACAGAATCTTGAGTTGGTGGATGAGCTTGTTAAACTGAATTCATCCTTGGGTAATATGGTGGATGCCAAGGGAAACACTGCACTACATATAGCAACCCGGAAGGGGCGTCAACAGGTAAAAAAAATGCTTTCCTTTTTTATTTTCTTTCTTAAGAAAGTACTGATGATGTATCATTCTTCGTCAACTGAACTTGTGCTTTTCCTTCTAGACATTAAATTCTAGAGTTCTTCATCATCCAAAACCATGAACAACAAACTAAATTTCTTTATTAGCTCAAGAATACTATGTTTCTGTGATACTTCAGAAAGGGTCTGCTTTTACTAACATTGTTAACAGCTAGCATATTTCTATCAGAACTTTATAATAATTAAAATTTAAATTGGAGATTATTTCAAAGGTATCTGTCTGTCTATATTGTGTCCTGGTTGATATAAGAGAAATGAACTTCAAAGTTTAAACTTACTTTTCAGTGCTTGTGGTGGTGTCACTAGCGTTATAAATGCGAGCATAATTGTTGTCATATAGTAAATGAGTGGGTGTAAATGTAATAATTTATAGAAACTGCTTTTTTTTTTTTGGGGGTTGTTATGAAAGTTTTACGTCCTTTGTAAATTTTAATATCCTCAACAATTTGCATTAGTCCTTGCTTAACTTCTGTCTGATTTGATTAGCATGAGCAGTTGATTAGGTCCTGCAACCAAAGTAAGTAAACTTAATATTTTTGTACTAATCTTGCAGGTTGTTCAGAAGCTACTAAATTGCAGAGAAATAGACACAGATGTTATTAACAAATCTGGAGAAACTGCTTTAGATACTGCAGAGAAAAATGGTCGCTTGGACATTGCCAACTTTCTGCAGCAGCATGGAGCTCAAAGTGCCAAGTCGATCAAGTCACCTACTACAAACACGGCCCTTGAACTCAAACGAACAGTGAGTGACATAAAAAGTGGGGTTCATAACCAGCTGGAACACACAATTAAAACACAAAGACGTATGCAAGGTATAGCAAAGCGAATTAACAAAATGCACGCCGAGGGGCTTAACAATGCAATCAACTCCAACACTCTTGTTGCTGTCCTTATTGCAACAGTTGCTTTTGCTGCCATATTTAATGTTCCAGGCCAGTATCCTCAGAATCAAAGTCAACTCTCTCCTGGAATGTCTCCTGGGGAAGCTTATATAGCTCCTGATATTGGATTCATGATATTCATAATCTTTGATTCTACTGCCCTCTTCGTATCATTGGCTGTTGTGGTTGTCCAAACATCAGTGGTTGTTATTGAGAGGAAAACGAAGAGACAAATGATGGCAGTTATCAATAAGTTGATGTGGCTAGCCTGTGTGCTAATTTCTGTGGCATTTATTGCAATGTCATACATAATTGTTGGGGTTCAAAAAGAGTTGGCTATAGCAGCCACAGCTCTAGGAACAGTGATTATGGCAGCTACTTTAGGAACACTCTGTTATTGGGTGATTGCTCACCGCCGTGAGGCCTCAAGATTGCGAAGTCTTAGGACAACAATGAGCAGTAGGCAGTCAATGTCTATGTCAATGATGTCAGGTTCAGAGAATGAGTATAAGACAGTGTACGCTATATAACGTTCATTTCTACACTCCTTTTTTGTACTAACGTAGATGTAGGCGTTTGTTTCTAAGTAAAACAAACATTAACTAATGCTACAAAAGCATGCCTTTGCAGAACACAGGCAAAAAATGTAACCGTAGTCCACTTGATAAGTAAAGGTGTAATTCCTAGTTGACAGTGTGTTTGGTTGCACATCAGATAAGATTGATGCGCCTCGTAATGAAAAGTAAATTATACTGACTTTTGCGTCATTTTTATGAATTGGACGTGGAAATTTGTTGATGTGTGTGTTATGGAAGTATAACCAGAGACACACCAAAAGTATTGGATAGTGCTTATTTTCACATTAATTTCATTGGGAAAAAATATTATACAAACTTACTATTCTTTATGTCCTATATCAGAATTTTTTTTAGATGAATTATTATGGCTTGCAATAACTTTGCAGTTAATGAGTAACTAGTATTTCTTATGTTAACTGATTTTATGAATTTCTGTTTTAGAAAAGAGTATCAATTTCCTTAACATCAAATAAGAGATCGTAGTCCCTACCGGAAAAAAAGAAAAAAAGAAAAGAGAAAAGAAAGAAAGAAAGGTCGAGAGTGAAGTCGATCCACTTCAGCTTCTTGGTGCTATCAAATGATATTTTAATTATTGTTATTATTATGAATAATACTACTTACTGTGGACCCCTGGTTTGCGTATATATAATAAACCAAAGAATAAAAAGAAAAAAGTAAACAGAAAGTTCTGCTTTAGGGAATAGTGGCAAGTGCCAACGATTGCCGATGCATATATATCACTTTACTAAGTTAATATGTGCCAACTTGTATGATTTAAGAAATACCATAATACAGAGACAAGACTTGCAACTTTCTTAATATATTTATGTTAAAGTAAATTACACTGACATTTTCTGAGGTTTTTTTAAGTTGTACATAATATTTTTATTTTTTAAATATTTATAACAACCTCTCTTATAGGAATGTATAATGTAATATTTTTTAAACAATTAAAAAAAATTAGTGTAAGAATAAAAAAAAAAAAAGAAATATCGTGTGTAATTTAAAAAAAAAATTAAGAAATATTAGTGTAATTTACTTTTTATGTTAAATTTTCTTTCCTTCTAAGAATCTTAGGTGAAAAATAGGGAAAACATTTCCAAAACGACCTTCTGGCACATGGTCCATGCAGAAACCAGTGTCGTTTCTTGTCGAAAGCTCTGCTCTTGCTCTTAAGGCTCTTGATTTATTTATTTAATTTATTTATATTTATTAGTTGGAATCTACTATTTGTCAGTTGTAACCAATGCAATAATGAGGGGGGAAAGAGAGGAATAATCTGAAGCTCAAAGTTCGAACATTCGAATGTAAGTGCCTAAGTAATGCCAAATTATATTTTTTGTTCTATTTAACGTCTCAATCGAAGTAAAATCTATGACAATTTGCATTGCATTGTGAGAAGTAAAAAAGGGACAGCATTCATTCATTTCATTCGGTGGGCTAAAAACCTAAATGGATAGAAGTGATGTGAAGTGTGCTAGCGTCAACTTGATATTTGTTGGGGGACAGGTCGTGAAAAGTTACGAGGGAAAAAAGAAATGTAATTTTCTTTCCGCGCTGTCGTTTGCTAATTTTTCAACCGTAAACATTCAAAAGAATGAAGGAAAGAATATATATGACAATATACTAGCAGAAGATTTCAGTCCAAACTATCCGCAAGAAATGATTATGAAGCCTTGAATCTCCGCTGACATTACTCACGTGTTCCACTTGGTCACTGGACCCAACAGTGCCACCTTCATATTTTACTTTTGAAAGGGTCAAAAGGATATAATCAAGATTTACTTATACGTGTGCTTATAATATTATTATTATTTTTATTTTTTTTTCTTATTATTGAACTATATGTCTTGTCGTGTTATGGATACACATTTTGAATCCTAATATAATGTTTTCTGTCTTCTGTCAATAGCTTCCTGTTCAAACAATCCTAATGAGCTTACATTGCTATTTGCTAGCTAGCTGGATGCGACAGGATCAATAAATGCAACTGGAGTGCTAATAATGCATTGCTATTGTCGTGTACGAGGAACATAACCACTAGAGCAAGGAAAGGTTTTATTATTTGTTTGTTAAAAATTCTCTCGAGTCGGGATTTGTTTATGGGAGGCAATATTTTCATAGGAGGGACACCAATCAACACTAGCAAATGGCTTGACAATTTGATGTGACTAACACAAGTTGCAACTCTTAGATGATATCATGAAACCCACGAAAATCTGTTCGGTTGGTGCTTTCTTCTTCTTCTTCTTCTTCTTACTCTGCCGGGACCCTTGGAGTCCAACTGTACAAGATGAAAGGAAAACAACAAATCAGTTCTCAGAATATGTAAATGTCTCTACCAGTTAAGTTGCAAAATATCTTTATTCGTAACCTCTATCTACGAAAAAAAAGGAGAGAATTATACTTGACAATAAAAAATCTAAAGGTTGTATGCTTCCTTCGTATGATTACATCGATCACCAAAACCTCCGGCATTGGGTGCAGCCAGTTGAGTGGCATAATTCATATTTTTGTTCGGAAAATTAATTTAAATTTCTAAAATATTAATTGAAATGAGAGATTTCAATACATTGTAATATAAATTATTAGAATTTGATGTTTTCCTCGTAGGAAATCATCTTTGGAAAGAGATGAAGATTTTCAAAGGTGTTAGAAATGTGAGACATTTGATTGGCACTTATCTATTATTAAAAGAAATTAATCATACCCTACTATCCCACCATTATATAAACGGGGTTTTGTTAAATGTTGAAACATTCTAATCTAGTTTTAAGAGAGGAGAACACGTGTATGTGATCACTCATAGTGAGAGTGTCTTTTATGAAAAAGTATTTATCATTCTATGTAACTCTTAAGTAGGCTATTCGAGTTTGTAGGGTGATAGAGACTAGGGGTGAGTTATCAAACTTGAAGTCATGTTTGAGATAGTAAACACTTTTGTGGAAATATTTTCATAAACGTAGGCAAGGGATGCTGAATCACGCAAATTTTGTGTGTGTTTATGTATATTATCATCTTCAATTCTTGTTGTGTGATTTTTTTTCCTAATAGTGGTACTAGATCTATGGTATAGAACACACCTAAGTTTGAGATCTCATTGTTTGGTGCAAAAATAAATTTTACAATTTGACAGGGTACTATTCAACATCTCTTGGTGTAGCAAGGCCTTTTCTGACTTTAAATTAAAGGAAGAGAAACCAACTACCACAAGTCCATGTGATTGGAGTAGAATCTAATAGAAGGTTGTGAGTACAATTTGATTAGTCCAGCTCTCGAGATCAAATATGTGTTTTGAAGGAAACAACATCAAAGGCCATATGGAGAAGCTCGAGAGTATATATATGAATCAAAGTCGTTGACCAATAGTCTTTGTTTAAAGATGGAATTGTACCAACTTAGAATGGAGATCAATGCTAGGAAATCTCCATGATCACATCAATACATTCAACTAGCTATATGCCAACTATTGAGGATGTGTTTGGAAAAACTTATTTACATCTTATTCAAATTTATCTCATGATATAAACATTTTGTTTACAAAGTGTTTGAAATAGTTTATAAAAATAGCTTATAATATATTCATAAGTTGTTTTCAATTTATTTCAATAGTCTTCATGATAGCTTGTGAAAATAGCTTACAACGTATATGAAAACATTTTAACTCCAATATTTTCTCTTCAATTACATACTTATACATAAGTGCTCTTATATGATAAGCACTTTGTTCAATAAATACTTAATTAAGTTATTTAACCAAATGTGCCCTAAATAAAATAGTAAAATCTCTTACGAGGAGCAAGTGTTGTTGCTATTGGTCTCACTACCAAGGTCTTACAAATATCTAGTTCAAACACTATTTGTAAGGAGTAAAACATTGAAGTTGAATAAGGTGACTGTAGAAGAAAATAAAGGAATGATGAGAAATAAGAATATCAATTATGAAGATTGTATACTAACTATGAAGGAGTTTGATCGAGGGAAGAGTTATTCAAAAAGACAAGATTGGTAAAGAGGAAGATTGAAATTGCTATCATACTCGTAATGTGATATAAGTAATATAGAGTGTTACTATTGGGAGGAGAAAGGCCATGCAAGTTAGATGTACACAAATGAGGGAGGATTTGAAGAAATTAAGAGAAAGAAAGAAGGATGATGATAGCTCCCAAACTAATGTGGTTAGGATCATTGAAGATGATTACATGTTCTTAACAACAACTGTAAGATACAAAAGTAACACAAGAGGGGGGTTGAATTGTGTTATAGCAAATTTTCGCAAAGCCTTTTTCGAGATGCATCGTCTGAAGGGTATGATCAAAGAAGTTTTCAAAGACGTTTTATAAAACAGACGAATATTAAAAGTAAGCAAAGCAAACCGAAAGGCACACATGATTTATACTGGTTCGTCTCACCCCAGAGACTACGTCCAGTTCTTGGCTACAACTAAGTTCCACTAACTTTTTCAAGTTACAAGTATTCTTTCCACAAGCCTATGCAAGCTCAACCCAAGTAATCTTTTACTTGCCTCTCCAAGCAAAAACCCAAGTATTCTTTGAATCAAAGCCTCTTTAGGCTTCCACCAATCTCGTTAAGAAAAAGGTTTACGCGTGAGTTATCTCACTGGGTTTAACGTCTTAACAGACGAATATACAATGAAGTACATAGAGAATTTCACAATTAGAGTATACAAGAGCTTTTTCTTATCTTAAAGAAGTTATGATTTTTCAGAATCAGCAGTGATTATGACAACAACAGCTCAAAAGATGCCTCTTCTTCTATTTATAGGCTTCTCCAAAAGTATCCATTGAGTGCTTTGCAAAAGACGGCCTTCGTCTGATGAAGAGAGCCGTTGGAGCATTAAATGCATAATTTAATGCCCTCCAACTTGTCATATGATAAGATAAAAAAGTTTGCTTATCTTTTCTATTCTTGTACTCAATCTTGTAGTAATTGTCATGTCTACTTTCTCGTTCTGACATTTGCACACACATTCCTCCTTTTTCGCTGACTTTTCTCGAGAATAGGTATATAGGCTTTATAAGTTTCGAGGTAGCTTTCGCTCTAATTGATGTGTAGATTATTTTTAGAACGATGTCATCATCTTGTAAGATCTGTTATGGATTTAATCAAAGGATAAAGACGATACATTTTTAAAGATATAAGATAGTTGCTTATAAACCTGTTACAGATGACTAGACGAATGCGTAAAAACATATATTTTAACTGTTTGTTATTATCAAAATATTTGAGGGTTATAAATTCGTCCTTTGGCTTAACAACAACTAAGAAGGTTGCAAAATGGGTGATGGGTTCTATTGCCTTGAAGCACATTTGTTGAGATAAAGCTACATTTCACACCTTGGAGACTAATGGAGAGGTTTAACCTTTTTAGGTTAGGAAATGGTGACAAATGAAGATTAAGGACATTGAGAGTACGAAATTGAAGCTCCAAGATATGGTGTCATCTAAACTTTCAATAATATGAGGTTTGTACCTTCTTTGTTGTCGCTAATATCATCTCTTTTAGGAGATAATGTCACTAGAATACAAGTTTGTTCATTCAAAGTAGGGGAAGTAAAGTGTCGAAAGGGAGACACTTGGTCATGCAAGAGAAAAAAATAACGAATAATATTTGCTACATAGAAGGGAAAACCATGAGAAAGGCAAAGCAAAAGAACAAAATTGTGGACATATTTATTCCATTATGATATTGATATTAGTGATACTTTTTGTTTTTGCTCAAATTAAATATGATATAAGAATAATCGTAAAATAATTGATGACATTTTGCTTCTATGCATAAATGTGATAGTTCAATGTCACCTAGTTGTTAAAAAAAGTCATTAGTATTCATTTTTTTATAGAACAATGTCAATATTATTTATTGTTTAAATCATAATCTTGTAAAGAAAGTAAAATTTTCTAGGTAAAAGTTTGCAAAATTTCAATTAAAGGAAGAATTATTAGAAAAATCAATTCAAAATTTCAAAATATTAATTAAAATTGGAGATTCCAATACATTGTAAATTATTGAAATTGAAATGTTTGTTTCATGGAAGGTCTACATTTATCTTTGGGGAGACAAAGATTTTCAAAGGTGTTAATGTGAGGAACATTTATTTGGCACTTATCCATTGTTGGAAGAAGTCACACCTTCCATTATACAAAAGGGTTCTTGTGATGTATTGAAGAATCTCAATCTAATTATAATACTCCATTTGATTTGTTAAAAAAGTATGGTACTAGACAACACAAAAATAATTGTTTCACGTTTGATTTGAAAAAGGATTATGAGACAACACAACTCAAGTTATGA
Source organism: Spatholobus suberectus (assembly GCA_004329165.1). Taxonomy (NCBI): domain Eukaryota; kingdom Viridiplantae; phylum Streptophyta; class Magnoliopsida; order Fabales; family Fabaceae; genus Spatholobus; species Spatholobus suberectus. Next base: position 17,359,827 of record CM014732.1, on the reverse strand, counting down.
TAAGCAATTTTTTGTTACTCAACAAACCATGAGACAACTTTTTGTCCCACGTACAAAATACTCAAAAGACAAAAATACTCCACCATCTTTGCTGCCACCGCCACTACAGTCGTCAACACCACCACCACCATTACCACTATTGCCACCATCATCACCACCACCATTACCACTGTTATCAATACTGTTGTTACTACCTTCACCACCACCACCATTGCCACTGCCACCATCACTGTTGTAACTGCCGCCCCCACCATTGTCATCACCTTCACCACCATCGTCATCACCTTCACCATCACTGTCATCATCGCCACCACCACTGTCATCATTGCCAACACCACCACTATCCCCCCCACACCCCCATTGTCACTAAAGTTGCCACTCCCATTGTCTCCGTCACTGTCATCATATTAAGATAATTAATATGAATTATATTAAAATAATTAATGTTAAAAAAGGTATTGCGGTAAATTTCACACTATTTTTCTTGTGTTGTCCATCGTTCACCAAACAATGTATAGGATAAAAAGTTGTCTTATAATTTAAGTATTTATCCTGTATTATTTTCCTTGTACTATACCTTATTGCACATCAAATGCATCCAAGAGAGGAAAACAAGTCTATGTTATCACTTGTAGTGTGAATGTCTCTTGTGAGTGAATGTTTGTTATTTCTTATAACTCTTGAGTGAGGTACTCAAGTTTTTAGGATGATAGACAACTTGGAATGAGGTGTCATACTTGTAATTTTGTTTAAGATAATAAATATTTTTGCTAAAGTATTTCTATGAATATAAGTAATAGGTGTCAAATCACGTAAATTCTTATGTGATTTATTATTTTAATTTCTTTGTAATGTATATTTGTATTTGTTCCTATTTTTATCTTTATTACATAACATTTTTTATCCTATAAAATCATATGATATTTATCTATAATTATATAATAAAAGTGATATACTCATTAGATGTACATATTTTTTAATTTTTTAAGACTTTTTTATCTCTCAATTCAAACTGCATCAACCACCTCATTATTCTCACTAGATGTCAGTTACTTCCTCTCAAAAATTAAATAATATATTTTTACATTATTAAAAAAACCGTTTAATATATTAGAGTTGTTTTAAATATTTTGTGTATACACGATCAATTAAAGTCCTATCCAAAAAAACAAAAGGGGGGACAAAAGTGTCTGTCTCTCCATTGCATTGAATAATTATAATTATACTCATATATCGGACACAAAATTATTCATTTGCATTTCTACCGAACTACACATGAATTTAGTATTTAAGGCTTTACAAGGAATTAGGAGTGGCACAACAATCTATTTATCCATCATCCATCCAATCCATCCACAAGTAAATCCATTCAATCCATCTATTACACACACAAAAAATAATGTCAATCCATCCATTTAATTTTATGGATGGTTAGTGATCCATCTACTATTTTTTCAATATCCATTAGATTACATTAAATAAAAAAATAAAATCCATTGGATAAAAAGAATAAAAAGACATGTCTAATCAATCTTTTTTTCAAAATAATTTGTTTTTTGGTCTTATAATCATATTTCCATTAAAAAAAAACAGAGTAGCCATTAAAAAATAAAAAATTTCTAATTAGGTTTAAAAAATAATTTCTTAAACCTAAACGTTTATGATATAGTTAATTGGTGAATCAAATCTGCATCCTAGCTATTATGTGAATTACTAAGAAATTATATTTAAATTTTGTTGATTCTCCCTAAGCAAAATTAGAGTTGTTGAAATATGTTTTTATTTTGAATTATGGTAAAAAAAAAATTAAGTATCTACATTTTGAAGATTCCTTAGTAGTTGTTTTCTATTTTTTTCTTGAACATAATTTTTGTGGTAACTTGAAAAAATATTATTTTAACACAACAGAATTGGAGAGAGAGGAAGGTGAGAAAGAGTGGGAGACAGGAGAGAAAGAGAGAGGTTAGAGAAAGAGAAGAGAGAAAAGAGAGAGTGGAGGAGAGAATATTTTAAAAATAAAAATTATTTAATTTTTAAAATATATTATTTTTGTGGATGGATTGGATATCCATCCATCAAAAAATAGTAGTGGATAGATTGGATTGGATTTTATTAGATGGATCATAAATGAATTGGATTTTTTAAATGAATTTTTATTAGATCAAAATGGATCAATAAATTATTTTTATTCAATCCATTATAATCCAACTAAGAAATTATTCAATCCATCCGTTTGCTACTCCTACAAGGAATGTACTATTTTTGTTATGCATACACAATTTGATTTCTAATCTATATAATGTTTCCTGTATAGTTTATTGTTCAAAGAGTACGTACCTAAATGAAAGCTTACATTGCTATTTGCTAGCTAGTTTGACGCAACAGGATCGATAAAAGCAAATGAAGGGCTAATAATGCATTCCTATTGTCGTGTACGAGGAAATAACCACCAGAGGAAGGAAAGGTTTATTTCTGTGTTCAAAATTCTCCAGTCGGGCTTTGTTTATGGGAAGCAATATTTTCGTACGAGGGAGACCAATCAAAAAAAGGTTTGACACCCACGAAGATCTGTTCGGTTGGTGCTTTCTTCTTCTTCTTCTTGTTGCACTGCCGGGACCCTTGGAATACAACAGTACAGGATGAAAAGAAAACAACAAATCAGTTCTCAGAATATGTAAATGTCTCTACTAGTTAAGCTCTATCTGGGAAAAAAAACGGAGAGAATTATGCACGAGAATGAAAAATCTAAAGATTGCATGCTTCCTTATGATTACATCGATCACCTACAAACCTCCGGTATTGGGTGCAGCCAGTTGAGTGACATAATTCATATTTTGATCCTATATATAAAAGCATATGATATTAATTAGATATTAGACATAATACAAATTTGAGAGGTTTTACGTTAAATATTGGCACAAAATTTTTCATTTGCATTTTTACCGAGGTACACATGAAATTTAGTTGAACATCGAGGCTGTACAATAATCAATAATGTACTTTTGTTTTCTAAATTTAATTTAGTAAGCATTTACCTTCTGGGACAGTTCTACGTTAGGACTTCCCCTTGTCTGGAATCCAAACTAGATTAGTGAGTGGCTTTATGTTGGAGTCAGATATATTAATTCAAATCGTTTACAGCATGTTAGAGCTTTAAGCAGTTTTAGCTTTTCTCAAAGATTCTTTAAATATTTATCATGAAAAAAAGAAGAAGAAGAGTATATCAACTTGGACAGAGGGAGTGAGAAAGAAAAATACTTGATTAACTTTATCATTGACCATAATGACTATGAACAATCAACCCATTGGCAGGGGAAAAATAATTGGTTGTTCTTTGTGTTTTGTTCTGTATGTCTGTCTAATCGGTACACTACAACTTTCACGTATAGGTGCAACTTCGAATTCTCCGCATGTGATTCAGTTTCATGTTTGTGTAGTTTAATGCTTGGTCAAAACCAAAGGAAACGAAGAACGGAAGAAGTGCACGCGTAAAGGTTTATTTGTCTGCAGAATAATTGTACAGTACGTTTATTTTTAATTATTTTAATTTGGCATTTGCAGAATACATGCCCCCGCAATGGCAAGTTGTGATGTGTGTGTGTGGTGGGGGCTTTACCCTTTACAGAATGAAATTGGGAATTCTTTTCTTTTCTTCTAAATTTGAAGGTAGACATAACTTGTGATCACAATTTGTCAGCTACTTACTATTACACTTCGGTAATTGCATCAAGGATATAGAATTGCACCATTTTAGCTGTACTCTGCAGTCAACTATGCTGCTTGGCTGGGGATTCGTTGGTAGTAATCATGATTATTTTTAAAAAGGGATAAGTCGGCGAAGAAAAGGTTTCAGGCACCAAATGTACCATGATTTTCACATCTCACAGATGAGACTACTCTTTGCCACTTTTTAGGCTTTTTCTTCCTCTAAAAAGGTGAATGGCTGTTAGTAACCTTTTTTGGGTCACTGTTTGGTTATTCTAAATGACTTTCAACTTTTCCCTCCCTTCTTTTCACAGAAAAGCTTAAAACAATTAAAAAAAGCAGAAAAAAGGAAAAGGGATAAAAATATGGCATTCATCATTTTTATACACTACCACATCCTATCTGTTTTCTGTTGAATTCTGAAAGAATAATTGCAGGGAAAGCCTGAAGCAGTCATTGAGAATCTAGTTCTGGGGAAAAGAGTCAGATTCAGAACATTAGACTTGGCAGTTGGCATACAAATGTACCTTTTACAGTGAACCAAACTAAGAAAAATTGTTAAAAAATTGTGGGGAATTATCTGCATTTGAGTGCAGTTAATTTATCACATACAATGTTTGGAGGGGCAGCCTTATTACCTCAAAGGGGGGTTATGTCACTGTGTAGGATATCAGGGACAAAATAACTACAATTAAGTGAGATTTGAAAGTGGGGGCTGTGTTTTAGTGTTAATTGTTGAACAATCAAATCCATAATACTCGTGAAGTGGCACAGGAGGGTTAATTAAGGGGTGTGGACCAATTTCAAATTTAAAAAGACAAGAACACAGTATCCTATCATGGCGCTTTGTCATAGAGAAATCTCATGACGACTTATCATAACTATGCATTATTTAAAAAACAAAAGTCACTTTCGCTCGAGTGAATTGCATTCCCCTGGACTAATCATAACAATGGTAACTGCTAAAAGATTCAATTTCACCCAGTATCCAACATGTACAAGAATTGACAGAGAGAGAGTGAAGCAAGAGCAAGAGCAAGAGTATCAATTTTAACAAATTTATGCTGCAAAACCAAGCTGTTAACTCAAGCATCTAACTCCCTTAACATACAATTGCATTTCAAATGAGAAACTCATTCTTTTTAACAAGGCTCTTCTCCACTTTCTCGCTCCCTATTATGTCCTTATTTCCACAAACTGTAGATCGCGAACAAGCCTTGTTTGAACCACCCTGTTGCTGGGACTTTTTACAATAAGCGATGGCACCCTCAATTGAATTCTCCAGCTCCGCACTGGTACTCTTGTTGAGCAAATGCAACTCGTGAGACCCAGCTGAACTGAGTGAAAAAGACGAAGATAAAGAAGATGACCCAGATGAGGAGGTGGACAAAGATGAGGCCTTGGAAGCATAATGTCGTTGAATCACCCCAGAGAAAGACCTTCTGCTGCTGCTGCTGTTAATGAAGCCATCTTCAAGCATGTCACTGTTCTTGACCGCACAGGATCTCTGCCTCTGGTGCCTGTTGTCGCTAAAAAACTCAAATGGCTTTTTGTTTTGTTTTGTTTTCGTTTTTGTTTTTCCCAGCACCATCATCCTTCACGTGCTTGTTCTGGCACTCCTTGCATTTCGGTTTCTTCACTGCCCCCACTTTGCTTGCATCACTGGCACAGCTCTTATCAGAGCAGCCAGATTTGCTGAACAAGCATTTTATGTAAGTTTTTGAAGCCTTGAGCCTTTGAGCCAGCCAGAACTGCTTGGTCTGTTTCAGATTCTTGGACGAATGTTTCTTCGGAAGACTGTGATCACTCACCAACCCATCTATTTCAGAGGACCAATCAAACTGACACTCAGATGGGAGAGATTCACAGGAACTAACCCTGCGTGATTCTGAGGGAGAGATGTTGCAGGATTCGAGAGTTGAGGTGGCATTTGTTGAATGCAACCTAAGGTCAGTGGTGGAGTAGCGAAATCTACTGTCTTCCAATGATGATTGTGACCTCGCGTAGCCAAAGGTGGCATCGGCTTTGAGGAGCTTTTCAACCATTTGGAGGCGAGGAGGGAGGTGAAGAGGAAGGAGTTTTCCTTTGTAGAAGAGTTCGTCGGCTGGGGAAGTTGTGGACTCTCTCTTGTTTTGGAACTCAAATTCTCTGTTCTGTGGTGGGAAGATGTTGGGGGAAGAACTTAGCTCAATGTCAATGTAGTCTTCATCCGCTTGAACCGAGGACGAGGAGACCTTTTTTGTGGCCATTTCATGTGAGACTCTCTGCTGTCGTGTGGTGATTCCTCTATTTGTGTGTCACGGAATGGAGATGCCTACGGGAAATTGAGCTTTCTAAAGGAAAGGGGGCAACGCAAGCTATTCTTTTTAAGTTTGAGGGAAGATGGTGCCAAAGTTTGTTATATATAAGAAACATTTTTTTAATTAATTTATTTATAAATAAAAAGGTAAACTTGTAAGTGAATGTTTGGATTAAAGTTTATATATTTAAGTTTGAATGAACTCATTTTGTAAATTGAGTTTGTAATGACAACTCTCCTTTTTCTTCTATTTCAAATTGAGTTTCAAGACAAAATTGAGGCAAAACTTAGTTTATAATCAAACTCAATTGAAAATCAAACAATAAACTTTTTTAATTTTACTTTTTGAAAGTATGTTGGAGGGCCTCCCAACTAAGAACTAAACATGTCCCCAATTATAACCTCTTCACTAATTTTGTTTCTCTTTTACCCTTTGAATATAGTAAGAAGAGTAAATTTTGGTCATACAATTATATACAAATGGTAAATATTGTTTTAATTAGTTTTAATTTTAACCGTTCATTTAAATTATATGGTTAAGATTCACTCTTCTTAAACTCGCACTCTCCTTTACATCTTATAATCTTGTAAACATTTAAAAGAAATATTTTTAAAATGCAGTTACTAAAAATATTTTTTTTTATGAGCAGTTATTGCCTTCCCAATTTTTTATTCCTCGTTTTTTCCATGCATTTATTATCCCGTTTATTTTAATGTTAAAATTAATTTCCTGTCATGTTGACGTAAAATTTATAATTTATATTAATTTCAGTATATATTTTAATTATATTTAATAGCTTGAAATTAACTCTATTAAAAGAAATTCTATTATTCTTAATTTTGTGTCGGTCCTATCTGCATAGGTCCACAAATAAACGAATTGAGTTGACTAGTGAAACAAATGGATCAGTATAACGATGGGTCATTCAATAATAACGTCACTAGATTTTTGTCACTTTCCCTTGTCAATGACCTATACTTTTCCTTCACTAATCCCTTGCAATTTCATCACTAAATTCATTCACAATTTTCTTGCTAATTTCTAGTTATATGTTGCATGTTTGGATTAAAGTTTGAAAAGTTAAGTTTGAACGAACTTTATTTTGCAAAATGAGTTTGAAAAAACAACTCTTGTTTTTCTTTCATTTCAGATTGAGTTTTCAAACAAAGTTGAAGCAAAATTCAGTTTACAATCAGACTCAACTAAAAATCAAATAATAAATATTTTCAATTTTATTTTTTAAAAGTACGTTGGAGGGCCACCCAATTGAGATCTAAGCATGCCCTAAGTTATAACCTCTTCACTAATTTTGCTACTTTTTTGCCATTTGAATTACACAAGCATGTATAGTAAGAATATGAGGGGAATAAATTTTGGTCATAGAATCATATTCGAATGGTCAATATTATTTTAATTATTTTTAATTTTAACTATTCATTTAAATTATGTAGTTAAGATTTGCTCTTCTCACACTCTCACTCTCTTGGATTACATTTACATATTATAATCTTGTAAAATTTTGAAATAAATATTTCTAAAATGCAGTTAGTATAAATATTGATTTTTTTTACCAGAAGTTATTGCTTTCTCAATTTTTTTTTATGTGCATTTATTGCCCCATTTATTTTAATGTTAAAATTAATTTCCTATCGTGTTGATGTCAAATTTATAATCGATATTAATTTTAGTGCATATTTTAATATTATTTAATAGCTTGAAATTAATTCTATTAAAAGCAATTTTATTATTCTTAATTTTGTGTCGATCGTGTCTATGTAGGCTTTCAAATAAACAGATTAAGTTAACTCATGAAACAAATGAGTTAGTCAACGGTGGGTTATTCAATAATATTGTCGTTAGATTTTTGTCACTTTCTCTTGTCAATGACCTATACTTTGCCTTCACTAATCCCCTGCAATTCTGTTGCTAAATTCCCTCACAATTTTCTTGTTAATCTCTAATAATATGGTGCATATATCCCTTGCTAATCTGTCACAAATGACCAGTGCTAGAGTGTCACTAATCATTCACAATTTCATCACTAAATTCCCTAGCAATTGCCATGCTAATCTTTAACAATATGTTGCTTATATATCCCTCATCAACCTATCATAAAGGACCAATGCTAGTCCTTCACTAATCCCTAACAATTTGGTCACAAATTTACCTCAATGATAAAATAAAATTTGCTTACAACTTTTTAATACTAAAACTATACCTATATGTTGAAAAAAATTATATGCAACTAAATGTGTCTAAAGAAATTTAATAGAAAAACATAATATTACAATAACTCTAAATTAGTTTTGCTAGCGAATGTAGAATCAACCAATATAAAAAAGTCAACTTTCTACATCGGTTGTGTCCACAAACGATTTAAAAAGTTCCTTTTCTACATTGGTTGTGTCCACAAATGATTTAGAAAGTTTCTTACCTACATTAGTTTCTGAAACAACCGATGTAGAAAATCCATTTTTTCAAAACTAAAACAACAACATTACAATTACGTTGCCTCTATGCTATACAATATTCTAAATCAAAAACTACAAATACAAAATTAGGTACAGAAACAACAAATAACAATTTTATTTCATTATTATATATATAATACATCTCGTATATCAAAGAACAAATGCAATTTCCCTATTACAATGACTAAATTAAAAACATGTCTATAGTTTCCCTATCAAAGTTTGTTATAAATAAAAAATATTTTTAATTTATTTATTTATAAAATAAAAAATAAACTTATAAGTGCATGTTTGGTTTAAAGTTTGTAAATTTAAGTTTGAATGAACTTCATTTTGTAAATTGAGTTTGTAAAAACAACGTTCCTTTTTCTTTTATTTCAAATTGAGTTTCAAGACAAAATTAAGGCAAAATTCAGTTTACAATCAAACTCAATTGAAAATTACACAATAGACTTTTTCAATTTTACTTTTTGAAAGTATGTTGGAGGGCCTCCCAATTAAGAACTAAACATGCCCTAAGTTATAACCTCTTCACTATTTTTTCTCTTCTTTTACCATTTGAATTATAGAGGCATAAATAGTAAGAATATAACAAGAGTAAATTTTAGTCATACAAATGGTCAATATTATTTTAATTGGTTTTTAATTTTAACTGTTCATTTAAATTATATGGTTAAAAACGTGGTTGAGAGAGAAGATCTCATTAAAGTTAGTCAACTAGGTTTTCCAGCAAAAATTAGTAATCGACAAAGTCGATGGATACTTAACACCTATAATATGGTAACAAAAAAAATTATATGGTTAGGATTCTCTTTTCTTGCACTCTCACTCTCTTTAATTACATTTACATATTATAATCTTGTAAATATCTAAAAGAAATATTTTTAAAATGTAATTACTATAAATATTTTTTTTTTACTAGCAGTTGTAACACCCCTATTTTTGCATATTAAATTATTTTTAAGTTATCAATATACTTAGAATAATTAATAGTAATTTTATAAATTTTTTGGGAATTTATTAAGACGGTTTTTGTGAAATGACTAAAATACCCTTGGTTGACTGCGGGAGCAGCCCAAAGACTTTTTGACTTCAAAGTATTTTTTAAATTTTATACTAGGTATATTTTAATTATAAAAATTTTATTTTGAAATAAAAACAGTGAAAAATGTAACACTCTTATTTCAACTTTTCAACTATTTTTTTGATAATTGACTATGTAATTCTGAAAAATCGAGAAGAAATTTCAAAATTCTGATTTCGACCATCATGCTCAAAATTGCAAGAGCTATTTAATAATTTTTTGAGCCGGAGTCCAAAAAAATTAGAAAATGACGATTTTGTCCATATTTTTCAACATTAAGGGCTAAAATGAGAAAAAAATCAATTGAAATTAAAATGTGAATTTAAGCTTGGAATCATGTCATATATATTAAAATATAATTTTTGGAATTTTCTAGAAATTTTCTGGAATTTTTGTGTAAAATGACGAAAATGCCCTAAGGTGTCTCACAAGCCAGCCAGTATTGGTTTGACATCCAAAAATGGTGAAAATGGTAATTTCAATTTTTTTATAGGTTAAATATTTAATTTTATAATTTTCATAAAAATTTTGGTATTTTTTGAATTAAAATGGATTTATTATGATTTTTGTTAGCTTAAAAATACAAAATAAATAGATAAATTTGAAATAAATTAATAAAAATTAAAATTAATTATTAGAAATTTATTTTTTTATGAAAAATAATGTATTTTTCCATTTTTACAATTAATTTCATTTTTTTGATATTAAAAGTCAATTTTTTTAAGTTTAGGCGATTTTATCGGTACCAGTTAATTTACCTGCAAATTAAATTGACATCTAGAAGTTGGACAGCTAAGGGAGCACGTCCACAACCTAGAAATAGCTGATTCATCACTCTAACTTTGATATGTGTCCCTAAATTAATTAAAAATAAATCAAAAATGGGATTTATGACATAATGGCTTATGTTATCAAAGTGGACACCTAATCTCATTTTTTTCTCTATAAATAGACATGCCTTTGGACAATATTTTCACCATTCTTCTCCTCCATAAGCTAGAGATCCTCTCTCTCTAAAATCTTCTCTCTCTAGAAATTTTTCTTATTTAGTTTGTATGTTAAAATTTTGCTAGTTTTCAACTAGTAGAATTTCTCCTCCTAGAAGTTTTGCACCAACAATTCCATCCTCTTCATCAACCACCTTAGAGGTAATGGGGGGAGTGGGGTTGGTTCTAAATTATTGTCACTTTGCATGTTGGTAGGAAGGATTTTTCCCTAAACCCGTTTAGGCTTAAGTTTTATTATTGTTATTATTGTTTAATGTTAAACTTTAATTTTTGCTAAGTTGTTACTCTGCCCAAATTTAAATTATTAAATCATAGTTACTAAATTGTTACTCTGCTCAAATTTAAATTATTAATTTATATTTGCTAAGCTGTTACTCTGTTCAATTTTAGAAAATTAAAATGCATTTGCTAAGCTGTTACTCTGGTCAAATTTAGAAAATTAAAATGTACTTATTTAGTTGTTATTTTGCCAAAATTTTAGTAATTAAATTATAATTACTATGTCGTTATTATGCTAAAACTTTATGTGATTGTGCAATTTCTGCAATATAAGGCATAAATATTGACTATACTAATGCTCAAATTAAATGAGACCAGGAAAAACTTTGTTTGAAAAGTTAGGAAGTAATAAATTAGTGAGTAATGTAAAGCAAGTGACATGCAATGGCATGGCACCCTGCTATGAAAGCTACGGTTTGGTACATTGCGAGATGAAAGGCAGGGACCCATGGTGAGGTTTAGAGGGTATGGTATCAAGTGGTGAGTGTCCTAATGGCTAAGGTAGCGCTCTTGAGTTGGGACAATCACTTAACCAATTTGATAACCCTGACAATTGCTCAGCATCACCAGGATTGGTGAGAATATACCTCTATAAATGGATATCCTAAATTGTTATTTTGCTCCTCAATGATGATGAGGATTGTGCCATATGATGGTGTTGAGAGAGGTATATATGCTCCCAGTCACTTCCTAGGTTCTATTAAGAAATATTACCTACTAATGGAAAGTATGAATCTATATCGAGTCAAGGATTGTATAACACAGAATAAACTTTAGGTTTCCTTTTTATTATCAACTATGTTTTATCTGTATTGTGTGGTAGAATTCCTACCATACATGTAAAAGTGATATTAGAACAAATCACCTCACTCCATTACTTTTTCTTTTATGCATGATTGATCGTGGTTAATGAAGACTCGGTTGTTGATGAGGACCTATAGGACTAGTCTAACAATTTGTTATTTTATGGGATAGGATAAACAAACACTGCTCTGACTAGGATCTTTTTGATGTACTGGGAATAAGTAGTAACTATTTTGATATATATTTTGATCTCCTTGTATTTTAGTAATTTTTCTGATTATGAAATCATGATGTATAGTTTTACAATGAATACATACAGATTTTTTTTACTACTATTTTCAAATTCTGTTAAATTTACAAATTTTCTATTATTAAAAGCTGTGAAAAATTTTACTCATATTTTAAATAAGTAAATAAGTATGGGTTATGTTCAATGTGAATGGGTGTCACAGCAGTTATTGCCTTCCCAATTTTTTATTCCTCGTTTTTTCTATACATTTATTACCTCATTTATTTTAATGTTAAAATTAATTTTCGTCTTGTTGACATAAAATTTATAATTGATATTAATTTCAGTATATATTTTAATAATATTTAATAGCTTGAAATTAATTCTATTAAAAGCAATTCTAATATTCTTAATTGTGTGTTGGTTTAAGCTATAGGCCCACAAATAAACAGATTAAGTTGACTCATGAAACAAATGGGTCAGTGTAAGAAATGACATAATTCAACTCTGCGTCCTATAATAACATGTATTGGAATATGCATCTTAATAACAAGTAAAAACATATAATAGATAAGCAATAATTGGTCCAAAAGACCTCGACCTTAGGAACACTTAGCGATTATTACAAAGTATACCATAACACTAGTGGTCCTTAGTATCCTCTATGCATGATGCAATTAAATTTAGATTAAAAATCAGTTCCTTAGTACTAATATTTTAGGATATCACTCAAGACAATCAAACTCAAACAATATTATTCATTCAAATAAAGGCACATGTTTCTTGTATTAATAGAAATTGTCTAAAATGCCTATTTAAATTAGTACCAAGTTGTTATATTAATGTAAGCATCATATAACAGAATGCACAACATCAATTACTTGATATTTTGTGACCATCAAAGTAGCATTGTAGCTATCCACCAAATAGTTTAGAACAAGGACTAACCATTTTTGATTTAGAGTAAGAAATTCGGTAATTAAGGCACACATCAGGCAACATTTCCATATGCAATACATCAAGCAAAGCTTTAGGTTACTGGCATTGAATGGAACCTTGGACAAAAGAATAGAACCAATGCCTCAAACACCCTAATGTATTTACATATGTCAACTCAAAATAGGATTCAGAAGAAAAAAATTCAATTGTTATGATGACTAAGTTTTTGTTTCACTAATAGATACATAAAAACAAAGAACTTCCTTGTTAATTTACAATTAAACATTTATAAATTATTTTCTTTTATTTTTAAATTAAATTCTTATTGCCAAAAACAAATTTTCATAATGTTATTATGCCTAATATGTATTATGTATAATATTAGATGATAAGATAACATAATATTATAATTATATTTTATCTAACCAATTTTTTTAAGTTATATATTTTAACTTATTTTTTATATTTGAATTTTTAAATTGTGTTGTGAAATATTATTTTAAATTAATTAAATATTTTTAGTATTAATTTATATAAATAATAATTCAATTATGTTTATCTAATATTATTTATTTATTTTTCTTTATTACCTTAAAAATTAAATTTATAATAAAAAAATAATATAAAGATATAATTCAATAATTCAAATGCATATATTGAAAGAAAACCAAATTCGTGAAGGAATAATGATGATCATTTTCCCTCACTGAGTAATTAATTTAAGTTTAGATGAATTTGCGAGAGAATTATTCTCTTGTTAAAAATTGTGGCAAATTTGTGAGGAAATAATTTTCTCACTAAATTGCAACAAATTAACGAGGGAGTAATTCTCTTGATAAATTAAAATTTCATTCTTTTCTTAAACTCGTTAAAGTTTTACGTTGAATTTATGAGGGAATAATTTTCTCATTATATTCTGTCATCATTCACTTGTTAATCCTTCTATAACAATGTATCAAATTTTATCTTCTTTTCTTAACCATTTGCAAGGGAATCTAGTTTGGTTGCTAATCTCTCTTTAATTTGCAACAAATTAACAAAAGAATAATTCCCTCTCTAATTTGCATTATTCTTGTAGTATCCTTTCACTTAACTTAATTAAGATGTGTAGTTAAATTAATTTAGTTACAATTTTTACATTGAAATGTGTGTCACATTTGTCTAATTGTCAAATAAACATGTTCTAAGTGATTTTCATTTAGGATATGTTTTGTAACATCTCGCTAAAATAAATAGATAAAGCTAGAAGGGATTCTATGAAATTAAGGGGTTAGGTAAAAAGGTTTAGTGACGGGCCTTAATTAAAAGAAATAAAATTAGCAAATAAAAGAAGTTCAATAGTTGAAAGGGCCACTAGGGCCCAGCCCACTAAGAAGGGTTAGGGTAAATTGACCTTAATCCTAACACCACACTTACTCACCACTTTTGTCACGGCAAATTAGGAAAGAAAGAGAGAACAAGACAGGAAGCTTAGGAAGGGAAAAAAGAAGGACTAAAAGTCAAAGAACTTAGGCACCCTCATAGATAAGTGTTGATCCTCTCTATGTGAGTGCAGCCCGTTGCCTATTCCCTCTCACTATTATTGTATTGTTGCTCGTATGTATTCCTTTGTATGTTTTCCCTTTCCTCCATGTATGTTTTGTCTTATATTCTTCATATGTGTTGTATGACATACCATTATAGGGTTCAATTGGGGTTTTTGGTGCAAATAAATGTTTATAATATAAATGGGGATTTGAGACATGTAATTGCATGATTAGTGGAGTTTTCTAGTGTTTTAGATGTTGAAAATGGTTAAACGTGCTCAAATCATGTGTACCTATGAGGTGGGAGGCCTCCCAAGCTTTAAAATCACGACCTAAACTTGCAGAACAGTGAGATCAATTTTAGATTAGGGGGAAAGAAGCACGACCATGCTTTGTAAGCACACCCATAACTGGTCTCTAGAGTGCAAATTAAGCTTAGGTGTATTCATAAAAATTGTAGCCTTGGATGTTATCAAACTAATGGATTTAGAATCACCTAAAAAAAATGTCTATAGCTCAAGATATGGTCAAATTAGTGAGCAAAGGTCAAGCTATCAAAATTAGGCAACAATTTCATGTTCTTCATAAGTTTTGGCACAATAGATGATCAAACCAGTTTTCAAGGTCAACATAAAAGTTGTAGATAATCTTCTTAGCTTTCAAATTAGATAAAGATAAACTTGATAGGGTTAGTATAACTCTAGATATCATGTTTGTACTCCATAGAGGTCATAGAAGCATATGTGGTAAAATATATGCCTAAGAGATAAATGTGTATGTTTATGTGCTACCTTTACTGTATCATTTTCTTTGGTCTCATATGAATGATCACATGTGATATGAATATTTATAAATGAATGTTGAAAGGGTCTCCTTTGGTAAGGGAAAAGTAGAAACCTCTTTGGTCCCTAAAGGATGGCCAAAAGCTAAATGTTAAAAGAAAGAATGTTTAAGACGCAACATCTGAAGTGACTATTAATACCACAAAAAGTGGGGTTGAATTGTGGTTTTTAAAAAATCATTTCTTAATGATTGAAACTTCTATATTCATTTAGTTCTCGTTTAATAAAGAATCCTTTAAGTATAGCTAGATTATTTCTTGTCTTTGAAAATGATTGTTGAATAGGGTAATTACTAATTTAAAAAAATACTGATTTAAGAAAGACTTTTTATCAAGTGAAATGATTCTTTAATAATGCAGATCTTTTCTGAATAAAAAAGAATTATAACTTGGTGATAGTAAATAATTAGCTAATAAATGAAAAGAAAAGAAAGAAGGATAGTGCACACGAGCTTATCCTGGTTCACCCTTACCAATGGGCTACATCCAGTCCCCATAACCCTGTGGAATTTTCACTAATCAATCAACAGCTTACAGTTAGAATACAGCCAACCTTTCATATGTTTTTCTCTACCATAGAACCACTCTAGTTCCGAAGAGGTACAACTCACTTTTCACCAACACGGTAACAGCACACAACTCTACTCTTCTTTAGCACCACATACTTGAACTGAAGATATACAACAATAAGATACAATTTCCTTCTATAGTTATTTGCTGCACACACAAAAATAGCACCAAATCAGCTCCCAACAGAGAGGATTTTTGACAGTTTAGTCACCTCTTTACATCCAATATGTCTATACAATACTATGATCACAATTGTAGGAGTGAACAATTTATCACACAAAGAATTTGAGTATAGAAGCTCTTCTTTTTAGCTCAGAATGTCACACACAGAGAACTTGGATTATCTCTTTATATTTCATTTGTTTTTTTTTCTTAGTTAACTTCCATGAAAAATCAAAAGGCTAGGATGTCTTCCATATATGCTCAGTAGACAAAACTAGCTGTTGGAGTAGCAAAGATGTGTGTCATGGTATATCAGATATAGCTATCAATTTTCTGTAGAACTTAAACTTTTCTACTTTCTGATGAACCCTTCTAAAGTACCTTTCTACAGCATCTTTTTGAAGCACACTTGCTTCAGGTGATTCTTTTTGAAACACAATTATGATGGTCTAGCAGACACCTTAATTACCTTGTAATGCATTTTTAACTTCTAGAAAGCATAATTTGATGCCTCAATTGAATAATCCAGATCATGATCATCATTTTAAGCCTTTAAAAAACTTTAATAGTTATGACCTTTTTGAAACACTCAACAGCAATGTTAGATCCTTTCATTTCTCACATGCTTATGAATTAATTTAAGAGGGTTTGTCATAATTAAACCAAAGGTTTGGATTTAACAATCTCCCCTTTGACAAGGGAAGAGTATCTATCTCCTTTAGTCCTCAAAATGTGGTATCTACCTTCAATAAGAGAAGATTGTTTGGGAAATGTAAAGGGGACGCTCCTTGAGATTTTGAGCTCAAATTTTCCAATAAAATGGAAAAGAAAAAGAAAGGAAAACCCTAACCAAAGTTCTACAATGTATCTTGAATTTTATTGATGTTATGTTAATGTTTCTATACTCTAATACCATGAATCTTGAGGTCTTCATATTTAAATGTATGTATGCTTATTTATGTGTTTATGTGATGTCGTAGTGTCCTTAAGGCACTCATTGAGACTTTTGTCTCATTAGTTTAAGTTACATGTTTTAGATGAACAGATCTTGGAGTAATGAGAAAGACATCGTTCGGCATAGTTTACTAACTTTATGGATTGCATTACTTTATCTTGTTTAGATTTTTACTTTCTTTTATTGTCAGTTCATGACCTCCTGCATGAGGATTCATTTTGTCTTATTTAAGTATTTATAGGATACTTTTATTACCCCATTGAGATGCTTATGGTTTATTATTTTATATTCATGAGGTTTTTCTTGTAAAAATTTATATTTTTGCTTTAGTATAAAGGTAAGTGCAATAATACCTATAAGGGTGTTACATGTTTAGTTACCAAGTAGAAATTCATTACACCCATTATGAAAGAACCAAAAACGTGAAAGAAATTTTTTTGGTATTGCATTAAACGTGTGTAAAAGTTAACTTTAAATATATAATTATATATAAATGGTCAAAATTATTTAATTTGAATCTAATTTTAATTATAATAAAAAAAATGTCTCTCATGTGTAATAACACATGAAATTTCAAAATTAAGATTTATTTAAAAATTACATGATCATTTTAAAAAATATATGATTTTTTATATTTTAGCTTAATTATAATATAAATTTTAATAATCAAATTTTTTTCTTAAATATAAAAAATAGCACTTTCATTTTGTCCTTTTGATCCAAAAAGTTTGTGGGAATCAAGTGTATACAAAGGTTAGAAGTGTCAAAATAACCCATCCCACCCCATGTAGCCTTATTCCATTAGGTTAGGGAAACAAAAATTCATAGAGCAAAAAGACCTAGATAAAGAATGGCCCATAGGGCCTAAAAGCTCATAGGACCCTATGGACTATGACCCACCCATGGGCTATATAAATAGCTTTTTAGGTTATTTTTGCTTTTAGAAAACGGTTGAATCAAGTCTTAAAAATGGTTATTTTATATTAAATAAATATATTTTTAGAGATACGGCAAGTGTATCGGTCATACAAATAATAAGGTAGTGAGAAAAGTATCATATCCACAAGAATTATGGTTCAATAATGCCGCAATCAACCAATTACTCTTTTGATTTAGGAATTAAGAAGTAATTAAGAATATTTAATTTTTGTTTTTGATTAAATTTAAGGAAGAAGAACGCAATTAGCAAGTATGGGAGAATTCAATTAATAAAATCGGGTAGATGTTGGAATCTCCTTGATTCTCCCCTAAAGCAACCTATTTCCATTCTAAATCTCTTCTTATTATGTGATTAGTAGCCAATTTCTCTAATTCAATTTATCTCCAATCCCTTGGGTGGTAAATCCTGTATTCCTAGTTATAGACCCTAATTTCTTAGGCAAGCAAAATTAGCAATAAGCATTAAGTTTAAGCGAATGCATATAATTTATCCTTACTCCTAGGCTCAAGAATTATATGTTTATTGAATTTGATTGGTCTAAATCCCAATTTCTTAATTGCTAGATTTAGATTACTGATCAATTCTTAATAATGGTCAATCACGTAAAAGCATTAAGAATAAATTCAATAACATAACCCACATAAAAAAGAAATAGGATTTAAAAGGTATAAACCAAGGTTCATCCTAACTTACCCTAAGGAACTTAAAAACTTAGAGATCAAAAGAACAAAAAAATAAGATAAAGATGAAGAGAATGTCATGAATCTTCAAGAATTGTTCTCGATTTCTTCAAGCTTCAATGACAAGTGATGATTCTCGAAGCTTTTTCTTGCTTTTGGTCCTTAAAGGAGTCAAACAATACCCCAAATGATGATTTTTTTTTTGAATAAATACCAAGTTTGGACTTTTTGGACCACAAAAAGACATTAGGCCCTCTTTGTCATTAATTTTTGGAGAAATCAAGCTGTGTCGGCACCCATCGTAGGTCATACTAGCATTGGGTGCCCTTTTTCAGAAAACCAAGTTCGTTGTGGCACTAAGTGTAGGCTGCTCAGCGTCAAGCACCAATGTGCAATGGTTGTCTGCGCCTAGCGCGATTATTCGTTCATTGGGAGCTTTATAGACTGATCTGGCTCTTAGTGTCTGCATGAGAGTTGTCAATAATTTTGTTTTTAAAAATTTGGCACTAGTCTTGTGTCATTTTGATATCTACAACTTGATGTATGCTCAAAACACTGCACCTATGTCAGACTGTTAGGACAACACGTAAAATTGAACTTCAAGCCAAATTTTCTCTATGATCCATGCTAAATCTAATCAAACTCTCAACATGAAAAATGTGTGTGTGTGTGTGTGTGTGTGTGTGTGTGCGTGTGTGTGTATAAGCTTTCAATAAAGATCAAGATCACTTCAATCACATTTTTAGAGCCTGCGTTGTAACCTAAAAAGGAGGAAATGTCAAAGTTTAAGTCTAAAATTTGAATCTTCTCACTATTGTTCATTTTTCCTACATTAAAAACCCAAGAAAATAAGTGCATTCATGTACTTTTTCCATTTAAACCATTCAAAACATGAATTACAAGAAAACATATACATATGGGTTCTTTTCTCACAATATTCACTAAGTTAATGCATTAAAACATGTCAAAAATGCTCTATAAAGAAATATATGTTATGGACTTATCATATATCGAATTCAGATTTTGAATTTGAGAAATAAATTAGGCTCAAACTTTATAAAGTTTAACATAAGGCTATTTGGTTTGAGAAAAGATCTTCTATTTTTATTTTTATTTTTATTTTTACTTGGTTTCCTATTTCTAAAATTTTATATGAAGTAATAAAAACTAAAAAAAAAAAATTTATGGTTTCTTGTATAAACTTTTAAAAACAAAAAAATAAAGTGACAATAAAGTGACATTTTGTAGTTAAAAATGAAAACTAGAAGAAAAAAAACTATTTTTTTTAAAACCAAACAATCCTTAATCTAACTCATTTTCACTTGTTACATTAATGATTAAAGAGCAAATACTAATAATAAATTTTTAATTTCGATCCCATCACTATTATTTTCTTATTTTATTATAGTTCTTTTGTTATAAATTAAAATTGCTAACCAAAAAGAAAATTGATACAATTTATGATATGTTAATATTGAAATTATAAAAGTATAACTATAATTCATCGTATCATAGCCATGGTGGGTCAAGTAGAATGAAGAAAGGAAAAACAAAAATTAAAAGAAAAAACAAAAAGGACAAAAATATATTTATATAGTAGCTAGCTTAAGAAGTTAGGAATATGGAACAAATTAATACTGTTGATAGTTAGAAGAATAGTGTGAGAAGCTTAGTTTTAGAGGCAGAGTCTCCTGAGGTACTTCACAACGTCATCATCTTTAATTCCTCAAATGGTGTTGATGCTCGTTGTTGACACCTTCCCACAACTATCTCCAGCAAAGCCATGTTGACATCAATGACAACCTTCCTTAATGAGGGAGTAGAAGAACGTAGAAAGCGAAGGAGTAATGGAGTCACGACAGCACCTCAAAGAACTTTTTGAACCTGCAACCAACATCAAAATTTAAACTATGGGTTGTCCCCCATAAGATCTTGGCCCTAATCCACACAAAAATTTAGATTTCTGGTTGGGGGCAAAAACAGGTCACTCTTTTGGGGGCTATAAAAAATGTGGGTTAAAAAGGAGATTAGGTGGGGTGGTCATTGACTTAAACCCATTTTTGACAACTTTAACAAAAGACATGTGACTCAATAAATGGATCAATGTAGGGTAGCTCAATATATCTTTTCAAGGACAATAAATGCATCAAAATGACATATACACCCTCCAACTTGTTTAATTTGTCTTTTTTGGAAATTTTTTGTCCCAATTTATATGTCACTTTAAAATATCAACAAATTATTAATTTCTATTTTTCAATAATGCCCTTATTTGTTGATATTTCAACCCACAATACATTAATTAGCTTTTTTTACTATCTACCTAATTATTATTGTAATAAATAAGCGTATTTAATCATATGACATTTTTTTATCATGAGAATTAATATAATCAATTATTTTCTTAGGATGTATACATTACATTAAAAAATGAATAAAATGAGGTGGGAGAGTATATGTTTAATTAAGGAGAAAAAGAGAAGAAGAAAAAGCGAGGAAACTAGTAAACATTTTTTATTTATTTTGTTGATTAGAAAATGAAAAAATATATAAAGATATACTTTAAAACACAAAATTTTGTAATTTTGTCTCTTTCCTTTTTTTTCTTTATTTCAATTTTCAATTTTTTTTCACTTCTCATTTTCTTTCGATTCAAACAAACAAAAAGATAAGCTGCCAAACTAATGATAAAGAAAGCAATGGTGATTCTTGAAAGATATTTGGTGCCTTTCATTGATTTTATTTTTTCTTTTATGCTTTTTTTATTTTTATGACTTCTTCAACTCATGACTTTGATTCTTGTCCTTCTCATGGTATATTTTATTTTAAATGTTTCTAAAGATATCTTATTTGTATTCATGTTTTTTACATCATTTTCTTATAATTCATTTTGTCTTTATTTCTCTCTATCACATTATGCATCTTATTTACTCTTCTTTCTCTTTCTTTTTATTTCTCTCTTAATTATAGAAAAAGTTACAAAAATAGTGTTAAAGTACATTTTCTTTTCATTTTTGTTTAGGACTAATATATTGGGCCCATCTCTGTTCACATAATCAACCCAAATATAACTAAGTTAACATGCTTTTCCAAATTCAACATAGACCAATACATAACCTTAATGTAAACAAACTAGTACATAACTTCAAACGAGAATGTTCCCAACACCATATGAGAATCAATACAAGTGCAAAGCACCATAACATAATTGGGTTAGTTATCAACGAGCACTTAAAAATTGTAGTAGCCTGTATGAATGCATTCCTCATGCATTCACATGAGAGACACCACCCTAGCATTGAAGAGATGATATAAGGCAAACACAAATAACACCGATAGACATTCACTCTAACTTTAACTCCCAATCTATCAATTCCAACAAACATTGACTTGAGTGTCGAAGTCCTTATAGGTGATCACATTAAAGCTTGGCTTACAGGATTTCATCAGATATTCCATTCTAGCTAACCCAACAAATATTCTACTCCATTAGGTTGATATTGAACAATTTTAATACTTCTTTTTCCAAATTGGACTACAAGGCCCATATCTATGCACTTTACTAAGGCTGAACCACAAGATGGAAGGCATGATTGGACCAAGTGCATGTAGTTAAACTCAATCATCTCTAGTTGGATTCATTCTAACAAATACGCTTTTACTCTTGAATTAGAGAATTTTGTGCAAAACATTGACATATCTCAACTAAGATTTCAGAATATTCATATATTAGCATCCACCACCAAGATTACTAAGAGAAATTTACCTAACTAAGTGTGTGCTTGGGTGAGTGTTAGCAAAATTGATTTTGAGGTGAAATGATTTATGTTTGGATGTTTTTATTCTAAATGCAAGTTAGTAGTAAAACCTGGTATAAATTTTTTTATCTATGGCAAAAGTTACCTAAAGTTGCTTCAACTCAAAATTAATTATAGACTCAGAATCAATTCCTTAACATAGAACCAAACATGTGAACATTTACCTAAAATCATGCACTTAGTGCATTTTGGTAAATGTTCACATGTTTGGTTCTATATTGAGGAAATAATTTGTAGTTGAAGCAACTTTAGGTAACTTTTGTGTTGGATATAAAAATTTAGAGTTAAATATGTTTTTAATCCCTACAAATAAGACAATGTTCACTTTTGGTCTTTCAAAAATAAATCGTCTCATTTTAGTCCCTCGTTTATGGAAATGTCATGTTTGATCCTTATTTTCATAAACAGAGGACCAAAAGAAGTTGATTTTTTATCGATAAAATATGTTTTTGGTCTCTTTAAAATTTTTAAAATTCGGTTTTAGTCCCTCAAAAAATTTTCATCCTATTTTGGTGCCTCTAATTTGAAAATGCACCACTTTTGGTCCTCAATGTAGTTTAGATAATGCTTTATAACTGCTATTAATTATTACTTTGAAGACTAAAAGTGGTGCATTTTCAAATTAGAGAGACTAAAATAGGACGAAAATTTTTTGAGAGACTAAAACCGAATTTGGGAAATTTTTGAAGGACCAAAAATATATTTTACCCATTTTTTATGAAGGACAAGGAACACATTTGACATATTTTTATAAATGAAAGACCAAAAAGAGATGATTTATTGTTGAAAAACTAAAAATGAATTTTGTCTTTTTCGTAGAGACTAAAAACATATTTAACCTAAAATATTATACCAAGTTTTACTACTAACCTGCTTTTTGAATAAAAAAATTTAAACATAAATCACTTCACTTCAAATACAATTTTAACCAAAATCGATTTTGTAAATTCAATTTCATTCAAAATTGATTTTGTAAGTGCTCACCCAAACACACACTAAGTGCATGTTTGAATTCATATTGGATCATTCAAAATCACATTAAAATACCAATTAACATGATTTTAGGTGAATGTTTACATATTTGGTTTCACATTAAAAAATTGATTTTGAGTTGAAACAACGTTAGGTAACTTTTGTGTTGGATAAAAAAATTTATATTGAGTTTTGCTATTAACTTTTTTTTAGAATAAAAACATCCAAATATAAATCACTTCACTTGAAAAGTACTTTTCATAAGAATAAATTTTATAAAATCAATTTCATTCAAAATCAATTTTGCTAACATTCATCCCAATGTACACTAACTAGGTTGTGATTCACACACATACAATACTATAAAGAGGCTATTAGTAATATGCTTCTCACTCAAGAAAAACACATATTAGCATCAACCAAAAGTTGATGCTAATTGTTATTTTAGCATTAGCCAAGTCATGACCATGAGACCATCATTACCAAGGTTGGCACTAATGCATTTTTGTCAACCAAAAGAGGCTGACATTTAATAACGTCGGTCGAGTTGACACTAAAAAGAAAGGACAAAAAATGTCATTTTTCAGTAGTGTTTCTTTGGCGACGGCATGTCTATCACTTGACTCACCTCAACTGAATCCAAATGCCCCAAGACAAAGGTCATCCTTGAAGCCTTGTTGCACCACCCTTCCTTGCCCCATAACCACTCCAATCATCATCCTGAAACTAGATCACCACTAAGAGCCACTAGTGCAAAAAGTAGTTTTTAAAACGTTTTTTCATAACCCGATGTAAATAAAAAGAGTGGTGACTCTTTTGTAAATAATGGCAACTATTTTAAATCAGTTCTAAGTGAACCGATTTAAAAACTTGTTTTTTAACTCGGTTAACTAATAATTGATTTTAAAAACACAAGTTTTTAAATCGGTTCATTAGTAACTGATTTAAAATGACAAGCTTTTATAACAGTGCCCCTTCCTCACCCAGATACCTTGTTACCGATACAAGAGTTTACAAAGGGAATGACAAGCTCATTGTGTTCTACCTGAAGCGCAAGATCACCAGAAACCTCTCCTAGTACGACCACATCGTCGTCGTGGATGTCTACAAGCTGGAGCGTTGGGACCTTCCCTGTTAGCATATTCCTCCTTTGTCTTGTTTCGATTAATGGTAGGGTTTCAAAATTAAACATGTCTATTTCGGTGTTTCAGCTAAGTTAAAGCTGAAGACGAAGGACATGGAATGGTATTTCTTCAACATGCTAGATCGCAAGTATAGAAACGATTCGAGGACCAACTGCACCACTAAGAAGGGCTACTAAAAGACACCAAAAAAGACTGCCTTAACAGCCACGGCGAGCACACCGAAATGAAGAAGACCTTTGTTTACCTTGTTCTCACTATAGGTTTTCATACTCCACAAAATAGAAACGAGGTTTCTTCAGCAATCATTGGTGAAAACTCATGGAAGTTTTATGATAAAAGCAAATCATTGTTATCGCAATTTATTTTCTCTTTAGATCCAAGCACAAACAGGACTTGGATTGTTGTTTTGGGGAGTGATGGCTTCATCACTTTCTCTAACCTCGACAGTGCAAGGTCAAATTATGCTTCTCAAACAACAATACCCCAATATGCTTGCGGTACACCAAAACCTTGTATCATACTTTTTAACTTGGTTCCTAGTGAACTAAGTTAAAAAACTTTTTTAAAATCAATTCAAAATTTGATTTAAAAACACTTTATTTTTTATATCGGTTGTATCTAAATCGATTCAAAAACCAATTTTAAAATTCTTTTTTAACCAATTTAAAAAATATTTTTTACAGTAGTGGCGTGAACGCATATAAGCCAACAAATCTCAGACCAAAGAACGAACCAAGGCCACAACTGCCATATCTTTCCATAGATCTCCACCATAGAACCCAAAGCTGAAATAGAATCAAACCCCCCAACCATCGTTGCTTTTGACCTCCTTTATCACTTTTTTGCCTTTGAGTAGTCGTCATCCTCATTACAAGATGAAATTTAGTCACCATTATCATCGTTGATCCTACAAGATGGGAGATATAAAATAGCAGTAATCAGAGAATATTCATCAACAACATCGTCTCAAACCTAATCATAGCCTCCCTAATAACAAAGGCAACGAGAAGTTGTACTCATTGAGGAACACAAAGTCAAATAATGTGTTGTCCACCTTGACGCCGTCTTCACAAATTAAAACGACATCGACTGTGATGTTGCTCAGGCAAGGGAGGAACCTCACATTGAGGCTACCAAAGGATTGTCAGTTAGTGCAATGCTAACTTGTAGTGAGGAATGGGTTTGAGGAAAGGAAGAGAGTGCGGGAAGGTTTCAAATTTTTGGAGAAGAATAAGGCATGAGAGGGTTTTTGATTGACACTCAAATTAAAAATTAGCGTCAACTAGGCAGACACTAATGATAAAAAAAAACAAAAAATATTAATTGGTGTTGACTCGATTGACGCTAATAATTCTATTTAAAAAAAAATAAGTAGTGTTAGTCATTACTAATGCAAGTGAAAAAAAATATTAGTATCAATTTAACGTCGGCTAACCGACATCAATGTCAAAACCAACACTAATTTGCAGAAATGTTGTAATGTTTGTAACTTGTTTTAAGTACTACTGTTCTTTTGAGTCAAATACTGACTAGATATGTATCCCCGCCCTTCTTTCACATTGGACAGGCACTGCTTTTATCACTCTTAATTGTTGGTGCGGAATCTATACATTATCAGAAATCAGGCACAATTAAGAGTTACTTCTAGAATAATAATTGTTCGTGTTCTGAGCGCTCTTCTCAGTGAATGAGAGCTTCGGTCAACCATTATTTTGTGCAAATTAAGTAAGTTCAACCCAAACTGCATATGAGAGATTCAATACCGGCAAGATATCGTCCGCAATTAGTGGCTGACATAATTGACACGATCATGTGTTTCATTCATACATACTATCTTTATTTTATTGTCTTCTTCCATTTGAATTTGATATGCGTTAAGTACAGGTTGAGAGTCTCCAACTCAGGGCGATGTTGACACTAATCTTGTTTTTTTATTGAGTTTCAATGGAAGTAACACACTCAGCATTCCTGTTTGTACCATGAAAGTGAAAGTAAGAATGATTCACATACTAGATCGAAGCTAGTACAGAAGTAGGTAAATGATACATCTACTTGGGAGGTCTCAATCAAATGAATCTACATCCTCTATTTATGCATCCTTATCTTCTCGTGTTTGACTAATCACTCACGTAATGGCATGCCCTAGTAAGTCATAGTAGTAGTGTGATGCATTTAAAAAAAAAAAATGTTATCAAAGAGGTATTTGAATTAAAGAATTTAATGGTTATATATTGTCAATGTAAAAATTTTACATTGTCATCAAATCAGAAATTATTATTAATATGATTTTTAAAATATTTATTTTAAAAGTCAACAAACTCTTAATAAATAGTTATTTATAATTAAATGACAATGTAAAATTTACACTGTTAATACATGACCATTACATTCTTGATTAAATATTGAACCGGTAAATGACATGGTTTTTTTTTTTTTTGTTGTTGGTGCACCGACATGCTTCTCTGCCACATTTTGGAAAGGGCGTCGTTTTTCTTTCTATGAAGACATGTCTCAAGTCGTTAGCTCATTCGGAATGGCGTGTCTAACCATCAGAAACCCAAACGGGGCATCTCTCATGGAGGAAGGTTCTTTTGTCTAGTTTTCCACCTTTCCTTTTGTGCCTACTCTACAACGGACCAATTCTTTATAATATAATGCATCCTTATGGAAGGCCCCTATTCCTCACTCTTTTTTTTTTGTTACTATAACATTGGTACGAATTATTTACTAATTTTTTATTGATGATTATTTTTTATTAAAAATCCTGACTAGCCACCTTTAATGAGGTTTTTCTTTCCAACTTCATTTTTTTTCATTTACAAGATTGGAATCCAAGACCTTATTTAAAAAATCTAAGTCTAGTATCACTCAAATCAACGACATATTCATCCCTATTCCTCTCTCTATCTCTACAAGAGAAATAAAATTTAACAAAGCGATATTATATTCTACTATAAATCTTCCTACTATTTTATAATATTAAATAAAAAAGTAAATATATTTAACATCCTAAAAATATAAAATGTATTTAATACTTACCATAGAAAAGAATTAAAAAAATAATAAAATAAAAATATTAGTAAAAAATGTAGGATGGAAATTTAAAATTATTCAATATTAAATATAAATAAAATGAGTTATGGGGAATCATGTCATGGTCGTGAAAATGCCCATTTATTTGACCAAGTCAAATGCAACTGTTCTCTTTTTTGCCATTTTTTTTTCCTTTGGATTTTTGGAAATTCTAACTACAGGTTTGACCTCATGAAGTGCGAGGCTATAGGCCATTAGAAGCTGATGCAATGTAATTGGTGTATGATAACTCGCTCTCCAAAGCCAAGAGGGGGGGTTAGTGTTGGTTTCGAGATTGAGTGGGAAAATAAAGAATGGGGCAACAAACAAAGCTCGAAAGCAATTGCTTTGTCCTCCTTCATGAAGTTCCTATTCTCCTGTAGATTCCCTATCCAAGTTGAGTAACGTTAGGAAAGCTAAAGGCATGTTACCAACTGCCAAAATAAAGTTCAGATCAAGTCAGAAATACAAAAGCATGTTTCGTTTTTTTAAGGTAAAATAAAGTTTGGGTTTTGACTTGGCTTTTACTTCCCAACCAAAAATGAACATTTGTTACTTTTGTGTTGAGTAAAATCTCATTTGGGTGTATTATTAACAATCCTTTTTAAACTTATTATTATATTATTTTAATAATCTATCATCTATTCGTTGGTTTTCACTTTTCTTTAAACTTACTTATCATTTAATCGTTACAAATCACTCCCTCAATCACAATAGTTACTATGAAAAACAACTTTTCAATCACAGCAGTTACTTACATCCTTTAGTCATTTTTTATTTTTTATTTATTAAAAAAAAAACTGCTGAAAAAAAGGCGCGGCAATACCTATTCTCCCTCTAGGAATGATAAAGGAGATATTCATGTTTGGTCTCCACTTTTTTTAAACATTTTTATCATTTAACTGATATTGTAAACCATTTTATTTTGCTATTTCAACCTCTCACGTCAATTGCAATGATAAAAAGACCCACACCAATTACATATACAATAAATCCAATTCCAATGAATAAAAAATGTGTTGATGCAAGTCTTTTCGCTAGTATTGAATAATAAAAAGGACAAAACTTATATACAATTCTATAAGTGTTATGTGTGTTGTTTTCCAATCAAGATTAGAGTTTTATCTCAATAATCTGTGTAATAGAAGTTTGTATTAAAAGATTATGTAGATTACTAAGATAAAACTCCAATTGTAATTGGATAACAATATAAACAGCACTTAAGAAATTATATATAAGTTTTGTCTTGATAAAATCACATGGTAATTATACATGTAAAAATAATTTTTACTAATAGTATTAGTGTCCCAATAAAATTCAATACGTCAAAATCACCTTTCAAAAAAGTTATTTCAAGCATAAATCAATTCATTCAATTATACTTTTAACCAAAATTAATTTTACAAAATTAAATATATCAAAATCATGTTTGCAAACTCTAATTCAAACACACATTATATTGTTTGAAAATTTTCTTGTATCCCTAGTTTGCCATAATTTCCCTTTAAACTAAGGTTTAGGGTAAAATAATTGTTTGTAGCTTTTGCCTCATACCAAAAGGTTGTTGAAACTATATTGACAGTTTTGGATTTAAATCATCCAAAAAAAAATAGTGCATAAAGTAAGAAAGTAAAGGTTTGATTTAAATTAAAATATTCGTAAACTTAACTTACTTTAAACCAAAAAGTGAACATAACCGACATAATTTCATACTTTAGAAGAGTTAAATTTAACATTTTTAAACATTGAAATTAAAAGCAAAACTTTAAAATATTGTCTTCAGTCTCTCTTGTTAAACCTGTTTTGATAATTATACATCTAAAAATGAATTTGATCAAAATTATTTAAACAACATTAATCCTTCCAAATCACTTTTTTGGATAAAGTTACTTAAGTATAAATTAGTACACTAAAAATTTCCTTTCAACCAAAATTAATTTTATCAACTCAAGATCTTCCAAAAACATTTTACAAAGACTCGCATAAATACATTGCATAAACTACGGACCAAAAAAAAAACATGCTTTAAACTTAAAAGTTAATTACCTTGTTTGGCTGAGGTGAAAATGAATGGAAATAATGAGTAGAGAGAAAAACAAAATAAATTTTTTTATCTCATTTTGCTCTTCATTTAAATAATAAAAGAAAATTAATAATTTTTATCTTTATTTTATCCTTTTTTTTTCTCTACTATTTTCTTTTTCTCTCGTTTTCACTCTGTAACCAATAAAAAAAAATTGAGCGTTTAAACGTAAAATACCACCTGCAACTTTTATAGCAAAAAGGGTAGGAAAAAGCAAACCAGAAAAGCCTGTGCACGATAGACTCTCATTTTCTTTGATCATCTCTGAAGTACTCGACAAAAAAGTTGATGCCACTGCACACGATGCTCTTTGATCAAATTAACAATCGCATGTTCACTTCTAAGTATTGTCCCTCTAAGCTCAATGGATAATTGTGACTTGTAAGAGATGTTATGGGTCCATTAACAGGAATGACTGTACCCGTATTCAACTACAGTACCAGCATTTTTTGTTGAAAGAAGAAAGCCAAAAGGAGGGGAGGAATTGTAGTACTACCTGTGTTGGAATTCGTTATACTAGTATTATGCATGTTTCAATTTTCGTTTAAAATGTTTCAAAAACATAATTTGATATGCATTATACAGATATAGTCCTTTATAACATCCGTTGGATCCTTGAGAAACAGTAAGGAGCACCCTCCTACTATTGGAATTACAGTACCTCTCCGTACCATGTACGAGATTTCACTCGTGTGGCCAGGTGCAACGAATGGAAGAGAATATAATATAGATATTACGTTTGTTGCTGAAAATACAGCCATACATTGGAGAAGACTGCTTGTTATTGAATCAATCGTGTCAGCATTTTTCAACTAATAATAAAAGTAGATTTTTTTCATTGATTAAATTATTAGACAATGAAGGGTTGTCCAGGAAATTTACATTAACATAAATTGGCTGGACCCATCATGAGAAGGCTATATGCATTTTCAAATGCAATGGGTTAAACATACCTAAAATTGGCCAAACATGTCAGTGATTTTGAAATCATTGATCTGAAACTTGTAATCAAATTTCCATAAATTAACAATGATTTGGTTATGCACCAAAAAGTTTTTTTTTTGGGGGGGGGGGGGAGGAGGGGAAGGGGTTGTCTGGAAAGAAAAGTAAACAATGATTTAGGTTAACTTCTGTTTTTTTGACAATGTGTATATTGTACATATGGTGGGCTGGACAAACTTCCAGTATTTGGTCAGTAAAAAATTAGTATAATACATGTAAACCAAATGTTATACAATGTGGTTGATTAATGGGTTATCATCAATCAAGATTTAATGAAAATCAAAAAGAAGGAAAGCAAAGACGTGTGATCAGCACATTGAATAATGTTCTACGAGAACTTCTATGCCATCATCGATTTCCCGTGGAGGACACTTCCCAATCATGTCACAGTTTTGTGCCAAGTAGAAAGGACATATAGCATATCGATTAACATCTTGGATGGCCCCATACCAACGGATCTTTGTGAAAAAGGAACTAAATACCCTAAGCATTGAACTAATCAACGTCTGGAAAAGGCATTCTCCAATAATTCCATGAGTTGAAGTCCTCCTGCCATAATTGTAAATTGCAAATCAAATCATGTTAGTTGTAAAGTTCAGAAGTAGCAAATCTACACGTTTTGGAGATTCTTTATCACCTGCTCAACCAAAGAAGTAGGAGGGAACATGTCATTGACGAGTGTGTGTAATGATGTGTAAGATTTTGCATCAATACGATGACTTGTTGCCACCTCACCCTGCTAGTTTTCAGGGCATTTTGTTAGTACCCTGTGAGAACTAAAGAAAATACTACTTGTCAGAAAAATATCAATCCAGGATGCAAACCTTAGGATTAATAATAAATATTTTGCCCTTTGGAATTCCTATCTTCCTGTAACTAAGTTCATCTGTGTCTCTATTGCCAAACCCCGCATAGAAGGGATTATAATCAGAAGGGAAAAGTCTTTTGATATCCTGCAAAACATTATTATCAGAACATGTGTGATTGTCAGTATGATAAATGCCTTTTGATGGCACTTCCAAGTTGCATGCGTTGTGGTAATTACCTCTAGACAAGCAATCTTGAACTCATGAGGTGCTCTTCTTATTACTTCCATCAGTCGAGGGTCCAAACATAATATAACAAGTCAGATATATTTTAACAAAATAGCACGGGTCATCATAAACACATACGAATAATATTTGTTCTTTTTTAAAAGCTTAGAAACGTCTATCAGCACAGATCAGGATCATAGATAATTCAATGCCATGACATAATAAAAATGAATATGTGAGTTGTCAATATTTTTTGCAAGTGATAAACTAAAGAAAGTTTGTTAAAATTTTTAATAATATCATAATGAGAAATGCTAGTAACACTCTCTCAAACACTCTTTATCTAACATTCTCTCTGTTATTGGCTTAAATTTATTAAAAATCACAAATTTTAATAAGCCTCATTTTTTATTTAAAAAGTCTCTCTCCTGATTTAAAAGTGAGACCCACCAAAGTTTGTTATTTTCAACAAATTTCAGCCAACAATAAAGAGTGTTAGAAAGAGGGTGTTTGAGAGTGTTGCTAGCACTACTCATAATAGATCAATACATAAACCCAAGCCCAAGATATAAGCAGCCACTCAAGTCAGTCAGAACACTTAATGACGAAACCACTAAATATCAAGAAGTCTATTAGCCTTATTGTAGTCAAAACAGTTTATTTTGCTGAAACCCGCATTTATATCATTTATACGTCCATAATCACAACAGATACCATGTTCTATCCATCATACTTTTTACTGTCTAGCTCACTTCGGTGATATTGACAACAGTTTTCAAGTCTTAATAAAGATAGAATCATCAAACATAAGCATATTGTGCATCAGCAGAAAGATAAGTCATCATACAGATAAGACTACATAAACTAAAATTGCAATACCAATTCAACCCTTATTACTCTCACATTAAAAGTGCCTCACCTTCTCGGTAAAGAGAGGGAAATAATCCATCAGGTGAAATAACAACAGGTCCATTCGGTAAGGTCTTGCCATCCTGCAAATATATGAACTTTTAGTATCACCTAAGGCAGTATTTTTACAATGATAACTGAGTTGTCAAGATGCAAGGAGATATATATATATATATATATAAAAAAAATAAAAATTAAAGAGTTAACAAAATGACAACATTAGGATCCAATTGCAAGGTATATAGGATTTTGAAGTGGGATTTATATTAAGCCTTGGACTCTCCAGTTTGAAGAGCTAACTTTTATGGTGTGGTACTCGCATAGTTCTCATCAATTCAATTGGTATCATGTCTCTCGGCAGCAAATTAGTGATGAGTCCCACATTAAAAGTATGGAATTCTGGTGTGAGATTTATAAGATCTTGGGCTCTCCAATTACAACAGCTAGCTTTTGTGGTGTGATTCTCTCAAGACTCTTATGAAAAGACTTAATTGAGCATAAAAAAGGTAAGCAAACAGTTAACAGAAGGAAGCGATATAAGTCATGCACCTTCACAAGACTAGAAGGATGATTAAAGTTTATAACCCACAACCCTACAAACTTTGCTTTATGTTAAACTTTTCAAAAAGAAAATTTCATAGATGGATTCCTGGCTACAACTACTTTACAAACAGAATAATTCTACAATTTAAAATAAGTTGTAATTGATTACTGAAAGTATGGTTGCTTCAATACCTGTTTCAGGTTAAGCAAAAAGTTCCTGGTTAGATAAGCTTGGACAATAGCACGGGCACTCAAAAAAAGTAGCTGGTATCCATTTTCCTGACATAAAATTAGGATCTTGTAGTATAAGACATTAATCTTGTTGACATAAAATTCAATGAAATAATAGGCAATCATGATAACATTAAGCATTTAAGCACATTATATTGCCTTTTACATTATACAGATAGAAAAGGTTCTGCTCATAACTACTATATGTATCTGCATCTATACTATATTCCAAAGGAGTAAAAGGTGAGCAGAAAACTAGTACTGAAGCAAAAAACAAAAATGTTAAGTGTGCAAACCGCAAAATGAAACAGCAAAAAAGAAAAATGTAAATGTTGTATAGTCATGAAAGAGGCCTATGGACATTGTCTATACCATTTCAGTTATGTGGAAGCAACTCACTAGCCTTTGTATTAACTGTAATTGCTCTCATAGGGCAAACTAGATCTGACCAGGCTTCAGGCACACCTGCTGAGCAAGCTCAAGCCCAAGCTCATGGGAACTTACTTCAGTTCTTAGCAAACCTGTTTATGTGCGCATATATATTTGTATAAAATCTCCCCTAGTGTTTGCAAAAACCACTCCAGATGCAACAAGTACTCCTAGTCTACAGCTCATCTCATCCTTAAAATGGAACACCCATTAAGTAAATAGAAGTTACTTGGGAACTGAATTTTCTTTTCCTTTTGTCTAAAGTCAAAACTCAAAAATCTCTTGTTACAAATTCAAAACCCTAATTTGAGTAAAACAGAGGATGGTTGATGTGAGGACTGAGGAGGAAGTAACATAAACATACAGACTGAAATGGCAGCAACAACAAAGCAGAAATTTGATTATATGTCTGCTACACAAGATACCTCTTAAAGAAAGATCCTCGGAAGATCTGTTGCCAATTACCTCATTAAATGTTGACATTAACAATCCTACTCTCTGTCAATTGACATAAACTTAAATGTGATATAAAAGAAATATACATACTTCAATAGCTGAGAAAAGCCTTGCCACTCCAGACTGTGTCCAATCTTTGCCAACTAAAGGCATGAACTGCCCCAAAACATCAGATCTGAAAGGAAGAAAATAGTAATATACGAAGGTGTTGATATTGATTTTGAAACCAATACTATGATGCAACTCTGCCTTCTATTTTTGTTGCAATTTTTTGCTTATTTTAGTTTAATGTTCATTAAGATATGTCTGTATAGCCATAGCAACAAGTGTATTCATGTAGATCATTTTTTTTCTTATCCAACTACTACATTAATGTAAAAGCACCCTAATAATAAGAATATTAATAAAAATAAATCTCAAATAGTTAGTTAATCATCACCGGAAAAAATAAAAGAAAAAAGAACATAGATGACAATTCTTTTCAAGATTTAGAAAAAGGATCACGAGGAAAATATTATATTGTATGCACACAAGCTAAGGATAGATACACTTCAGGTTCATCCCACCCTGAGAATCTGAATAAAAATTATATTAATGTACCATAAGATTATTCAAAGCCTGACCCTATACTATAAACCATAAAACAGAACCTGCATTCCCTTTCATATATTCCTTTACATAGTAAAAGATTCAGGAGTATGAACTATTACCAAAATTTGCATGATAAATCCATACGTACATTTCATCAAAAGTAATATCCAATTAAGAGGGGAAGTAGGGAACAGAGATATTGTAACAAATAACAGTGGTTTAGTAGTATCTATGTCAAGTTAAAAGAACATTAAATAGCCCTAAGAAGTATTATCTCTAGTCTTACTTGGTAATAGTTCCATCCACATCTGAAATTACTATTTTTGCATTCCACTTCCATAAGTATATATGAGCATTAACCTGTCAAGTAATTAAACTTTCACGCTAAAATAAGAAAACACCCAACCATTGTACATATAGTCATATGGAACTCGGATTATCAATGAATGCCAAACCTGTTGTGTTCCAAGAACCCTGGAAGAGAAACTGAAGGTTACCAAATTTTGACCATCTTTGAGATTTAAGGACGCTATCATCTCATTAGAGGGAACATTTGTCCTCACAAATTGCTTGCGAGGAGACTCATGCCTAGCAGATGTTGGAGATGGCTCGACAACAGAAGTTTGCCAATCAGACTCAGAATCTACAAATACATCCTCACTTGATGCATTACTATTAGTATGCTCAATTGTCTTGACTTTTCGAAAAGGAATAGGCCAAAGTCTAAGTCTCCATCTGCGACGAGATGAAGCTGGTCCAGGATCACTGTCCGTGGCTTTTACTGCATCATCTTGTCCCACAGGAATTGTATCTTTGGGCTCAACAGGTAAGTCTAAACCAAATACAGTCATTCCAAGAACAAGAGGAGCGGCCTTTTCCCACAGCAGATATCTCTCTCTGAACTTCAGAACAAGATTTTCATTCTTAATTATGGACGGTGCAGAACTTCTAAATTCCTCTGCAGATATTCGATGTGCTTCAAAAACCTCAGCAGCAGCAACCAAACCCATACCTGCCTTAAGTTCATGACCACAAAGTGAGGCCTCAAATCCTGCAATTTTTAAGAAAAGTATATAAACAATTCATTAATGTCAAACAAAAATTGCATATTATAAGAGAAACTAAATTGAAGCACAGTTTTTAGCTCTTACTCAAAGCAGAATGAATTTGGTCCTCCACATTGGAAGTTTCACTTTTCTTACAAGCATCTTCAAGTGCAGGTGTTTGTTGACTATCATCTACCTGATCATTTGATACCGACTTTCCAACATGTTCATCATTACATTCAATATCCTTAGTACCAAAATGACTGCCAGAACCAGTGTCAACTTCCACTGATGCATCTTTATCAACCTCATGAAGTTCTACTTCTAATTCTAGAGAACTATGGTCATCCAAGGAAGTAGGCCCACTAAGGGAAGATAATTTGTCAATGTTTCTAGATTGTTTGATGTTTTCTTGCTCATTTTCATCAATAATTGAACAATTTGCATTGGATTCCTCTGCTGAATTTTGAACCTCCAATGAGGAACCTACATCTTGTAAGTCAGCATTTCCAGCCTGCTGGGCAAACTCATGTAATTCCAAACAACTTTTGAAGACACTCTCTCTCTTCATACAAGTTACAACCTCTTCCGAATCAGTCTGCAAATGATGATCTTCTTGATTTTTAATCACCAAGGTTTCCTCAGTGTGACAAATATTTACCAGGAGCCCAGAATTACCATCACCAACCTTAGTGTTATAACTACTAGCAGGAACATCAGCTGTCGAAGCATCCAGCTGACTAACATAATCAGCAGCCCAAGCATTTTCATCAGAACTAAATTCCCCATTGCCTTCATAGAAGTCAGTCCCTTCACCTGGGCCCAGATGGAATTGAGGAGTTTTTAACAGCACATTCTCCTCATTCTGCTCTGATTCTGAAATAGTGGCCGTCAATACATGACCATCAACACTGACCAAGACCACCTCCGGCTGGGAACCTTGTGAGTCCACAAAATTCTCCACATCTAGATTCTCATATCGACTAGACTCATATTCTGAAACCTCAAGTGAACCTTCAAAAGAGGATTGATCATCTTGGAATTCACCAAACCTCCTATCAACATCGGTTTCTGCCCTTTGAGGTTGTGGCAAAACTGAGGAACGGTGCAGCACCCCTGAATCAGATATGCTATGGTCAAGTCTATAACCAAGTGTATCATCCATACTCAGATAACTATCATTTCTTTTATCAATTTTGACACCACCATCTTCTTGACTAAATTCCAAGTTATCCACAGCTTCAGCAGCCCCATTTGACTTGATTCCTTTATCACCATCATCATCATCCACCTCTTTTACAAAATAAGCCTCCCCTGAATTGTCAAGATACATGTGGAAGTTTGCTTCAACCCCATTGACATTTATTCGAACAATCTTCTCAGCACCTTTCAGAACACCTTGAAACTTACCAAAGCGAACATACCATGGCGTGCACCGGAATGTGCCATCTTGCTGCTGAACAACAATGACATCAACTGCCCCACCAAAGGGATGAAAAGGGGTAGCAACAGAATAGACACCTTGGGTTATCAAGCTTCCAACTTTGACCACCACATTCATTCTTGTCAGTAGCCAATGACCAAAGCTATAGAATTTTGGGAGGCCCAAAAAACAGACATCAAAGTTTCTTCTTTCTTGAGTCTGATCCTGCTTTCAATCACAACATGTTCAAACCATAGCCTTAATTAATTACTCTCCAACCCACCTAACCCAAGATTATCCTAATTTCTTGGTTTCTTGCCCGTGATTACGAATTCTTGTTGAACAACAGCACTGCATGGCACTCCATGAAGACAAAATTAACAAATGAAATGATCATTAAGGTGATGAAATTAGAGCAACTCATTTTGAAGTTACAAAAATTTAATGTTTGAAAATAACAAAACTAGTACAGGAAAGAAGAAGAAGAAGGGGGGAAAAAAAGGCGGCGAGACTTACAAATTGAGAACACCAATATGAGAGCTCAAAAAAAAATGGAGGGCGATTGCGGTTGTTTTAGCAATAAGGTATCTTGAGATTCTTGCACTGCTTTGGATGCTGTTCAATTTTTTCTTTGGGGTTTCCAACTTTAGACTTTTTATTTTATTTTATTTTGGTTTGAAGGAATGGATAAAGAGATGAGAAAATTAGGTGTTGGGAAGTCAGAACAGTGACTACATCTAGGAAGCAGCCTTAAATAAATAAATAGGTACTTGTATTTTAATATGTGAAGGGCACATAATAAATATTTATAATAAATAAATGTTTTTAAATATATAAATTATATTATAAATAAAATTTATAATAAATAAATATTTTAAAATATATAAATTATATTTTATATTTATGATAAATATTTTATATTGTGATACAAAATTATTTTTAATTATTGATAATTTTTTTTAAATATTAAAATTCAAGTTAAAATTAAAAATATTGAAAATAATAGATTAAAAGAGATAAAATGTTAAGAAAAATCTTTAAAAACGCTCTCATTGAAAAACGACAACTAAAAACATTTTCGTTCAAAATAGTTATTCTAACTTATATATAAAAAGAGAAGAATGTTATTTTTTAATTGGAGATTGAATATTAAAATTTAATTAAGAACTAAAAATATTGAAAATGATAAATTAAAGAGATAAGAGGTTAAAAAATTTTCTAAAAATACTCTCATTGAATAATAATAATTAAAAACATTCTCGTTAAAAATAACAACTGAATAGACTCTTCTTCAAAAATAGTTGTTTTTATTTAATATATTAGGTGAATAGTCAATCCCATAGTACGAACCGCCTGAGGGCTTTTCAGCCATTTCATACTAGTTGCCGTTGGGACTTGGGAATGAAAGTGTTTTTCACGATAATTTGATGTTTATTTCTCAAGATATTAAGAAAGTAAGCTCGTGTAAAAATATATGAAAACTAGAGGTGTCTCGTATATTAAACGGGTTTACAATTATAATAGCATTTTTTTTTGTGCATTACACAGTACTTTTAAATATGAATAAAAATTAATTAAAAAAATAAACTTTAAAAATTAAAATATTACAAAAATAAATTATTTTAATCAAAATATTTCAATATATGCATATTATTTATAAACTAGTATTTTAGCATCTACAATGCACAGAATAAATTTTTATTTTATATAACTAAATTTTATATTAAATAAATAATTTTAAATATATAAATTATATTATAGTTAAAATTTGTAATAAATAAATATTTTTATCATATAAATTATAATTTAAATTTATGATATATATATATATATATATATATATATATTGTGATAAAAAGTTATTTTTAACTATTGATATTTTTTTAAAAAATATTAAAATTTAATTTAAAATTAAAAATGAAAATGATAAATTAATAAAGATAAAAGGTTAAGAAAAAATTTCTAAAAAGCTCTTATTAAATAAAAATAACTAAAAACACTTTCGTTGAAAAATAATTTCTAAAAATATTATTGTTGAAGATAATTATTCCAATTTATATAGAGAGAAAATTTTATATGAGTTTCTTAAATAAAAAATGAGACTCAAATAATTTAACAGAATTTATAAATAAATGTTATTAATATTCCTCTTTTCCGTCTTTATTTGGCAGATGGCACACCGAGTGACGACAATTCAACATGATCAACAATTTAGATTGGTCTACGACTCTACGTGTACGTGTATTACTTACTATACTGGTATAAAGTCCGCAATCGCATACACCCCACGTTCAACCTTGCAAACAAGAATAAGACTATATAATAATTTATATAATATTTTTATTTTTTTCATTATATTAATTAACCTATATATTTTCCTTTCTTTTATATATATATGTGTGTGTGTGTGTGACTATGGCTAGCATGGACCACGATAACATGTGGTTTAGATGGTTCAGTGCTTAATAATCCTTGGATATAACATTACAATATTGAATGGTGGAGATGACTCTAGAAACCTACTAAAAGAGTTTTTGCTTTTTGATTTTTTTTTTATGTTATTTGTACTTTATGAATATGCCCCTTATAGTGAATACTCATTTTAGTGATCAAAACTATTCATCTCCCATTGTTCTTTCTTCATTCTCACTCCCTTGAATCGCATACTAGTTTAGGTTTTGCATTTTTCATTTATTTTATATATATATCCTCAACAGCATGAATCTTCTTTATTATGATTTTAATTTTAACTTGATTGCTTTTGTTCTTGTTTCGGTAATAATTTTGATGGTGCGGTTGCGTGTTTTGTAGCTTACTACACTATATGCTTCCTAGAAAGAGAGTGAGCGAAGGAGGAGTGATTGTAGAAGGAGATAATGACCCTATCGCCAATGTAATGTCATTTTCACATAAGGCTCGAGGAGTGGTTGTAGAAGAAGAGAGTAATATCACTGCCAATGAGGCATTATTTTCGAAGAAGGCTCGGATTGGATGCTTTGTTGCCTGCTCTGGTGCCAATGTTGCAGATTCAATGGGGAACAACAGCGGCCGGGGATTCGATAGCAATGATAGTGGCAAAATAATTTCGTGCTAGAGATTTCTATTTACTATTGTTCTTTTACGAAAGGCACTTACGTCATTTCATATTTATAAAATTTTATTACCATTATATAAAAAAATTAAAAACCAAATGACATGTTAAAGTTGGTAAAAAATAAGGGTCCATAGTGAACCACATTCATCTTTTTCTCTTTCTCTCTTTATTATATATATATATATATAGCTGAGAAACATTGATTCGATAAAAATCAAGAATTTAATTTGAATGACATGTTAATAATCTTAAATAGCAAAGTTCCAAGTGTCAATTTTTTGGAGTAATTTTACGCATAATTTTATATTATTTGGCTATACAAAAATACTTTCCTTTTTTTTTGTTTTTGGGTATTGATCTCACATTCATCTGTATCAAAAAAAATCATTTGTACCCAAATTAATTTATGAAAAATTATGACACACAATATGTACTTGGAAGAGAGAGATTCATAAATAATAACCTGATTAGAAATGCCATTAATGAATTTTTAACTATTTGATTCAATTTGAAATCCTTTGTGGTCACTGACACACTCTCTTTTATTGGTTGAGATTTATTGAAAATTGTAAAATTTTGTGGGTCTCACATTCTGTTTAATGATTCTCTCACATGATTTTGTAGTTTTTAATTATTTTTAAATAATAGGAGAGAGAGTGTTAGGAGAAGTGTGCTAGAAAATGTGTTACTAGCACTCCTCTTATGGTTAATACTTAAAGAGGAGTGCTAGCAACACACTCATCGTAACATACATTATTATTAGTTGAAATTTATTGGAAACTACAAAACCTTATATTAACGAGATCAAATGCATCGCAAGAATATGGATGGTGATGCGTTGGATATTAACCAGATCAAACCTCACTTGGCCCGAAGACAAGAAGTAGATAGCTTGTATAATATTAAATTGTGTTAGCATTTTCTTTATTAGACCAAGTCAAATAAGGAGTACCAAATCATTTTTCTTTTAATTCAAAGAGAAACTCATAGTAAACTTTATAAGAAAGATGAGAAAAAATAATAAAAGAAAAAAAATGCTTTGGGAATTTAAACTCACTTGCATACAAGTTAAGGTGATTATAATAATTAAGGTGATTATAGCGAGTATATATTTTGATTACTAAATCAATCAATCATTAAATTTTGTATAAATCTTGATTTTATATAATATAGTATTAAACTTATCAAATATTATGATTTTTTTGTAATTACAGTAATTAATTACCAAGTCATCAATTTTTTATTTTTAATTTATAAAAATATATAATTATATTAATTAAGGTAATTATAACCAATATGGTTTTTATGATTTGAACATTCAAATTGATAACAAAAATATATATTCTAATTTAAATTAATTAATAATATGAATATATATTCTAATTCAAATTTATTTCAGATTTAAATTAAAAAAACTTGCACGATTTAAGTTTCATGGAACAAAAATCTTGCATAATTATAAATTTGCACACTTACAATGTAGGAATTATAATTTGATGGATTGAATTAACTAAAATGGTGTATAAGAATTAAAAAATAATAGTTCTCCTAAAATTAAAAAATATTTTAAGACAAAATTATTCTCTTATGAATTGGGAGTAGAAATTCTTAATATTTTATCTCTTAAAAAAATAAAATAAACTACTTTTATGACTATCAAAACATAATATTTAAAATAAAGTGTAGAAATAAGGACAAAGTTAGAAAAAATATTTTTTTAATTCATTAAAGTGTACAATTAAAATAATTACAATAATTGCTTACAAATTTAATTGATTAATCTTTTTTGTTGATTCGAGTATTGTCATGATTCCAATCATCAATATTACTCTTTATCTATAGAAAATGTTAATTTGTGCTTTATATATTTAACTCACTATATAAATTAGGGATCAATAAACCCTTATACACTAATTTTGAAAAATAAAAACAATTAAAATATACAGAGAACTCACGTAAAAAGGACAAAACTAAGAAATTAAGATCCAAAATCATCGGTCACCTTCACTACCACTTTGTTGTTGTCATATAGATATATATTAAGTAAAAACTCAACTAAGATTGATGCTAAGGTAACTTGGTCACACCCTGGATATAAAATGGTCATTTTCCAATGTTAATTCTCCAAGCCTTCTATCCTTGCTCCTACAAAGTTGATTTTAAAATCTCTCTTTTTTAACTTTGACTTTTGAATGTTCAATCAATAATTAAAAACAAAATAGATCCTAACAATAAAAAATGGTGTTTTCAAATCAATGATTAATTGAATTTTACTTACACATATGTTTAGAATTTTGCTAAGGTACGTGTACCCACACAAATTAACATGTACCAAAGAAATTACTTTTCTTTTTTTGTTTGTTTAAAATTTTTAATAATATGTCATTTCATTGTTGGTTAATAACAAGACATTAAGTATGAGTCAATTAAGTTTTACTTTTCATGTATAGCATCAATAATTAAATCTTAACTAACATACTTAAAAGACTTAATTGTTTTCTATAAAATCAACAATATTATTCATAATTTATCTTTTTATTCATAATTGTTTGAGTAAATTACACTGACATTTTTTGAGGTTTCTTCAAATTTGCCCGATACCCTTTCTTTTCTATCTCTTACACCAACCTCTTAATTGTTTGATAAACATTACACTAACACCATTTATACATTACACTAAACCCCTTGATTGTTTGAAAATATTATACCATATACCCCTACAAGGGATGTTATTGTAAATGTTAAAAAAATTAGGAGTTATATGCAATCTCAAAAAATCTCAGAGGGTGTCAATACAAATTACTCTAATTATTTTATCTTTGTATTCATAATTTATTTTTTATTGTAATCTATAAGTTCAAATACCCATAAATCTTTTTTTTATATAAACAATGTTAGTCATTTTATTCCTTTATGATAGAGACATTTTTTTTAAAGAAAAACTAATAGTTACAAAGTGTAATATAAAATATTTATTATTAATATTTTTATTTATATTTAAGTTATATACAAATACAAACATATTTATAGAGATAATATTTTTTTAAAATATTGATATAAATCAAAATGATATAAGACATATGAAAATATAAAATTATTTAAATATATATATCAATATTCCATAATAGCTTTAATTTATTTTCTCAAATATTATGTACATATATACTAATATAAAGTTATAGAAATTTAAAAAATTATTAAAATCATAAGAAATAAAAAAATGTAAATTCTAAACTCCCCCGTGCAGGGCATGCATTATTATACTAGTGTTCAACCAATAAGAAAGAGTATGTTAAAAGAGTATGTCAAAGAGTGTGTTGCTAGCATTTCTCATACGTAAATGATATACTCGATAAAAATGTTAACTGCACAACGATACATTAAACCTAAATCATTTTTTTAAAGAAACCTTTCAAAATAAACCTGATAAATGGTTTGCACATCTATCTATCTATTCTCTCTCCTCTCTCCCTCTCTCTCTCTCTCTCTCTTCTCATATATATATATATATATATATTATATATATATTATATATATATATCTCATATATATATATGGGTCAAGATCCGTTGACACCAGATGTCAAAGTTAGTCAAATTACACCTTTAATAACTTTTTGTAGAATGCAAACTTAACTAATCCAACCGTTGCATTATGTGATATTATCTTCATGAACATGTATATCAAATTTCACATCATTTGAACTTTGTTAGATATGCTATCTAACATTAAATATTTACATATATTTTAATATCATGTTGTACATTAAAATAAAGTGACATGGTGAACTATTAAATAATTTTGGAATTGTATGAAATTTTGTATACTTAATCTAATTAATAAGAACATCAAATTCAATGGTTGGATTGGTTAAATTTGCATTCTACAAAAAGTTATTGAAGGTGTAATTTGACTAACGTTGACACTTAATGTCAACAGATCCTGACCCTATATATATGAGATGTTCTTATTAATTAGATTAAGTATACAAAATTTCATACAATTTCAAAATTATTTAATAGTTCATCACGTCACTTTATTTTAACGTACAATATGATATTAAAATATATGTAAATAGTTGCAACTCTCATCTTTAGGGGTGTTTGTGGGATGGGTTGGGACAGGTTTATTTATGTCCCTATCTGGCCTAAAAGTTTGATAGGGTCAATTTTGTGAGCCTAAACCTGACCCG
Organism: Spatholobus suberectus; assembly: GCA_004329165.1. Taxonomy (NCBI): domain Eukaryota; kingdom Viridiplantae; phylum Streptophyta; class Magnoliopsida; order Fabales; family Fabaceae; genus Spatholobus; species Spatholobus suberectus. The sequence continues at coordinate 17,315,295 of CM014732.1, read as the reverse complement.
ATGAAGACCTAACAATATTTGAGACAAGACTTGGTCAACCCAACTTGTTGGCACAGTATATTAATCTTAACATTATATACAATTAAATTGTAGAATTAAAAAAATATACAACTATAATTAAGATATATTTTAAGGCAGAAACAATTAGTGTTGAGAATGAGTAGAGAAGGGTCACATTTACTTTACACAAACCCAAACCAAATAAGTGTCTTGGTGAACCCTTCATACCATGCACGAGGAACTTGTTTAAGGCCATAAACCGCCTTGTGCAACTTACAAACAAGGTTAGGATTGTCAACGGTGAATCTATTTTTGCTGTTTCATATAGACATCTTAAACTAAAAAGCCATTGAGAAAGGCATTATTAATATCTATTTGCCAAATGGTCCAATGATAAGAAAAAGCCAATGTGAGAATAATTTGAATAATGATTGGCTTTACAACAAGTGAGAAAGTTTCAGAAAAATCACAACTAGGGACTTGATGAAAACCCTTCGCAACAAGCTTCGCTTTATATTTATTTATGGAACCATCAGGGTTTTCTTTAATATGAAACACCCACTTACAACCAATGGTTATTCTGCCAGGAGGTAGAGAAACAAGAGACCATGTTTTATTGGCAATGAGCTTGCCATCATATTCTTGCTGCAATGCTAACTTCCAATGGGGCGAGGGGAGAGCTTGATGTACAATAGAAGGCCTAATAGTGGTGAGCAATAAAGTTAGATGTTGCCTTGGTTTAAAAATGTTAGATTTTGATCTGGTTTGCATGGGATGGATAAACTTGATAGAAGTAGGAGCAAGATTTGGTGAGGGTTAGATGGTGGGACAGGTGGAAGAGGAAGATGAATCAGATGGAGAGATAGATGTATTCTTGGGAGAGGGAACAGTTGAAGAACAACAATGTTTGGGGTAGGGAGGATAGAAGGAATGACACCAAGGGGAAGAAATTTAGTAGTAACTTTATACGCAAGTTAAGGAGACACTTGATAAACAAAAGAAATTTGGTTTCATTGAAGACAACGTCTTTGGAGATGAATAATTTGCCACTAGAATCCAAACTTTTGTAGATTTTGTGATGAGGGGAATACCTTAAAAATGTACACTTTACATAGTGAAACTGAAGTTTGTGTTTATTATATGGGAGTAAAAGTGGAAAACAGGAACAGCCAAAGGTGCAAAGAAAGGCATAATCTGGATGTTTATTGAATAAGGTGTAGAGAGGAATATTGTGATTGTGAGATATGGAGGGAAGAATATTAATAAGGTAGGCAGCAGTATGGAAAGCACGGTCCTAAAACTTAAGAGGCGTAGAAGTTGTGGAAAGAAAAGCTAAACCTATTTCAACAATTTGGAGGTGTTTGCGTTCGACAACCCCATTTTGGTGATGAGTGTAAAGGCAAACTAATCTATGCATAATACTTAGGCTAAGTAAGTATTGTGTGAAAGGGCAAAATTTCCCACCCTAGTCAGATTGAATTGCTTTGATTTTCGTATTGAGCTGCAATTCAACTAAGTTTTTGAATTGGTTGAAGATAGAAATTGTATCTGATTTTTGTTTGATGAAGTAGATCAATGTTTAGCGACTAAAGGCATCAATAAAACATACATAGTAAGTGTAACCCATTAAGGAAATGATGGGCATAGGGCCTCAAAGATCACAGTATATTAATTCTAGTGGCATAAAGTAAGTAGTAACAAAATAAGTAAATGGAAGTTTATGAGATTTAGCTAACACCAGTACAAAAGGGTAAACTATTTTTATTTGATAGTGATTGGTACATCAAACAAAATAGTGGAATTTGGATGGCCAAGCCTATTGTGCCATAATGACTCTAGAGTGGGACTGTGTGTATATATGGTGGAATTTAGTTGACTTGTAGATACAAAAGGGGAACTAAAAGCTAAGTTGGGTGTGCTGAATGACAAAGACAAAATGTTGGAAAATTAGTACAGACCATCTGAGTTTAAGAATCCTTAGAGGAGAACATGATGATCACTATGAGATTTGACAAAACAGTTAGTAGATGAAACTCAAAGTAAACACTATTGTCCTCGGCAAAGTTACTTACACTAACAAGATATTTAGTAATAGAAGGAACAAGAAGGAGATTATGAAGATAAAGTTTGACATCAGAATAAGTAAGTGAAGAGAAATTTATACAACACATAGAGTGAATAGGTAGACCTTGTCCATTTCCTAGGAAAACATGCTCCTGATGTGGCATTGCAATCTCATTCATCATAAATTGAGGAGTGCTAGTCACATGATGTGATGCTCCTAAATCAATATATCAGTTATGCAACTGTGGTGCTGAGTAGGGGTTAGGCTTGGCAACAAGGTGGGGCGAAGGCCAGTTTTGCCATCCCAGCCCTGACTTTTTAAACTGCCCCCGCCCCCACTCATGATCCCCGCCAAGGTTAGAAATTGGGTACCCATCCCCACCCTGTTGGGGGTAAGGTTTCCTTACCCCGCCCCCGCCCCCAAAATATTCTTACAATAGTTGTAATTAAGTTTCAAATTTTTTCTTTTAAGGCTAACAGTTTATTAATTTAATAAATTGATTCAAGTTGATTTAATAAATTAATTCTCACAATAAATTTGCAACTTAAGTTGATTTAATTGAGTAACCATTGATATCTCAATTTATTAATTCAACTATTAATTTAAATCAAGATGATGTCACAACACTCTAATTAATAACCAATGAAAATAGTTAGCTTAGTCCTATTAAAACAATATATGTTTTCTAGGCCTAAAAGAATTAGTTTAAGAAGATAATAGCTATTTTAGTAATTTTATGATTAGTGGGGGCAGGGTAGGTGGTAACATCCTTGCCCCAGCCCTCGTCCGAAAACAACCTAAACCCAAATTCGGCCAAAGCAGGTTTTCCCTATCAAAGTCAAAAGGATTCGAGTTGGTACCCACGGACACGGCTTTGTTTGCTATACCTAGTAGGGGTGTTCATGGGACGAGTTGGGATGGGTTGGCCTATGTCCTTACTTAGGCCGAAATTGTAATAGGGTCAATTTTTGAAACTCGACCCTGACCCTGATCAATACTTGACAAGTCATAAGACAAGACTTGGTCAACCTAACTTGTTGTCATAATATATTAATCTTAATATTATATATAGTTAAATCGTAAAATTAAAGTAATATTCAACTACAATTAAGGTATATTTTACAGATAAATAATATCAATGTAAATATAATATCATGTTAGACAAAACATTATTTATTGAGTGAAAAAATTGTATGATTAATACATAATTATTTAAAAAATTATATTTTTTAAAAGAATATATACATTGGACCGGGTTGGGACAACCCAAAGTATAACTTGAACCCATTTAAAAAATACACCAAGTCTAATTTCTTAAACCTGAACCCGTCAAAAATCCCTTCGGACCAGGACTGGGCCATGAACACCCTTACTACTAAGGCAGAATGATTAGTATATTGTGCTTAAGGAGCACTGAAGGAAGTATAGTGTGATTGAGGTTGGCAAACATTTGACCTTAAAGGTTGGACGAGTAGCCCTGAAAATTGGTAGGTTAACCATAGTTAGGGTTAAAGCGATGAAAACAATTCACCACAACATGGCCATAATAATTACACACTTGGCACTGAACATTGTCTCAGCCACCACGACCTCCTTTATTACTATGGCCTCCTCGACTGCGACCTCTATAGTTACCACCAGAATTGTTTCCAAGATTGTATTGAGATTGAGAATAATTCGTTGCTTGAGTGACGTGTACTTGTGGTGAAGAATTCTTAAAATTAGGGTTTCCTTCTGAACTTCTTGTTGTTTGAGTAATATTGAGTGAGATTTGCTTAGTAGTAGGTTGCTTGAAACGTTCAATCAATGTTTCTTGAGCAACCACAAGAGATTCGATCTCATCAAAGGAGAATAACTCTGGCTTACTATTGATAATAGAAATCAGCGATTCGTATTTGATCAAAAAACTTCCAAGAAGAACATCCAATTGTTCCTGTTTAGAAACAGGATCACAGATTGAAGTTAGATAGGCAGTAATTGATTTGATGCACAAAAGCAATTATGAGATAGAACGATCACCTTTCTCAACATTGCGAAGCTTGGTTTGAAGCTTTCAAGCCTTTGCCTTTGTATATGTAGTGAAATAGGCATGAATCTTAGCCCAAAGTTGATGCGATTGATGACATCCAATAACCCAAGTAAAAAACAACAAGGATAGAGAAGATTGAAGCCAAGTAAGAAGTAACTGGTCTTGTAATTTCCCAAGCACAATATGTTGGATTTTCGATTTTGCGAATGTGATCTTCAACAAAAAGGAATTGTGGAGGAATTTCAGGATTTACGAGATAACGATGAAGGCAATGCGCCTTAATAACTGTTTGATGTGTTGCTTCCATGTGAGAAAATTTGTATCGTTAAGCTTCACGTTGATGGCGTATGAATAATTGATCGGAGCAGTAATAGGTAGAGACAATGACTTGAACTAAACTATTATATACTCTTAACACAAGTGGTGTGTGAACTTTGGGTGTGCGAGAACTCCATGAACAATACCAAAAGAGAATGAAAGTTTGGGAGATGCAAACAAGAAAATTGGATCCCCTCCAGTCCTCCAGTCTCTCCAACACAAAAAAGGAGTGTATTAAAGCAAAAAAAATATAAAAAAAAATGGATAAATGATAGAGAGAAAGAAAAAATAGAAAGAGATAGAGAGGATCCAAACGAGTGAGAGATAAAAGGAACTTTATAAATTTTTTTAAAAAGAAGGAGGGTGAACTTAGCAATATTTAGGTAAGAATAACACTTCCCATGTTGGGCTTATAACGAAACAGTTTTAGTTAGAGTTATAAGCCCATCGAATATGTTACCTCCGCATAGGTGCCGCCCCGAAAGGGTTGAGTTGAGAGCCAGATTCAGATCTATGATATGGTAAGATCGGATCCCGTTAGTTTCTTCTTCACATTCTGAAACGTTCAGTTTCGCCCCACAACAACGGCCATGGCCGAAACGAGAACAGCATTCTCGGCATTCCTCTTCCTCCTCCTCCTCCTCTCTCCCCCTCGGCGGCGGAGATAAAGTCCCTGACCATAAACTCGGACACCCGCCCCATGATCCTGTTCGAGAAATTCGGGTTCACGCACAAGGGCCACGTGTCGATCGCCGTGTCGTCGGTGTCGGTGGGGGTGCTCTCCTCGGCGGTGCAGCCGGAATCGTCGCGCCTGGGCTTCTTCCTCCTCAACGAGGAATCCCTCCTCCAGGTCCTAATGGAGATCCAGCAGAACCCCTCGTTCTGCGTCCTCGACTCCCACTACGTCCTCCTCCTCTTCACCTTCCGCGACCTCTCCCCGCCCCCACTCGCATCCTTCAACCGTTCCTACCCCGTCACCGCCCCCAACGAGTACAGCCTCTTCTTCGCCAACTGCGCCCCGGAGACCTACGTCACGATGGCCGTCCACACGGAGGCCTACAACCTCGACTCCGACGGTTCCAGAGACTTCCTCTCCGCCGGTCAGACTCAGCTCCCCGCTCTCTATTTCCTCTTCTCAGTTGTCTACCTCGCTTTCTTCGCTTTCTGGCTCTACGTCTGCCACGCCAACAGGCGCTCCGTTCACCGCATTCACCTCCTCATGGCGCTGTTGCTCCTTATGAAGGCTTTGAATTTAATCTGCGCCGCGGAGGACAAGCATTACGTGAAGGTCACGGGTCTCCCTCACGGATGGGATGTGTTGTTTTATATCTTCCAGTTCATCCGCGTCGTTTTGCTCTTCACCGTCATCGTTTTGATAGGGACCGGCTGGTCTTTTCTGAAACCCTTCTTGCAGGACAGGGAGAAGAAGGTGTTGATGATTGTCATCCCGCTTCAGGTCTTGGCTAACTTGGCTTCCGTCGTGATCGGGGAGACTGGGCCTTTTATTAAGGACTGGGTTACTTGGAATCAGGTGTTTTTGCTTGTGGATATTATCTGCTGTTGTGCTATTATTTTCCCTATTGTTTGGTCGATAAGATCGTTGAGAGAGACGTCCAAAACGGACGGCAAAGCTTCCAGGAATCTGGCGAAGTTGACGCTCTTCAGGCAGTTTTATATTGTTGTTATTGGGTACTTGTATTTCACCAGAATAGTGGTGTTTGCGTTGAGGACTATTGCTGCTTACAAGTACCAATGGGTGAGTAATGCTGCGGAGGAGACTGCTAATCTTGCGTTTTATGTTGTGATGTTCTACATGTTTAGACCTGTGGAGAGGAATGAGTATTTTGTGCTTGATGAGGAGGAAGAGGAGGCCGCGGAAATGGCTCTCAAGGATGAAGAGTTTGAGCTTTGAAGATGGGATTTCGCTGTTCACTTTTTGCTCCTTTGTTTTACACCCCCTTTGAACCTTCTGCGGTTAGAGAAGTGTCCACAATGGAATACTGCCTCTTTTTAGATGAATTCTGCGGGATAGAAAAAGGTCTTCTACTTTTCTTTTGCTCATTTTAAGCTGTATTTCGCTTGAGAAGTTGTACTACTGAGATGTTCTTTTATTGATCATTCTTCTTTCGATTTTCTGCTTGAGATTATGGTGGGGACAGGCGCTGTACATTTCTCAATTCATTCATTAGTTTCTTACTTGATCCAAACTTTTCATACTCGTGTAATGTTGTTGCTTTCCTTGACAATTCACATTTACCATTTGTGTGCAATTCTATCATGTTGTGTTAATAGAATGTGCTGCAGTTTCTTTCTGAATCAGGGTGTTCCTGTCATAATTCATATTGTCTTTTTAGTTTTGAATCTTTTGATGTACTTTGGATAAACTTCTCCACAAACACTAATATAGGAGTCTCATAAAGTTAAAATCAACTTATACAGCTTAGCTTTTGTAGAAACTCTCTCATCTAACTTCTCCAAAAATTAAGGGCCCGTTTGGGGTAGTTTTTGGTTGTGAGTTTTGAAAATTTCAAAACTATAACCAGTTTTTAGTTTTTAAAAATTAGTTTTAGTTTTTTTTTTTTAATTTTTAGTTTCAAAATAAACTCATTTTGAAATTTCTTATTCTGTTAAAATTAGTTTAAGAATATGTTTGTGCGATAACGACAGTGGTAGTGGTAACGATAACAATGATGGTGGTGGTGATGAGTAATGCCGACGGTGACAGTTGTGGTGGTGTCTGATGGTGGTGGTTGTGGCGGTACCGATGGTGATCGTGGCGGTGCCACTAGTGATGGTAGTGGCAGAGTCAGTGCTAGTGGTCGTGATCGTGGTCGTGGTCGTGGCGGTGACAATGGTAGTGGTGAGAAGCTTGTGGTGGTGGAGGCGAAGCTAGTGGTCATGGTAGTTGTGGCAGCAGTGATGGGTGGTAGTTGTGGCAGCGGTGATGGTGGTGGTGATGCCGATGGTCGTGGTAATTGTGGTAGCGATGATGGTGGTGGCGGTGCCGGTGGTGGTGGTGGTAGCGGGTGGTGGTGGTGACGGTGGCTGCAGAGCTAGCGGTAGCAGTAATGGTGGCAGTGATAGTGGTGGTGACAATGGTGGTGGTTGTGGTGATGGCAAAAAAGGCTATTGTCAAATATAATGATGTGTATTTTTTTTTTAAAACCAAATTCACAAATCCTTTTTTCTTGGTTTTGAAAATGAATGTAAAAGTGTTTTGAAATTGAGTTAAAAACCATTTTAGCTCCATTTTAGCCAAACGCGTTTTGTTTCGAAAATTGCATTTAAAAACCAAAACCAAAAACTCGTAACTACTCCAAACGGGCCTAGTTGGTGACTTGGGACTTGGGAGCATTGTTGTCTGGTGCAAGTGGAGAGTATGCACTTGAATAGAGCGTCTTTTTGAATTGTCTGTGAATGGTTCATCAAGAGCCAGGGTCAGGCTCCACTTGCTTATCAAAGAGAAACTTAGATCTTAGCAAACAACTGATGGGCGAGTGGGGCATTTTCTTGTTAATCATGCACCTGATTATTTACTTGTTGAATATGTGTCTGTGTGTGTGTGTCTGCTATTTTGTTATGCTTAGTTGTTTTTCTGAAAGATCTACTATAAATGCTGATCTTCTTTAGCACTTGATAGTTGAAATATAATTTGGGACCGCAGGCTGCAAATTGATATAATGTAATTCTCCCAGTTTGATGACGTTTAGAGTGGTCTTCTTATGTGAATTTCTAACTGTGCTAGGGATATTAATCACCCAAGGAGTTTTTAGCCAATTCTTTCGAGTGTTCCATAACATTACCAATCATTCTTTTTCGGTGAGTCAATTTCAATGTGGAAAGTGAACGCAAGTCTTTGCAGACGTGATGCTGTTCCAAACACGGGCTAGATCTGATCTGATAGGTTGGTCTTTGACAGCTTGTTTTAATTGGGGCCTGTAAATGGGTGGCTTCGGCTGGTAGATAATAATTATCGTACACTAATATTGCTAGAGTCTCTGGTGTCTAATGTGTAAGATTTGTGCCTTGCAGAACAAAGTTCAAATGGTTTTAGTTAATGGAAGGTGCATTGCTGGCCTTTGTGCAGGTGTATGTAGAAGAGGTTTGAAAATAAAACTACCCTTGCCTTATTAATTTTAACTATGAATTTCTCACATTCCTTTCTCTCTCACATTTATTTACACTTACTCTTTAGTTACTTTTCATGACATACGAGAAGGGTATTAAAAAATAATTATTTTAATCTTTTAAAAAATTAATTATTTTAAAACTTGTTAGACATCTTTTAAAATTAATTTATTTTTTTTATCAAAAGGACAAACAATCGAATAAATATGACAAAAATGAATCTCTATTTTCAAGTTTACTGTTAGCAGTAAAGAAAATTGGCTAATATTGGAGTTCTTATTCATGAGTTGTTGCCTTTTCAACTCTATCGTTCATTTTATTCGTTGCTGATTGATATTATATGATGTTTAAGGCTTAAGAGGTGTTTAGGATTTAACCACTTCCTTGGGTTCATGATTTCAATATTTCCTTCTTCAATGCACAATTGTAAAAGAAGTAAATTATATATAGTTACTAATTTAGTTAATTTTAATTATCGACCATAATATTGTTAGCTCCTAAGTCCCTACTGTAAGCTTTTCGTATACTTTCCTGTTACAAGTAAAATATTAGGTCAATGGGTGTGCTGGACTGCTGGGTAGGTGAATACACGTGAAAAAAGGGTAAACTCAACAGAACTCATAAGGGAAAATTCCTGGAAGGTGACCTTTTGCTTACATAAGTTTGTAAAAAGCTAATTATATACTAACATGTTATTCTTTTAAATTAAATAATTATATAAATATCCGTGTCAAATAATATTTTACTTTGAAATTTATAATTATCTTAATCTGTATTCAACCTTCCAGCTTCAAATATTTTCGTGTCCCATACGTAACGAAATTGGGTAACTAGCTGAAACAAGTTTGATTACTTCATTCTTACTAGTTCTGGATAATGTGAAACGGTGTATGAAAAATTTTAGAGCTTAGAGAGTGGTTTTCCAATTAAGTATGAAAAGGTTTATTTATGTTAGTGTTTGAATTCAGGGGATGGAATGCATTAAATGGAATAAAATGATATTAATTATTATTATTATTTAAAATAAGATGAATTTAAATGAAATTGATGAAATAAATTTTATTCAATTTCATTTAATATTTCAATTTTCTCTTCATTTTAATTTAGAAGGTATAGAATGAATATAGTTCGTTAATTTATTTTTTCCATTATTTTATTTATTTTTCAAATAATGAAATAAATTTTATTTATTTATTTTATTATAAATATTCGAACGTGGGATATTATATTTCATTTCATTCCGCTTTACTATATTTTATCCCATTTAACTCATTATTCTATATTCAAACATAGTTTTAAAGGAAATTTGTTTGAAGGAACAAGTGAAAATTAGATGTATTTACTTTTAAATTTTAGAAAAGTAATACTACGATACATCATAAACTAAATAAATATAAATAAACCATATTGTTTATTTTATATATAAGTTTACTTTTCAAATTGCATATTATACATTTTCTTAAATAGTATATTACACGTTTTTTTATTTGAAGAGAAAAATCTTCGTCTTGGATACATATCACTGAAAACAAATACATACGTAATGTTGATTTGGTTTTGAAATCTACTTTGTTCCAAAGGCTAGAAGAAGTACACGGAATACTCTTTACTCACTGTAGTTAATAGTTATTCAAATATGTTTAAAAGATGAGTCTATAAGATGCTTCTATACTCTGTTTGCTTCAAATTTCAGGTTTTAATATTTTTGAGAAGTGACAGGAGAATAAAAGTTTTTGATGTTTAGTAGAAAAGAATAAAAATATTTTCTAACTATAAAATATTCTTAGGAATAGTAATTTGTGAATTAGTGGAAACAACTTTCTTATCTTTGTAGGTGAGAATAAAACTTTTCCTTAGTATAAATTAAGTTACTAGACTTTTCCATGCTAATTGCCTGTAAACATATTATTCCCAATAAAATTAAATAATAACGAAACATATTTTATAATTTTCCTAAGATTAATATCCTTAGGAATTTCATTCTCAAAAAAATGATTAAGAATGAAAGATTTCAAATACCGAATGTCATCTTAGAGTGAATTTTTATAAACACAAAGTATAAAAGCACAAATAGTTAAAAGCTTATGATGTATTAAAATAATAATAAAATTTACAATGGAACCTATGTTAAAGTAATATTAATTTTATTCCAAGCTTTTAATTGATTGGTTTATAGACATTGTACTCACCCAAAGATTATTCTATTCTTTACCCCAACTGAATACGTCGAACCTCCTTTTGGCAAGCACCATCTTAAAGTGTGGTGTATAACAGACAAGGCAAAGTATGTAAGACAAGCAAACCCCTATTCAAATTATTATAATTAGGAATGTAAATATGTCAAATCAAGTTAAACATTATCTTAATTATGTCTAATTTATTTTCCATATTTAAGACCTGATTAATTATAAGTTTTATTTATATTACAGAAGTCTATAATAGTATTTTTTTTTTAAAGTCGAACTAACCTAAAATTCTGTTTAAAAACTTATTTTATAATTAGACCTTTAAACAGACAAATATGTGAAGCTCTAGATAAGACATAAAATATATAATTTCAATAGATTATATTAAAATACAATACTATAATAATGTTTTATTTATTTAAATAAGTCAACTCATCAAAATTAAAAGAGTTTTTTAATTCCATAAACTTTGTTATTTTCAATTAAATAAACTTTTGAAAGAAATTAAGATAAATTATTTAATAAATAGACATATTTCAGACCTAACGCGAATTAGGTTATAAGCCCTTGACACTTTTTCTAACCTTAATTATAACATTCAAAATATTCAAATAACAAGAATTAGGGTTGTTAATTGTTATTATGAAATTCTCCAATGGAATCCTTTATCATCGTCAACAAATGAATCATTAATTTTTTTTTAAAGATAAATTATACATATGTATTTTGAGAGATTATTCTCTACTTCTGATTTTTTATTAATTATTCTTTCATTCTCTTTAATATTGTGGTAAGGTGACCAGAGCCAACAACATATCCTTAACTAATGTACTTCCTCAAACTTACTCTTAGATTAAAGGATTTATAAGAACATTATTCCTTTTGATTTGGTCTTGGAAATCGAATGAGCTAATTCAAGTGGTGAACTCGCAGGTGATTAAGAGTGCGTTTAGGCGAATAACTTAATTAAGAATTTACTGAATATAATTATGTTTGGATAAATTTCTCAATAAGCAATTATAAGAGAAGAAAATAAAAAGATAAAATAAATTAAACTTTTATCATAAGTTAAAATTGACTTATATACTTTAAGTTATAAGAAGTTTTCTTATTTAATTTCTCCAAAAGTTGATTTTAACTTATGTATAAGTTAATTGTAATTTATAGGAGAAAGTTAATTCATTTTTTCTTCTTATTTTCTTTTCAAGTACTTATTAAGAAATTTATTCAAACAAAACCTAATTATTTATTATGTAAGTGTGTATGTGTAAGTTGTTTCTATAATCGAATAAGAGAAAAAGTTATCATACATTATTTTTACTGGCTCTCTCAAACACTTGCAACACAAATACTAATGTCATAAGATAAACTCAAATAAATTATGAATAAACTCTTCCAAGCACATCCTAGTTCAAATGGTTTGAATTGATTTTCTAGTTTTCTTTTACATTTGGGCTTGTCAAAAAATGTAAAGAGTAGAGGAACATGCATTAATAGAAGGATTTTTAAAGATGATAAGGCTAGAGCCTTTGGGCATACCAATGTTCTTCTCTCTTGGGACTAAAGTGCTCAAAACATATCATGTTATATTTGTTGAAATGGTCCTTTAACTTGATATTCATAGCATCTCACGATGAAAACCCATCGATGAAAAGCTTTTCGTGTCAACCCCATTCTCCTTTCTTTTCTATTGGTCGGTGTATATTTATTAATAAATGCTTTTGAATATAAGTTGATTTGTGTTGAAACACGAAGATGAGAACTTGCGTGTGGGGATGGAATAAGCAAAGAAAGGGAAGAGAACTAGAGAAGAATAGGTTTTTTTTTTTTTGGTACGAACTACACTTATGTTCTATGAGAGACAATTATGTTCAAGTCAGGTAGGACTATTATAGGTAATAAAGCTCTCACTCTCAGTATTTAACGCAGTCATATACTCAAGGTTTAAACTCAAGACCACTGGTTAAGCTAAAACTACTCAATGTCAGTTAATTCACGCACTCAATGATAGAAAAAAATAGGGTTTGATGTAGTGTGGGATAAGAGAGAGAAATGAAAGTGTGTTGGGAATTAGGATTTTATTTGTTTTCAAAAAGTAGTTAGGATTTCAAAATTTGTGTAAAGTCTTTTGATATATATATATATATAACTTGCTGGCTTTTAATTTTATTTTTATTTTAGTACACCTCTTTTGTTATTAAAGAAGGATGAGAATTCGTGGCAAATAAATTATATTCAAGCTAATATACATTTTTATTAATAACTAGTATTTTAGTTTGTACAATGCACATGATAAATGTTTATTTTATATAATTAAAATTTATGATAAATAAATATTTTTGAATATATAAATTATATTATAATTAATATTCATAATAAATATATTTTTAACATATAAATCCTTTTTATATATAAATTTGAATAGTTATGTTGAATAAGAGCGTTTTAATCCCCTAGGGGTTGATCGAGTGGAATAAGACAAGGCTCGCATTTGACAGATTGTAGGTTCAAATCCTCACTCGTCTCCTTGGGGTGAAGTAAATGTAAGTACGTTTATAAATGCTCTTTAAGTCTAGAGGCTTTACTTGCTCTGGACTGAGGCGTCATCCCATCCCCCCAAAATTTTGTTATAAAAAAAAAAGGATTATTTTTAGTAGCTATTCTTTAACTAAAGTGTTTTTAGCAGTTTTTCTTCAATGAAAGCATTTTTAGAAATTTTTATTAACATCTTATCTATTTTAATCTATCATTTTCATCTTTATTTCTAAATTAAATTTTAATATATTTTTTTAAAAATATCAATAGTTAAAAATAACTTTGTGTCACAATATAAATTGTTTATCATAAATCTAAAATATAGCTTATATATTCAAATATATTTATTTATTACTAATTTAGTTATAATATAATTTGTATATCATCTCTATATATAAATTAGAATAACTATCCTAAACAAAAGTGTTTTTAGGGATTATTTTTCAACAAGATCATTTTTAAATGATTTTCTTCGACGAGACTGTTTTTATAGATTTTTCTCAACCTCTTATCTCTTTCAATTTATTTTTTTATTTTTAGTTCTAAATTAGATTTTAATATTTTTTAAAAGAAATTATCAATAGATAAAAATAATTTTGTATCACAATATAAATTGTTTATTATAAATCTAAAATATAATTTATATGTTCAAAAATATTTATTTATTACAAATTTTAATTATGATATAATTTATATATTTAAAAGAATTTATTTATCATAAATTATATTTATATAAAATAAACATTTATCATGTGCACTGCACAAGCTAAAATACTAGTTTAAAAGTATTTATTTATTATAAACTTTAATTATATAAAATAAACTTTTATCTTGTGTATTGCACAAGCTAAAATACTAGTTATATTTTAAATTTATGGTAAACAATTTATATCATGATACAAGATTATTTTTAACTATTGATAATTTCTTTTAAAAATATTGAAATTCAATTTAGAAATAAAGATGAAAAGAATAGATCAAAAGAGATAAGAAGTTAAGAAAAATTCTTTAAAACATGCTAAATTATTACTCCATTTAATAAATTTTTATTGAATAAATTTATCACAAAACCCACCATTGGATTGAAAGCTCTTTTTACATAGATCATATATACAAATTTTTAAATTAATTCAAAATTATTTGATACCTCATTCATATAAATAAAAATTGACGTAATATATTCTTTTCAAAATATACTAAAATATGAGTTAGTTGATTACTTTTATTGTTGTTCAATTTTGATAAAATTTGACCCAAACTATTAAGGTAATATAAAGTTATAATTCAAAGGTTGGATTGACAAAATTTACATTTTATATAAAGTTATTGATGGTGTAATAGGTAGTAAGAGTTACACTGATGTAATTTGATTAAGTTACTTCAATAGTAACTATTAGTAGAATTACTCCACTCAATAACTATTGATATATATTAGATTTCAATTATTCAATCGTTAAATTAAATGATCTTATTCAATAACTTTTTGTAGAACATAAATTTAACCAATCTAACCATTTTAATGATCTCATATATATATATATATATGGAGTGACTCTTGTGAGAACACTTACTTATGTGAGAACATAAGAACAACTAATAGCAACCCTTAGATCATGATTAAAAATAATATACCCCTAAAATTAAAACCCTATTAAAAACACGTTTTATAAGACCATTAATGTCATTGCCACCGTCCTCATCACCCCTACCACCATCGCCCCCACCCCACCACCACCACTGTCTCTGCCACCACCGCCGCCGCCATAGTTGTCACCACCACCATTGTCACTGCCACCACTATCATTGTCATTACCGACACTACCATTGCCACCACCTTGTCGTCGATCACCATTGCCCCCACCACCACTGCCACCCCACCCCCTTCGTTGCCACCATTGATACTGCCGTACCCCAACCACCACCACAACCACTGCCCCCACTGTCGCTACCATGGCAGCGATGGTCAGGGTGGCAGTGGGGGTGTGGCGGCGATGATGATGGTGGGAGTGGTGACGGTAGTGGTGGTGGTGGGGTGGGGGCATTAGTGGTAGAGGTGTTAACAGTAACGACAACAACATTGGTGGTCTCATAAGATGTGTTTTTAATAAGTTTTATTGTCAGCGGTCTATTATTTTTAATTATGATATAAGGGTTGTTATTAATTGTTCTCATGTTCTCATATAAGCAAATGTTCTCACAGGAGTCGCTTCCTCTCTCTCTCTCTCTCTACATATATGTATATATATATATGACCCCTTGAGAACTATATACGAGAATTTCATCTCGTATGGCTCAAACAAAAATGCCCAAACACTGGGTGTAATGAAAACATACATGTGTAATAAAAAGTTTGAAACTTCTTATATATATATATATATATATATATATATATATATATATATATATATATATATATATATATCTAATGAGAGGATCATTTTTATATGAGAGTGAGAGGAGTAAATTTGGGTCGTACAATAATACATAAATGGTCATGATTTAAAGTTATGTGACTATTTAAAAGGTCATGTGACTTTTTAAAAACTAACATGATTTTGTATGTTTTAATCTTGACTATTCATGACAAGATTTAATAGTTAATATTTATTCTTCTCACACTCATATAAAAAAAACCCTCTCATTTCATACGTGACAACATATATACATACACACACACACAAAGGGCATATCTAGTGAGAGGATGATATTTATATAAGAGTGAGAGGAGTAAATGTGGATCGTACAATCATATATAGATAGTTATGATTTAATGTTATGTGACCATTTAAAAAGTCATGTGACTTTTTAAAAAACTCGCTTGACTTTATATGTTTTAATCTTGACCATTCATGACAAGATCTAATGGTCAACATTCATTCTTCTCACTTTCATATAGAAAAAGCCCTCTCATTAGATACGTTTTGTATATATATATATATAGGATAGGGATCAAGTTATTCCAAGAGTAACTATTGGTAGAGTTATTCCATTTAATAACCCTTGATATATATTAAATTTTAACAATCTAACTGTTGAATTAAAAGATTATATTGAGTAGACCAAGTCTACAAAATGTTATAAGATTTGAAAACTATTTAATACTTCATTAAATAGATTCAAATTGACGGATAATATACTTTTCTAAATTATAAATAAATGTCAACTATAAGATTAACTAGCTATAAATGTCTGATTTACCTAAAATTTGATGTGCATGATCATTTACATAATATTAAAATATTTAACGGTTGGATCGTTAAAATTTAACACATATCAAGAGTTATTGAGTAAAGTAACTCTACCAAGAGTTACTCTTAGAGTAACTTGATCCCTACTCATATATAAGTATTGATATATTGCTCGGTGAAATTTGGTTAAATATCAGCATGATGAGGAATAAAAAAATTTCCTCTTGCAACAGAAAATTGTCAATATTAGAAATGAAAATTTATACATACACTCTGGTGAGAGAAAGGATTTTATTTTATTTTTGTAAGGATAGCCTAATTTAGTTGTTAACTGTACAAAAAAGTCACAAGTTTTACAGTGTAATGATCATCCTCTTGGATTTCAAGCATCGCAAACGATAATGACAGATGATTGCTAGTATAACATAACACTCACCCCGTACACTGCATGAGTGAATGAGCGTGGATAATATAATCATATCATCCACCAAACTCCATGTGTATGGGCTTTGCTGAAACTTGCGTATACCTTTGAGGGACCTTAATCAATGCTCTAACTTTTTTTCTTCTACAATTATCTTCTGTAAAAGACTAATATTTGACACACGGCCATACACTAAATATAGATAACTTTCTTAAAAGAAATTCAAGTTGCGTTTGATTGTCTATTTAGAAGTTTTAATTGCACACGTTATTGGGGGGAAAAAAATTAATTTTTGTAAATTGGATCAAATATTCGTTAAGCTCCGTTCCAATAAACACTGATTACAAGATACTTAAGTAGTCTCAAATATTTGACATTTTTCAATCAAAGGAACAATAACCCAAAATAAAATTACCTACCATCTCTGACCAAGAGATAAATTATAATCAAATAAATAGAAGACAGCAGCAAAATCAATGAGAGTATCAAACAGCTTAAGGCCGTTAGGCCCCAGTGGAAGTAAACTTGAATTCTAAGTTTTACATGTGATATTAGGATTTTTGAATTTTTAAATAAAAAATTATTTAATTACTATTTTTAGCTTTATTATTAATCTCTCAACTTTATTTGTAAAAAAACTCGATTAAAGGAGGGAAACAAATAAGAAAGGCTACTCCAAAGGCTGATGACATCTACACCATTAACGTTATGTATCAATGTATGCTTGAATGTTCACGTGTGAGGGAGTGAAATATGGAGAAAAGAAAACAAAGAGAGATTAAATAATAAATTGTTTCTGGTTACTATATGATTAAATTTTATAAAATCTTTTGGAACTAAAATAATTCTAAAATGTTCATAAAAGATAAGAAGAATAATCCTCTTTTTTCTCTACAAAGATGAAACAAAATTTATTTTAAATATTTTTTCTCTTTATTTTCTTTTATGCTTTTGTTTAGTAAAAATAACCAATAAACTAGTTGAAAATTAAAAAAAGTGTTAACTTATTGAATTATAAATGCTTGAGAAACGTATCTATTAATTAAACTAATTATTAAATTGTTCTGCACTGGTCTAAAGGAGTTGTTGGAGTAATTGGGATCTTTAGTGGAGTCTTTTGAGCCAAATTTTGATATGGTCACTTATAAAGACTCTAATACTTAAGTCAATGATCGTAGGAAATTGTGATGGTAAGAATTAGAATGAATTTGCACTTGGTGTCATCTGTGTCTGGCTTATATCGTTCTCCCTTCATTTCTATGGTCGTGTCAAATGTGAGTTCATGAGGGATGCATCTATGTAGGCCCTTGTGATTTTTAGGTGCTCATTGGAGATATTTTCAACTATCATCTAGTGTAACGCACCTATATTGTTCCTCATGTTCTAAATTTAAGAATGGTTGGGTTGTTCACACAATCTGATCTTAGGATAGCATATTTGTTTTATTGATTTTGGGCTTATAATATTTATCCAAAATAGGCCTAATATGTCAATCTATAACATAAATGTATATAATTTTTTATGTACATTATATTTTTTATTTTTTTAAAAATATATTTTTATGCAATTATAGTTTAAAATTTTCTATTTAATTTTAAACTCTTATTATTTTTTATTTGAAAAGCAATTATTCATTAAAAACATACAATAATTAATATAAAATTAAAAAAAAAGTTAATTAAAAATTATTAAAATATTAATAATAGTAAATTATAAACTAAAAGTTCAAATACTATTTCAAATGGGCAAAAACTAATTTGATGAACTGGGATCCTTTTATGTCACCCAAAGGTAAGCTCTATTAGTAGAGATGTCTTTTTTCTTATTCAATTCAAAATTTTAGTGTAATCATTTATTTGAATCTAAACTTGACCCTTATAATTAGGGGTGTAAATGAGTTGAGCTATTTGTGAACTATTCGAGCTTGACTCGGTAAATGCTCGATCAAGCTAGTTTGTTTAATTAAATAAACAATCTCAAGCTTGAGAATTAGCTCGGTTATTTAAATGAGTCAAGCCCAAGCTTTATAGGCTCAACATTAACAGCTCGTGAATAGCTAGTTTATTTAAATTGATGATGAAAATGTTATTAGTTTTTGTTATTTATATATTCATTATGAAAATATGTAAAACTTTGCGGAGAGTGTTAAAATTAATTTTAAACCTTTTTTTTTTTGTAGTAGTAGTTAAGAAGTTATAAATTGTTTTATTTACTGGATTATGAAAATATAATAGTCTAAAATGTTTAAAATTGAATTTCACATACTGCATGTTAAACATATATTTCTATATGTAGATTATCATTTAGGATTAAAATATTTATTAAATACTAAATTGATAAAGTTAAAAAATAGGTTACGAAAATTCATTAAAGTAAAAATAATTAAATTATAAATAAGTTAAACAAGTCAAACTCAAGTTTTATGTTTTTTAAACAAGCCAAACTCAAGCTTTTAGTTAGGCTCGTTTAAATAAATGAGCCAAACTTGAGCCACTCATTTTTTTCACAAACCAAGTCTAAACTTCAAGTACTTGACTCGACTCAATTCGTTTACACCCCTACTTATAATACATGAGACAAGACAAAGTTCTAATACTATTTCGAATGGACAAAAATTAATTTCATGAATTGGGTCCTCGTATGTCACCCAAAGGTAAGTCATACTAGTAAGGATGTCTCTGAGAAAGGTTGAGATGAGTTCATCTTTTATCTTACTCAATTCAAAATTTCAATATAATCATTTTATTTGAGCTGAACTCAACCCTAAAATACATTGGACAAGAATAGGTTAATCCAATTAGTTGATTTAATATGTCAATTTTAATATTATATATAGCTAAATAATAAAATTAAAAAATATTTAAAACTACAATTAAGATGTATTTTATAATATATTTCAAGATAAATAATATTAACATAAATATAATATTATATTATATAAAATATTATCTATTAAGTCAATAAGTTTTATTATTAATACATAATTTTTTTAAAAATTATTATTTTTTAAAAGGAATATGATCCATCAAAGCATAACCTAAATATATTCTCAAAATACATTAAATTTAATTTTTAAAATCGAATACATCAAAATTAATTTTGAATCTGGTCAAATTAGTAGGATGGAACCGATCATGTGGGATAAATATATAGCTATGTTTGGTTGAAATTTAATATTTTAGAAAATATTTTTAAAATTCAAATAATAAGAAAAAACTGAAGTAAAAAAGTTAACATTTAAGTCATAAAATAACTTCCGTTATTTTTATTATTATAACAAAAAAACATATTCATCTCGTACTATCAGGATAAAAGGGCGGGAGGGGGGACAAATTGTTAGATTCTCAAATTCACTTGTAAAACTTTATCTACCTCAAACATATCCAACACAAAAAAATATTCCTGTGGAACTATATTTTTTAATCATTTCGTTATTAAAATTTTATTTGTTGACTCTTGAAATAATCGAAAACCTGGTGGACTCTAAACCCACGTGAAATATGTAGCGGGCTGAGGACCATGAAAGGGTACAATAAGACAAAAAGCTTTTTATTTTACTAATTAATTGAAATTTAAATTTAATCAGACTTGAATGTTTGTGGTTGTATAAATATATTATAATAATAGTGTTTAAGTACGTACTCCCTCTGTTCCTTTTTAATTGTCGGTTTTTAAAAAAAATGTTTCTATTTATTTGTCATTTTCAATGTTTGAAATAACATTAATTACTTTTTGTCAATTATACATTTACTTCTCACATAATTTTTAATTAATTTACACATTTTATAACTAGTATGCATTTATTGTGGAGTAAAAATAAAAAAAGGTATAATAGGAAACTTCAAAACTGTTTTATGGAAAACAATAAAATTTATTGTATTTCTTGATTTATGTATAAAAACCTTAAATGTCACTTAAAAATGAACAAAAGTAGTATTATTAATATATTAAATATGTGTCTGTGTGTGTATAAAATTCTTAGTATATTGAAAACATATTTCATGGTGATTTAAGGTGATGTTAAAGAGATGACCAACCTTTAGATTGGATGATCCTTTACATAGGTTGTTAATATAGGAAGTATATATATGTGTATAAAATTCTTAGTATATTGAAAACATATTTCATGGTGATCTAAGGTGATGTTAAAGAGATGACCAACCTTTAGATTGGATGATCCTTTACATGGGTTGTTAATATAGAAAGTGGTGAGGTGGTATATGATGGATGAGATGGTTGCATTTGTAAAGACTATAATGTTCAAGTCAGTAGAATCTTGAGACAATAATGACATGTATTAGGGAGTTAAAGTTGTACCTAATTGCATGGAGGTGTTTATAAACATAAGTTGGGAACTTTGGCTTCAAGGTGGATACTTATTTAGATTAGGTGGTCACCTAGCATTAAATTAGGTTATTACAGGTGAACTAGAGAACACTTAAATGACTATATATAACTTCTTAGATGACTATATATAGCTTCTGCTTGTAATTTACAATCAAGGAGTGAATAAAGTATTATTGGTTAGAAGGATGTGATTGATGAGAGAATGTGTTTCTTTCCCCAAATGGGGACATTGCCTTTTAGGCATGATGGGATGTCTCTTGTGTTGCGTGTAGCTCGATTAGCGATTTGAGATTTGAGATTGTGGTGTAGAAGATGACTCTAGTTAGTTGAGCAGAATTTCATCTTGTAATCTATGAATATCATATCAATTTATTGGGTCTTGAATCTCTTTTTAGGTGGAGTCCATCGAATTAGACCTATCCAAGAACTAATCTAAAACACGTGAAATCATTTAAAGAAAATTTTTCCTTCAAATTTTTTATTTCCTAAACTTTAATTTTCGATTTTGAAGAAAATTATTTTATTTACCACTTAAATCATACCTTATTTTAGAAGAAACTATATTGATTATACTCAAATTAGTCTTGCGTACATGTAGTTATTAATTTAAACAAATTTAATCTGATAATTCAAAATTATTATTATTATTATTATTAATGATGTTAAACTCACATGAAGTGTATATATATATATATCAACGTTCTCTTTTATTTTATTTTTATTACATTTTTTTATTTCTTTCTTTTATTTCCATCGTATCATTTATCATATTTATTATTTTTCTTTTCTTTTTTCTCTCTTTCTTCTACCTTAATTTACTCCATATGGGATGAATGTTTATAATTTTCTAATTATCTGCACTCTTTAGTCTATCTAAGTAAACTTTAATTATTTGTCCAATTTACAAATGTTTTCCAATAATTTGTCCGATGTTAACATGTACTTCATGTCACTGTGAACTTTGGTGATCTCGAGACGAGTCAAAATAGAATATACTACTTACCTGTCTTTTGACACAAAAGTTGGATTGGATCATTTTTTTAAATTTAAACTCGTCTTTAAATTAAAAAAAAATCTTATGATGTATAAAATTAATTAAAATTGTGTTTAAGTAGGACAAATGAATTGGCAAGAGTTGAGATATATAATAAACAAAATTTAGTTATTTTATTTAAATTTCAAAATATTTTTTGGTAGTAATTAAATTTCATGTTTTAAATTCTCTAAAATTATGACAGAATTAGTTTTAGTTCTCAGAAAATTTTTTCTTTGAATAAAATCCTTAAATATTAAAAATACCTTAATTAGATTCTTATATTAAATTCTGTTTAACTTTTCTGTTAAATGATAGCCACATTGGCATTACAAGTCACCATTAATTTACTGATGTGGCTGTCCATGTCAACTGGTATGTCCAAGTTAGATTAATAACATACTTTTTAAATAAAATTATTACATGTTTAATCCCAAACCACATATTTTTTTAACCCTAAAACAAAAATAATTACATGATTTTTTATTAAAAATTATCATTGGACACTTCAGGTAATAATATATTTTACTTGAAGGCTTATGTAACCATCATTTAATAGAAAAGTTAAACATAATTTAATACAGAGCTAAAACCAATTCTATTATATTTTTAAAAGACTAAAAATATATTTAACCCTTAATTTTAATACATGAACGATAAAAATATTACAACAAAACAGCCCAAGCCTTCACTAATGTCAGATAGTAGAGGTCGTCGAATAGCGCAAATGTGGCAATGTTAACGAAGCGGAAAATAGGAGGGAGGTAAATGAAGGAGGAGAAAATAAAATAAAAATGTCAATAAAAAATCCTACATAAAATTTGCTATGCTTGAAGAGACAAAACTGTCGTGAACACCACTAGGCGTGGAAGGCAACGAAGATTTCTATTTTGGGGGTACATGGAAAAGGAAGGTTTCTAATCCTGTCTTATTCTTGACATGATTTGTTTGCAGTTTTTTTCATACCCAAACTACCCTCTAAGCTTCAGGTTACCAAATCCTAAACTACTTGAACTCATTTACTTCAATTTGGAAAATCCAGGATCAACTAGGATCATCCTACCAATACTCTCTCCACAGTATATGCAGAGAGTAAGGACTGTTCAAAGATTAAACAAAGATCATAAACTAGTCAAAAGCCTACATTTTTCTACTAATAAACCCCCAAACTAAGTTGATCACTTCTTCTACGACGGCAAAGGCAGCGTACATCCACAAATGCTAGCACAAATCCACTTAAACCTTTTTCTGTAAGTCACAAAATTTTTACACTAGCGTGCGAGAATTAACATCCTCCGCAGCCCTTACATTCACATTACACACGTTCTTATACAAAACCGATTAAAAGAAACCAAAGTGATAGCTATAGCACTAGTAAATTCTTCTCTCTGGTTCATAAATAGGAAGAATACATTATATAAAACAAAAAAACGTTCAAACCTTGATTTAAAAATCAATATTTTTCGTCCACGACATCTACACTAGAGGAGCAGGACAAGACCCTTCGGAAAATCCTAGACAAAGCAGAACAGGAGATCTCCTTAGCCTTACTCCAAACCAAACACTTGGTTTTCCTAGCCTCAGGCTTTGTGTTGTTCTCATGTTTCTTCTTCATCTTCACCCTACCAAAACATTTGTGGGTTTTCTCGGGCACGTTCTCTTCTTCCCTGGAAAAGGTGTAGCTTCTGAGGTACATCTGCCTGCAGGAGATGCTGTCCACCACCCTGGGGTGGCCGTACATTTGCGAACCCTTTTCTCTGTTGCAGCTCACTGACCTCACAAACTCAGCATCCGATTCCGGCCACTTGTAGAGGTTGACGTAGGTGGCCCTCACGGGGACACGTGGGTCACGTGCATCGTTGATGCAGTTGGATATGCAAACTGAGGTCATCTTTTCCCTGCTTCTCACCTTTCAGGCGATAGTGGGAGTTTGTGTAGAGGGGTATAAATTGAGAAAATTAAAAAAAAGAAAGGAAAAGAAAGAAAGGAAAAGAAAAAGAAAAGGAGAAAATAGAAAAGATGAAAAAACTTAGATTGCAAGAAAAGGGTATGGGAAAGGAAAGAAAGGACTAATTGAATGGATTTATAGTGGGCACTTGTCAAGTTATCATGTGTGATGATTTGCAATGACTACGTTTTCTTTGTTAGTTGTGTGTGTCTACGAGAGTCTGTGATGTTGAGGGCTAGGAATAGACGCATTGTGCATATAAAGTGGGTTTTGAAGCAGCTATACGGTGCCAAAACAGAGGCCAATGGGGGGAATCATGTTTTCTTTTTTTGTTTTCTCTCTTTTGCTGGCTTCTCTGCTATTGATGGTGTTACTCGATTGCTGTTATTTGTTATTATTAAAATCGATAGCCTTTTCTGCACGAAAATGCCGAGTGAAAATAAAATAGTAAATGTTAGGTGCACGAACATTTGGATTATGGGTTCAACACAGAAAGCAGAAGAGCCGAACTGTGTAAAATTTTCTTTAAAATTTAGTAACAACGAAGGACGGATTTGATACTTCAAAATGTAGAATAAAATAGAACCAAACAATTCAAGTATGTTTGGATTGATGGTAAATGGTGAAATAAAAGGAGATGGATTGGATGGGAAAAATATTTCATTGTTTGGTTTGTATTAATGAAGATGGAAGAAGATAAGACCTTATCTATTCCATTATTTATTGATATTTTTCTTCTTCTTCAATTTGGGATGCACAAGATGGAATCAAGCCTTCTAAATTATAAAATTACTAGTTTGATACCATGCTCCCGCATTCTTGAGTCCAAAAGGCATCATTCGTTAGCAATATACTTCTTTGTCAACCATAAACATTGTTTTAAGTTTGTCATCAGGATGTGTAAGGATTTGATTGTATCTCGAATATGGGTCCATAAACGACAACATTTTGTATCGGGATGAATTATTGATCAATCTATCGATGTTGGATGAGAGAAAAGGATCTTTAAGGTAGGTTTATTGAAGTTAGTGTAGTCAATACACATTTTCTATTTCCCACTAGATTTCTTTACCATCACTACATTTACCAATCAAGTGGTATATTAAATTCCTCTAATAACTTTGATTTGTAGTAGCTTATAAATTCACTCTTGACCGCTTTTTGTTGCTTTGGTACAATCCTCCTATTCTTTTGCACAACTAATTTAGCCATTGGATCCATTGTAAGAGTTTATGGCAGCAAAATTCTCAATCTATTTTGAGTATGTCAATTGTTGTCCATGTGAATAAATCCTTGTTCTTTACTAACAAACCTTCCAATCTCTTCCCAAGTCCTTACTCTAATTCGATGCCTATCTTTGTTATTTTATCTGTCGATTCTCCAACTTGGAAATTTTGGAAATCACCTATTGGTTGAGGTCTTCGTGAGTTGTCTTCTTCTTCTACATTAATTCTTGGATTTAGATCTACAAGCAAAATTTGGTGTTACACTGAGTAGCCTTCTTTCATCCTTTGCTTCTTTTTCCTTTCACTTTCTTTGTCGATCTTCAAACTTAGACAATAACAATGTCGTGCAACTTGTTGATCTCCTTTAACAGTTAACACTTGTGAGTTTTCCTCTAGAAACTTCATTGGTAGATGCTTGGTAGATGCTATTGCTCTTAATGCCTTCAGTGAAGGTCGCCCCAATTTTGCATTGTATTAACTTGGGCAATCCATCATTAAGAATCTGACAAACACTATTTTCTTTTCTTCCTCACTTCTTATCATGAGGAATGTTTCTAAATATCCTTTAGATTGAATTTGATCTCTGGTGAATCCAATCAAGTAGCTTCAACACAATTTCAATTGCCTTTTACTTATTTTCATATGACTAAATGCTTGATGGTATGAGATATTTGCCTAACTCCCTTGATCTACGAATACTCATCTTACATATGCATTTGCAATGATGACCCAAATTACCATTAGGTCATCATGTTTTAGGATGATACTCCCAAAATCCGCATCTAAGAAAAAAATGACTAGAGTCAGCTTTTCCTCTAAACGTGAGCTTTAAGGGTTTGTCCAAGTTTGTACCCCTATAAGAACTCTTACCTTGTGTTTGGATGAGGAATTTTAAAAGGGTAATTCATTTTAATAGGGAATTTAAAATATTTTGTAGTGCAATATGTTGTTTGGATAGTGAATTTAGTAACAAATTGAAAATTTAGTAATTTATGAAGGTATTTTAATTACCTAAAATTGTAGAATTTAAAATTTTACTAAAAAAGTAAGAATTTGAAATTCTTCATATTCACTTTTTCTCACCTCTATGTTTATTTCCTCTCTCCCTCTCTCTCCTTTTTCTTTCTTCTCTTTCTCCCTTCTTTTCTTGCTCTCTTCTTTCTCTCTCCTCTCTTTTTGTTCTCTATTTCTTTATGGCCTCCCTCCTCTCTCAACTCCCTCTCTTCACTCTTTTTCTTCTCTCCTCTCCCCTTTCTCTCTCCCTTCTATCTCATCTCCCATTTCTTTCTTCTTTTCCTCTTTCGTCTTTCTCTTTCTCTTTATCAATATTGACATAAAAAATATCAATATTTATATTTTTAAATTATTAAATATTATTTAAAAGTAACATTATTTGTGAGTTATTAAATATTTAAAAATTGACTAATGTTTATTTTCGAAAAAAGTTTAATATTAAAATTTTAATTTTTAAATATATATTTAAAAATTAAATTTTGTATATGGTGGAAATTAAAATGTCATATCCAAACTTAGAATTTGAAATTTAAAAATTTGAATTGATTTATCCAAACAGAGCATTTAATAAATGAAGAAAATTTAAAATTAAAGCAATTCAAATTTAAAGAATTTCTAATTCTTTAAAATTTTAAAACTCCTCATCCAAACACAACTTTAAGGCTTTCTTTTGTGATTGAGCTGAGTCACCTCCACCCACAAACCCTCCCAAAATCATGTGGATATGAGTTTGCAAAGGATATCATATGACTTCTTCCATATATTGCTTTTGAACCACGAGGGTGGGAATCAGATTAATTGATTTCTCATAGATGGCGCCAATATTCTATCTAAAGTGGACGAGATAATGAATGCAGACTAGACTGTCGATGTGCTTGATTTGATTGTTGACTCCACCGAAGTGACTGTTGATTTGTCCAAACTCCCTAATTACTATCGATGCTTCTTTGTGACTGCAATACTTGAGCAAAGGGTGGAGTACTTACAAAAGGCACTTCAACACTCGAGTCATTAATAATTTCACCAAAGTATCAGGATGTAAAAAATGTATACCTTATGCAATGACACTACCAATATTTATAAGAGTTAAGAGTGTAACACTGTGTTTTTCTTAATGTTTGATTTAGTGGTTTAATAACTAAAAGTAGAAATATGATATGAGATATCGGTGATTAAAATGAATAAATAAGTTGTGTTGTGTGAGTGTTGTTTTGTATTGGTTGTTTTGGAATTCCTGTCTGAATTTAGGAAAATCGATGGAAAGTGTTCTTGAGCCAAAGTGAGAGTGATGATTTTGTTAAATGCGTTGTTGAGGGAAACAACAATGTCGGGCCAGTTGTGAGTCTTGAGGAGTGATTAGACGAACCATGGGCTTTAGTGAGCCCAAAGCTGTTGTGTGCCTCAGGGAGGTTTAAGACCACCCAAAACCTTTTTTCCTCTCATTTTTGATAAATTCTCCCAAGACACTCTCTCAAACCCTCTCCTTCTCTCAACTCTCTCTCAAGCCCTAAAGTGAAAAACAAGATTGTAGACCATTCCATTCCTTTTGGTGAGGAGCATTACTTTCTTTGAGGATTTGGCTCAAGGGTTCACATTTCTCCCATTCTCCTCTTCCCCAAAATTTGGATTTGGAAGCTACAAGAGGAAAGGGAAGCTTACTTTTGTTGAATATACGTTGTATGAACGTGGTAGTACATGTATGTTGCTGTGGTTTGTGTTAGAACACATGATTTGGATGAGTTTTATGGCAATGGGTTGAAAATGGGTTCTTCATTTTCTTGGATTATTTTTGCTGAAATGATGTATAGATCGTTGAATGTGTTGAGTATGTTGTTGTGAGTTCTTGTGTGGTTGTATTCGAACTCTATGGAGTCGATTTGGGGTATAAATGAGTATAAAGTTTGGATTTTTAGGGTTTTTCGAAGATAGTTCTATTGTTGTTGTCTGATAGTCACTGAGCAACTAAAGGCCTCGTTAAGCAAGAATGCCCTTGAGACTAAAGTAAGGCTGTCGAGTTGAGGGTTCGTTAAGCGACCCATCGCGTCACTGAGCGAGTGTTCTTGAGTGGTAGAAATGATTGTAGTGTGAGAGAAATTCGATGAGCGAAATGTTGTTCATTTAGCGAATGTTCATAGAAATTTAAAAATTTTCCAGAAGAGAATTTGTTGAGCAAGAGTGTGGCTCGCTGAGCGAGTATGGGTATTCCAGAATACTTGGGAGCAATTTGCTAAGCAAATGCTGAGCTCACTAAGCAAATTGGGGCCTTAAAGAATGTGCTCTTTGTTGCAAGAGGTTCGCTGAGCGAAGAGTGTGTACAGATTTTTGGTTGTTCAATGGAATGGCTCATCACTGAGCGAGGAGGTGACACACTGAGTGAAATGTGATTGATAGGAGTTTGGATAAAGTATCTAGAATGAATTCGCTGAGCGACTCTAGTTATCGTTGAACGAGTGGCCCTGATTCTTTGAGCGAAACTCATGGTTGCAAAGCAAAAAGCCTTTGCAGGGGAAGTTGGTTCTCTATAAGGAAGGTCTTCGCTGAGCAAGCATGTAGGTTGGTGAGCGAATGTGGTGTTCTGATGTTGATCAATTTTTGTTTTTGAAAGTGTAGTTGTGTGAGACAGGATTGATAAGGACTCCTAGTGTGAGTCTAAGGTTGAGAATGTGGGCAGAGTGGCATGTTGCTTGGATAGGACCTCTACTTGTCGTAAATGTTGTTGTTTGGGTTTTACCTATGGGATGTAGGCTGCTTGGATAGGGCCTTAGAGTGGTAGGTTGCTTGGATAGGACCTCCATTGGTTGTGAATGATATTGTTATATGAGATTTCTAACGAGGTATGGGTTGCTTGGATAGGGCCTTACCTGTTGACTATGCTTGAGGATAGATTTAGGCCTGCATAATGTTAGTGGTTGTTGTTGGACCTCGTGTGGTGCTGGTCGGGCCCACGTGGTGTTGTGTTGCTACACATGTATATATGTTGTTTGGTTGTTGTTGAGTGGGTATGGTGTGGTGATACATGCATTTCATGCATATGTTGTTGGCTGAGGCTATGTGATGGGCTTCATGTCGCTGTACGGGCAGGCACGTAAGTTGGATGGTTGATAGGAGTTGTGGCTCAGACGGGTCTCCAACCTAGTGTCTGGATAATACGTGGGGTCTTAAAGATGGGCCTTCGGGATGAGTGGATGGGCGATTTCATAGGGGCTAAGGCAATGTAGGCCTTGAGTCGCGGTGAGCTTATCATTCACATACACTTATCCTGACACACCACTAAGCTTATCAGCGGATCAGAGTTTTGGCAACCCCTAAATGAGTGCTGGATCTTCATGGTAGGGGATAAGACCTGATTGATCATTCGAATTGTTGTGAATTTCTCGAGGGTCGTGTCATTATACATTGACATAGTTATGGGAGATTGGTTGTGATATGAGGTTCTAGACTGAGAACTCTTTTCCATATAAATGAATGATGTATACATATGTATGTATGAGTACGAATGTTAAGAATTGTTGATGGTTTTAGAATTCATATGCTATGCTATTGTTTTCGTAAGTTTATCCTTGCTTTGTTTTGTTGTTATTAGACTCCTTGTTGCTGTTGTTGTGCTAGTGTGCTTGTGATGATCACGTCTTATGACGTGAGAGCAAATAGTGATGTGTTGGTGGACCTAGCTTCTCAAAGCTAAGGATGGAGTTGCTGGCTAGAGATGTATAGCTTGAGGAGCCAAGTTTTTGTTTCCGTTGTTGTGTATTCAGTTTCATTCTTTTGATGGGATTGTATAGTGTGACCAGCCATAGGAAATGCATTTTGTATCCCTCTCCCCCGTTGATGTATATTGATTTTGATATGGCCTGGTATTATTCCCCTTTCTTGTTACTGTTGACAGTTGTACAGATATGAATGTATGGTAGTAGGAGAGATGGATAGATCTCTCAGCACCTGTATGTTTCATATATATATTATGATTTTTATTCATGTTTATGTGCCAAGAGCGAGATTTGTAGGGTTGTTCATTAGCGACTATTGGGTCGTGACATTTGTGGTATCAAAGCTAGTCGTGTCTTTTGGTTGGCCTATAGGGAATAGGTCTGGTATGCTTTGTTGTGTGTTTCTGATGTGATGGTATGTGTTGATTATTTCTTGTGTGTTGCTATGGTGTAGATCCCTCCATGAGAGAAGTGATCATGTTTGAATAGCTTTTGAGGTGTTGTTGTCGTGGTTGGTTTTGTAGGATCTCGATGAGGGGATCTAACCCACCACCACCTCCAGTTGACTTCTCCCAGATCGTTAGGAATATGGAGGCGATGGCTGCTATTATGGCCCAATAGCAAAATACTATAGCCCAGCAATAAACTGCAATGGCTAAGCAGCATCAGGCTACTATAGCTCAGTTGGAGTTGTCTCGAGCTGCTACTAAGGCTGCTCGTGTCGCTGTGCCTCCCAAGTTCCAAGGGTTGGCTGAGTTCCGGAAGAGTGACCCTCCTTAGTTTAAGGGCGAGTTGGATCCAGACGCGGCTGATGTATAGATGCGGGAGATAGAGAAGATCTTCAGGGCGATGACTTGTTTGGATGATCGGAAAGTCACCTATGTCGCATATATGTTGGTTGGTGAGGCAAAGTTTTGGTGGCAAAGAGCCCAACAGCCGATGGAAGCCCAAGGTGAGGCTGTCACCTGGGGTAGCGCTTAAGAGCGTTTTCTAGAGAAATACTTTCTAGCAAGCACAAGGCATACAAAAAAGATGGAGTTCTTGAGGTTATACCAAAGGAACATGATGGTGAGTGAGTATGCGGGCAAGTTTGAGTACTTGGCTTGGTTTTACTCACAGGCAACCACGGAGGAGTGAATATGCCGCAAGTTTGAGGAAGGCTTGAGGCATAAGCTAAAGAGGACGATAGTCCCCATGACTATCAAGGAGTTTCCCAGATTGGTAGAGAAGTCCAAGACAATCGAGCATCAGGAGTCTGGCACCTGAGTGATGAAGACTTAAAGCAATGGATCATTTGGATCCAAGAGAGGAAGACATCAAAGGAAGTCTTACAACAGACCGCAAGGTCAGCAGCAGTCCTCTAGACCCAACAGTCTAGAGTTTTTGGTTCACGGAACCGTTTGTCTATTACGCCTTAGACTAGATTGTTAGAGGTCAGATGCTTCAAGTGTGGTGGACCACTCTACATCAGTTAGTGCCCTCTGAAGGGCAATGTGTGCTACAAGTGTCAACAGCTCGGGCACATAGCCAGAGATTGTATGGCCTCAGTGAAGGTAGAGTCTACTATAAACACCACCAGAGCTACGAGACCCACAACAGCTGGTTGTGTTTTTGCTATAAGTGGAGCTGAAGCCTCTCGTTTTGATGATCTGATATAGGGCGAGTGTGAGATAGCTGATAATCTCTTATCTATACTAATTGATTCAGGCACCACACATTCTTTCATTTCCTTTAAGTGTGTGAAAAAGTTGAAACTGCCTACTTGTTCGTTACCTTTTGATTTGCTTGTTTTCACATCGACCGCTATTCCTGTGGCAACTTCAGTTGTTTGTGCTAACTTCTCGATTGTTGTTAGTAGGTGCAGTTACAGAGTCAATTTGATTTGCCTTCCTTTGTCAGACTTGGATGTGATCTTAGGGATGGAGTGGCTATCTTCCAACCATATCCTAATTGATTGTGCCAGAAAGACCTTGATCTTCCCTAGTTTTGAAGATTCCGAATTTGTCACTGCCAATCAAGCTCAGACTTCTTTACAAGAAGGAGCTTAAGGATACATGATCTTGTCATTCCTAGAAGTCAAGAGTAATTTGGACTTGAACTCAATGTTAGTGGTCCGAGAATTTCCTGAGGTTTTCCTTGAGGAAGTGCCTAGTATACCTCTGCAGTGGGAAGTGGAGTTTGCGATAAACTTGATTCCGGTAGCGGGGTTGGTGTCGATGGCTCCTTATAGGATGGCACCAACAGAGTTAGCCAAATTGAAGAAACAAGTAGAAGAACTGTTAGAGAAGAAGATGATCAGACCAAGTGTTTCTCCTTGGGGAGCACCAGTGTTGTTGGTAAAGAAGAAGGATGGTAGTTCAAGGCTGTGTGTAGATTATCAGTGGATAAACAAGATCACCATCAAGAACAAATATCTGTCGCCAAGGATTGATGATCTGATGGATCAGTTGAGAGGTGCAAAAGTGTTCTCAAAGATCGACTTGAGGTATGGATACCACCAGATACGAGTAAAGGACGAAGACGTACTAAAGATTGCTTTCTGAACTCGGTATAAGCATTATGAGTATGTAGTGATGCCGTTCAGAGTGATCAATGCCCCTACTATATTCATGGACTACATGAATAAGATCTTCCGTCCTTTCTTGGACAAGTTTTTCATTGTGTTTATCGATGACATTCTAGTTTGTTCCCGTTCTTGTGAAAAGCATGAAGAACACTTGAGGACAACATTAGGTATTTTGAAGGAAAAGCAGTTGTATGCCAAACTGTGTAAGTGTTAATTCTGGCTGGATGAGTTAAAGTTCTTGGGGCAAGTGATATCGGCTGGTGGAATCACAATGGACCTCGAAAAAGTGGAGACCGTGTTGCAATGGGAGCGTCCGAAAACTGCTACTGAGATTAGAAGCTTTGTTGGGTTGACTAGGTATTACCAGAGATTTATAGAAGGTTTCTCAAAGATTGTTGCGTCTTTGACCCAACTCACCCATAAAGATCAACCGTTTGCTTGGACCAAAGCTTGTGAAGAAAGTTTCTAAGAGATGAAACAGAGGCTGACAACCTCGCCAGTCCTGGTGTTGCCTGATCCTAGTGAGACTTTCGAGGTTTACAGTGATGCTTCTTATGAAGGATTGGGGTGTGTGTTGATGTAGCACAAGAAAGTTGTGGCTTACACATCAAGGCAGTTGAAGAATCATGAGAGAAATTATCCTACCTATGATTTGGAGTTGGCCGCTGTGGTGTTTGCCTTGAAGATATGGAGACATTATCTGTATGGAGCAAGGTTCGATGTGTTCAGTGATCACAAGAGTTTGAAGTATTTGTTCGATCAAAAGGAGCTGAACATGAGGCAGAAACAATGGATGGAGTTTATGAAAGATTATGATTTTCATTTGATGTACCATCCTGGCAAGGCGAATGTTGTGGCTAATGCTTTGAGTCGGAAAACAATGCATATGTTGGCTTTGATGGTGAAGGAGTTGGAGTTGGTGGAGAAGTTCAGAGACCTGAACTTGTATGTGGAGATGTCACCTGTTCATATTCGTTGTGGTATGATCACGGTGGCCAATAATTTTCTTGTGATGGTTAAAGAGAAATAATTGCTAGATCCTAGTCTTTGTAAGACTAAGGAGTTGTTGGGTACAGAGAAGGTAGCAGAGTTCGGTTCGGGTGCAAACGGTATTATGAAGTGCAAAGGTAGAGTGTGTATACCACAAGACCTTGAGTTGAGGAAGCTTGTCTTGGATGAAGGTCACAAGAGCAAGTTGAGTTTACATTCAGGTACTACCAAGATGTATCAAGACTTGAAGAAGATGTTTTGGTGGTCCGATATGAAGAAAGACGTGACAGAGTATGTTGCAGCATGTTTGACCTGTTAGAAGGCCAAGGTATAGCACCAAAAACCCGGCGGTTTGTTGCAGACGATGGAGATATGCGAGTAGAAGTGGGATAGCATCACTATGGACTTTGTGGTGAGCTTGCCTAGGATGGCAAGAAGCGTGGATGCTATTTGGGTCATTGTTGATAAGTTGACGAAGTGTGCTCACTTCTTACCTATTAATATCAAGTATTCCTTAGAAAGGTTGACACAGTTGTACATCAAAGAGATAGTGCGTTACATGTAGTACCTTCTAGCATTATCTCTGATAAGGATCCGAGGTTTACATCGAGTTTTTGGCAAAGTTTGCATTAGGCGTTGGGTACCAAGTTGAGGCTCAGTTCTGCATATCACCCTCAAACGGATGGTCAATTGGAGAGGACGATCCAGTCCTTGGAGGACCTTTTGCCGGCATGTGTGTTGGATCACCTTGGAAGTTAGGATAAGATTCTACCTTTGGTGGAATTCACGCACAACAACAGTTTCCATGCGAGCATTGGTATAGCACCATTTGAAGCCTTGTATGGTAGAAGGTATAGGACGCCTTTGTGTTGGTATCAAGATGGAGAGAGCATGTTTGTGGGACCAAAATTGAAACAACAAACAACAAAGAAAGTGAAGAAGATTTAGAAGGACATGAAAGTTGCTCAGAGTCTTCAGAAGTCTTATGCCGATAAGCGTAGAAGGCCGCTTGAGTTTGAAGAGGGCGATCATGTTTTCTTGAGAGTCATGCCTGTAATGGGAGTTGGCAGGGCAATCAAATCCAGGAAGTTTACTCCTAAGTTTATTGGTCCTTACCAGATTCTTCGTCGGGTCAGACCTGTTGCTTACCAGATAGCTTTACCACCTTTCTTGTCCAACATCCACAATGTCTTACATGTATCCCAGTTGAGAAAGTATGTTTATGACCCTACACACGTCATCGAGCCTGATTCTGTACAGATACGAGAGAACTTGACCTATGCGACACTACTTGCAAGGATTATAAATCGAAGGGCGAAGCAGCTTAGAGGCAAGGATATTCAGTTGGTCAGAGTTGTATGGAATGATGTGACTGGAGAATCCACATGGGAGCTTGAAGAGAAGATGAAGGAGCAGTATCTGAATCTTTTCCCAAGTAAGAGGATTTTTTGGGACAAAAATTTCTTGTTGGGGAGGATTGTAACACCGTGTTTTTCTTAATGTTTGATTTAGTGATTTAATAACTAAAAGTGGAAATATGATATGAGATATTGATGATTAAAACAAATAAATAAGTTGTATTGTATAAGTGTTGTTTTGTGTTGGTTGTTTTGGAATTCCTGTTTGAATTTAGGGAAACTAGTGGAAAGTGTTCTTGAGCCAAAGTGAGAGTATTGATTTTGTTATATGGGTTGTTGAGGGAAACAACAGTGTCAGGCTAGTTGTGAGTCTTGGGGAGTGATTAGACGGATCATGGACTTTAGTGAGCCCAAAGCCGTTGTGTGGCCCGGGAGGTTTAAGACCACCCAAAACCCTTTTTCCTCTCATTTTTTATAAACTCTCCCAAGACACTCTCTCATTCTCTCAACTCTCTCTCAAACCCGAAAGTGAAAAACAATATTGTAGACCATTCCATTCCTTTCAGTGAGGAGCATTACTTTCTCTGAGGATTTGGCTCAAGGGTTCACATTTCTCCCATTCTCCTCTTCCCTAAAATTTGGATTTGGAAGCTACAAGAGGTAAGGGAAGCTTACTTTTGTTGAATATACGTTGTATGAACGTGGTAGTACATGTATGTTGCTGTGGTTTGTGTTAGAACGCATGATTTGGATGAGTTTTATGGCAATGTGTTCAAAATGGGTTCTTCATTTTCTTGGATGATTTCTGTTGAAATGATGTATAGATTGTTGAATATGTTGAGTATGTTGTTGTGGGTTGTTGTGTGGTTGTATTCGATGTCTATGGAGTCGATTTGGGGTATAAGTGAGTAGAAAGTTTGGATTTTTTTGGGTTTTTCGAAGAGAGTTCTATTATTGTTATCTGATAGTCGTTGAGCGACTAAGGGCCTCGTCATTGAGCGACTAAGGGCCTCGTCGTTGAGCGAGAATGCCCCTGAGACTGAAGTAAGGTTGTCGGGTTAAGGGTTCTTTGAGTGACCCATCGCGTTGTTGAGCGAGTGTTCTTGAGTGGTAGAAATGACTGTAGTGTGAGAGAAACTCGGTGAGCGAAATGTTGTTCGCTGAGCGAATGTTCGTAGAAATTTGGAAATTTTCCAAAAGAGAATTCGCTGAGCGAGAGTGTGGCTCGCTGAGCGAGTGTAGGTATTCCAGAATACCTGGGAGTAATTCACTAAGCGAATGCTGAGCTCGCTGAGCGAATTAGGGCCCTAGAAAGTGTGCTCTCTGTTGCAAGAGCTTCGCTGGGCGAACAACATGTTCGTTGAGCGAAGAGTGTGTGCAGATTTTTGGCTGTTCTATGGAATGGCTCGTCACTGAGCGAGGAGGTGACACACTGAGCAAAATGTGGTCGATGGGAGTTTGAATAAAGTCTCTAGAACGAATTCGTTTAGCGACTCTAGTTATCGCTGAGCGAGTGACCCTGATTCGCTAAACGAAACTCATGGTCGCAAAGCGAAAAGCCTTTGCAGGGGAAGTTGGTTTTCTATAAAGAAGGTCTTCGCCGAGCAAGCATGTGGGTCGGTGAGCGAATGTGTTGTCTTGATGTTGATCAATTTTTTTTTGAAAGTGTAGTTGTGTGAGATAGGATTGAGAAGGACTGCTAGTGTGAGTCTAAGGTTGAGAATGTGGGCGTAATGGCAGGTTGCTTGGATAGGACCTTTACTTGTCGTAAGTGTTGTTGTTTAGGTTTTACCCATGGGATGTAGGCTACTTGGATAGGGCCCTAGAGTGGTAGATTGCTTGGATAAGACCTCCATTAGTTGTAAAAAATATTGTTGTATGAGATTTCTCGCAAGGTATGGGCTGCTTGGATAGGGCCTTACCTATTAACTATACTTGAGGCTGGATTTAGGCCTGCATGGTATTGGTGTTTGTTGTTGGACCTCGTATGGTGCTGGTCGGGCCCACGTGGTGTTGTGTTGCTACACATGTATATATGTTGTTTGGTTGTTGTTGAGTGGGTGTGGTGTGGTGATACATGCATTTCACGCATATGTTGTTGGCTGAGGCTGTGTGATGGGCTTCATGTCGTTGTGTGGGCAGGCACGTAAGTTGGATGGTTGACAGGAGTTGCGGCTCAGACGGGTCTCCTACCTAGTGTCTGGATAAGATGTAAGGTCTTAAAGATGGGCCTTTAGGATGAGTGGATGGACGATTCCATAGGGGGACAAGGCAGTGTAGGCGTTGAGTCGCGATGAGCCACCACCCACATACACTTATCCTGACACACCACTAAGCTCATCCGCGGATCAGAGTTTTGGCAATCCCTGAATGAGTGTTGGATCTTCATGGTAGGAGATAAGACCTGACTGATCGCTTGAATTGTTGTGAATATTTCGAGAATCGTGTCATCATGCATTGACATAATTGTGGGGGGATTGGTTGTGATATGGGGTTTTGGACTGAGAACTCTTTGCCATATGAATGTATGAGTATGAATGTTGAGAATTGTTGATGGTTTTAGAATTCATATACTATGTTGTTGTTTTCATAAGCTTACCGTTGCCTTGTTTTATTGTTATTGGATGCCTTATTGTTGTTGTTTGTGCTAGTGTGCCTATGATGATCACGTCTTATGGCATAGGAGCAGATAGCGATGCTTCGATGGACTAAGCTTCTCAAAGCTAAGGATGGAGTTACGGGCTAGAGATGTATGGCTTGAGGAGCCAAGTTTTTGTTTCCTTTGTTGTGTATTTAGTTTCATTCTTTTGATGAGGTTGTATAGTGTGACCAGCCATAGGGATTGTGTTTTGTATCCCTCTCCCCCGTTGATGTATATTGATTTTGATATGTCCTGATGTTATTCCCCTTTCCTGTTGCTGTTGACAATTGTACAGATATGAATGTATGGCAGTAGGAGAGATTGATAGATCTCTTAGCACGTGTATGTTTCACACACACACACACACACACACACACACACATATATATATATATATGTTATGATTTTTATTAATGTTTATGTGTCAAGAGCAAGATTAGTAGGGTTATTCAGTAGTAACAGCTGGGTCGTTACAAAGAGTGGACTAGATTCCTATGTTCAAGGCCCATGGACTTCTTAACCAAAACAATGTGCTATATTGGTGTACTACATGATGATTTTACTCACAGCTATAGTTGATTAAAATCAATGTCTATATATTAATAAACCCTAAATTCAAATTGGCCATGAATCCAATCCATAACAATATTATATATATATATACATATATATATATATATATGTATATATATATATATATATGTATATATATATATATATATATGTATATATATATATAGAGAGAGAGAGAGAGAGAGAATTAAATACAATGAAACAAAAAGAACATTGGCTTAATTATATTTTTTGTCTCTAAAATTTTACAATCTTGCAAAAGTTGCTCCAAATAATTTTTTTTTACATATTTTGCCTCCTAATTTACGAAATATTGCAAATTTTATCCTCGGTCAAAAAAATCACCCAATTAAGACTATTTTATAGCAGTTTTTCCTTTAAATCACCATAATTAAGACAAATTGGTCGTAGTTTTTTCTTTAAATTGCCACAATTTTCTACGTGAGGACAAAATTTACGATATTTTATAAATTGGAGAGCAAAATTCGCGAAAAAAATTATTTGAGAACAAGATTTGCAAAATTGTAAATTTTTGATGAAAAAAAGTGCAATTAATCTAAGATCATTCTATCCCATACCTCATATTAAAGAAAAAATTAAAATAAAATAAAATTTATCACGTTTTATTTAATTTTATTATATTTTAAAATCTAAATAAGGAACTTTAATGTCATCACACTTTATTTAATTTCTTTCTATCAATTTAAACATATTAAAGTAAAGTAAATTAGTAAAAACGTTTTTATATATTTAAAATATCGTAATATTAACTTGTTAAATTTTATGTGTTTATACGTCCTTATTTCTTTATGCTAGCCTATATCTCAATATTTAACGATGGATAATAAATAAATAATGAAATAAAATAAAATAAACGTATCATTATTTATACAAATAATCAATACCAACCGACTAGATAATTAGATAAAAAATAATAACATATTACAAACTAATTCTTCCTATCTAATTACAATTCCTATCACCTCTACAATAATGAAAAATGGTAGAAAAAAAAAACACAAAAAATATCATAGAGGATAAAATACAACTAGCTAATGTATAAAAAAAAAAGCGTCACCGAAGATTGAATCAGCATAAAAAACTTAGTGAGATATTGTTGTTTATAATTTATTTATTTATTAGAAGTTTCATATTTTGAAGTGTAGTTAAAATATTAAGATAAGAGAGAGATATAGAGTAATCGTTTTTAAATATAAAAAGTCTTATCTTAATGATAAGGATAATCATTATCATGATAAGGATTAAAAAAATAAGCATGATTGATTACAACTTAAATTATTGTAGTCTATGAATAATAAATAATTGTATATATTGAGAAAAAAATTGTCCAAATTGACAAATTGTATGAAACGTGAAAAAGGGTGGAAGAGGCCTAATAAAAATGTAAAGATAACGATGAAAAAAAATGTACATATGTACAAGGTATTTAACTATTTATGATATTAATAAAGTCATCTCTTAATACCAAAATATTGTTGGTCCAAATAGAACTGAACTCAAATCCTTTGAAAAAATGTTGTTAGAAGGAAAGGCTTCATTAAAAGTGGCTAACCAATCTTTTGGTAGATATTAGTCATCAACAAAGTCAACGGATATTTTGTACCAATAACATGGTAATCAAAAAAACAAAAATCTCTTAATAATTTGTAATTCTTTTTTTTGGAGGAAAAAGTTTGTTTTTAGTTCTAATGTTTTTACTTTTTAGTTTTACTTTACCATTAACGCGTCAAATTAAAACAATCCAACTAAGTTGTGAAATATCATGCCCAAATCCTGCGGAAAGTGAAATTGAGACACATAACTGAGAAGATTATCGTAAAACCATACCATTATTTTTTATCACAAAAAACAAATTAATTAATTTAAATTAAAAAGGAATTATTTCTATCCATTACCTTCATATAATGAAACAAATTATGGCTGCATATCCCTAAACTTACCCTTTTAAAGCTAAGCCACAAAATTACTATCAGATACACTTTTCTAATATCTTTTTCTACATATAAACATATAAAACTATTGCTTTTTTAGGTTGCTACTATCCACATTCTCCCTCACATTCACTTTTATTTGAATACTCTCCTTTCATGAATAGTAGACTTTACTTTCCTAACATGTATATGATATATTCTCTTATACTTTTACTATGAACTGAACGATTTAACAAGATATAACTAAATATCAGAAATTAATTTTAAATATATATATTTTATCTTCAAAATTCAAATGCGTTCCTAATATGCATCTGATATATCATTTTATGCTTTTAATATTAATTGAGCGGTTTAACAATTGAATAGTGAATATCAAAAACCAATTTCGAGTGAATATATATATATATATTATTGTCAAAATTCAAATACGCTCCTATCATACATATGATATCCCTCTAAAAGCGTGTTTAATTGTTATTCTTCAACGAAAACATTTTTAGAAAATTTTCTGAACCTTTTATCTCTTTCAATTTATTATTTTCAATATCTTTAGTTTTAACTTGAATTTCAATATTTTTTTAAATAATATCAATAATTAAAAATAATATTATATCACAATATAAAGTATTTATCATAAATTTAAAATATAATTTATATATTCTAAAACATTTATTTGTTGTAAGTTTCAATTATA
Organism: Spatholobus suberectus; assembly: GCA_004329165.1. Lineage (NCBI taxonomy): Eukaryota > Viridiplantae > Streptophyta > Magnoliopsida > Fabales > Fabaceae > Spatholobus > Spatholobus suberectus. Next base: position 17,274,370 of record CM014732.1, on the reverse strand, counting down.
ATATAATTTATATATTTAGAAATTTTTATTATTATAAATTTTAATTATATAAAGTAAACATTTATTTTGTGCAACACACAGACTAAAATACTAGTATATTTTTATTATCAAATAAATTTTGTGTGAGTCAAACTAAAAGATATGGGCCTACTCCTTTTTTTATTGAGGTCTACGTAAATTCATCCAATATTATAAAGGGCGTGTCAAAAAATATTTAAGTATTTCCCCTAAAGTCACCGTTTTTTTTATTCGAACCAGTATTCTTTCTTTGATAATAATTGAAATTGGTGAGGGTACCATCTATTCAACTCACAAGATTACCACTCCCAAGACAATAATTAAAAAGAAGAGGAAAATCATAATACTACCTTAATTTTTTACGGAACGCAACCTGAATGTGAACAATAGAAGAGACAACATAACATTAATTATTGTCATATGCAAGCAGCTAAACACATAATAGCAAAACTTAGACAGGGGAAAACAAAAGACTAAGCAATTAATTATTGTCATATTGATCAAGCGGCTTATCATCAATTTATAGCAACTAAGCAGAGCAAAATCAGCAATAATATAAAAAATAAAAAGAAATGAAAACTGTTATTCCTAGAGTCATGTGAGGCTAGATATATCCATATCCTTTTGTCATCACTCGTCACCCCACAACCTCGGCCGTCACCTGTTTGGACTTTGGACTATTTCCAAGTCGTACCGAATAACATAACCAGAAAAGCAATCAAATCAGTGATGGTACAGACCCTGTTGCTTATATTTTATGGCAAATTTAGAAAAGGTTAAATTACATTTTTAGTTATTATATTTTTTCTAATTCATAATTTTAGTTTTTTTATTTTTTTTAGAGATATTTGGTTTTTTTATTTTTAAAAATTTATAATTTTGGTTTTATTGTCAAATCTCTTACATTAACCATTATTAATTTAATATTGATTCTGATGTATCAGTACTTAAATGACGTGTCAGAGTTAGAGTCAGTAATGACACGTCATAGTTAATGTTAAACCACTAACGGTCAATGCAAGAGATTTGATAGCGAGACCAAAATTATAGATTTTAAAAATAGAAAAACTAAATGTTTCTAAAAAAATAGTAAAATCAAAATTGTGAATTTTTAAAAATAAAAAGACTAAATTTATCTAAAAAAAATAAAAAGACCAAAATTATAAATTGAGAAAAATAAAAAGACTAAAAATATAATTTAACGTTTAGTAAACCACAAATACGCCTATGGTCTCCCATAATAGATGGTCACCTACTGAGACACATTCAGTAGCTTGGATCCAAGTGTTCAATACGGTGTCTTCAAGGCAATCTGTCTTTTCCTCCTTCACAGAGCGATAATGGGCTTTTGCCCTGTATTATGAGTTCTTTGAAATTCTTTCATTTTAGAAAAGGGAAAGAAGTAATGATTTGGATATGTATTTTGAAGAAACTGATCCATAGTTTCTGTATTTTTAAGTGTGTGTTTGTTTTATGGATTAAAATTTTATTTCTGGAAATGTAAATTTAGAAAAAGAAAACTGGCCATGCACTGACAGTGTAAAGTATTTTTATACTATCATCTAATTACAAACTACCATTTATTGTAAATTTGTTTACTTTTATATTAAATATTTTAAAAGTCATACCAATGGTGATTTCTGATTGGTTGACAATGTAAAACTTTTTACACTAACAATACATGACTATTAAACTCGTTTAGAAATGTAATATTTTCATGTTTGTTATAAGTTTTGAAAAATTGTTTTCAGATATTGTTTATCCCTAAAAAAGTAGTAATATCATGTTTTATTACATTTCCATTCACATGATGTGGGAGGAAGTCATATTCCCATTTTTAATTATTTAAAATTTTAAAAATATTTCTAGGAATATTAAAATATAACCAAACTTATTTTTAAATATACCCAAGAATAACATTCTAATTATAACATTCCTAAGAATGTGATTCTTAGAAATGTAATATGATACATTAAAATAAACATCTCTTATATTTGACATGAAACGAATCTTTTGCAGTTCAATTTGGTTTGATTTGACTTTTTTTATGTTTTTCAATGCATTCTTGTACAACTTTTAAAATCTTACATATACACATGAGTAACTATATTGAACGAGAGCGTTTTTAAGAGTTTTTCTTCAATGAGAACATTTTTAGATATTTTTCTTAACCCCTTATCACTTTCAATTCATCCTTTTCATCTTTATTTCTAAATTAAATTTTTAATATTTTTTAAAAGAAATTATCCATAGTTAAAAATAACCTGATATCACAATATAAAATTATAAATTATTTATTATAAATCTAAAATATAATTTATATGCTAAAAAATTTATTTATTACAAATTTTATTAATAATATAATTTATACATTCAAAAGTATTTATTTATTATACATTTTAGTTATATAAAATAAACATATGTCATATGCATTGCACAAACTAAAATACCAGTTGGTTTGAATTTGACAATGGGTAAAATAAAGTAAAATCTAATAATTAATTAATTCATCATCAATTTTTGAAAAATGACATTTACATAACCATATGTAATAGACAAATGAAAGGCCACACATGATAATTTTTGCATTACATACCTCTTATAAAAAAGTACATTACAGACAATTTATAGTTAATTAGTCATATACTATCAATATCATAAACTCATAATTTAACATGATCAAAATATCGAACATATATAACATCACATCATTATCAAAAGCTTAAAATATTACAAATTAATATAAATATATTAAAGGTGTGGTTCAGTTTTAAAAATAGGGGCCAAAATTAAACTGAACTGCAATATAAAAAAAGCGATTTTTTTAGTTTCAATTTTTTAAATCATCAATTACCATTTTACACATTTTGATTCGATTTTCAAGACCCCTTAAAACAAGTATTCTTGCTATACAAAATTAATGTGGCTACCGCTAATGTAGGAGTATTTACAAATTGGATTAGTTCGGATTTAAGGTAAAATCAAATCTGAACTAATTGTATTTGATTGGATTAGTTTGGTTCTGGTTTTAAAAAAAAAATTGATCAATCCGAACCAAATCAATTTAATTAAGATTGAGTTGGTTTGATTCAAGTCATCAAGTTATTATAAAAAAAAAATTATTATATTTTTTTCAAGCTTTTTATCTCCACTTATTGTCTATTTTATATAAATATTTAATTTTATATTGATGAAAGGTAAGAATGTTGTTTGTTCTTTAATAACTAATTATTTATTTTATTTAAAATATTTAAATTTTTTACAATTATCACTTTATACATATCATTAATTTTTTTGACCTAAAATATAATAAAAAATTACATAATAAACATGACCATATTAAGATATTTGATAACACTATATAAGATTACAAGAAAATCAAAAAAAAAAAAAAATACAACCATTGAAGAAAAAATTAAGTTATAAATTCTAAAATGTATTAATTTAAAAGTTAAAAAATAGTTGATTAAGTCATCTAGGTATAATTGACTATGACATGGCACAACAATGCTGATGTGGCACTATGATAGACTTGAAACCATGACCTCCTACATATTTAAGACCACTTGAGCCATTGAGTCATCTAGTTTATTTTACCTATAGTATAAACAATATTTTATATATAGCATTACTTTTACATAGGTTAATTGCACTTTTGGTTTCACAAGACCCAAATATCACAATTGTGTGAAATTAAATTTTATTTAATTTTAAATAGTTATTATTTTAATTTATAAATAAAAAATAACATAAAAATTATAATATTGAAATAAATAATATAATATAAGTAATGTGATGAATAAAAAATAGAGAGATAGGAAGCAAATGGGAAAGAAAAGGAAATGAAAAAGAAAAAGAGTGTATGTTTATATTTATTATATGAAAAATATTAAAAGTTAAGATGATAAATTTATTTATGAACAATTTTTACTTTAATTAGACACTTTTACAAACTATACAAATTTATATGTGAATTAATAAATATATATATAAATTACAATATAAATTTAAACTACAAAAAATATATATGTAAAATACATATAAAAAATAAAAATATTCAATAGAAAAATTTATTTAATTAATAAATGATTATATGTGAATTAATAAAAATATAAGTAAACTATAATATATATGTAAATTAATAAAAATATGTGTAAATTATAATATATATGAAAATTAATAAAAAAAATTAAATTATAATATGTATGTAAATTAATAAATATATGTGTAAATTATAACATATATATATATATATATATATATATATATGTAAATTAATTTATATAATTTCACAAAAAGATTGTGTTATTTATAAAATAATATGATTAAAATAAAAATATTTGATAAATAAATTTATCATCTTAATTTTTAATATTTTTCATACAATAAATATAAACATATACTCATTTTCTTTTTCATCTCCTTTTTCTTCCAATTTTCTTCCTATCCCTCTATTCTTTTTCATCACATTGCTTATATTATATTATTTATTTTAACATTATAATATTTATTTTTTTAATTTAAAAATTAAAGTAATAGATTTAATATTAAATAAAATTTAATTTCGCCCAGTTGTGGTTCTTGGTGATTAAAAGTGCAACTAACCCATGTAGAAGTAATGTTATATATAACATTATTTATATTACAAACCAAATAAGTCAAATGACTTAGTGACTTAGGTTGTTATAAATATGTGGGAGATTATGAGATCAAGTCTCATCTTTACCATTGTTAACATTTTCTAAACCATATATTCTCATACCACTTCAGCATCAGAATGCAACATTAGTAGTTCACGTCAGTGTTAATCGGGTTAATTCAATTCAATAAACACCTCTACGACAGTGCATACAAACCAATAAATTGTCAAATTTCAAAAATATCAAGAGAAAGATGATGAACGAAGGGCCAAGAAAAGCTTACAGGTGCAATGTAGAAATGGAAAGTTACAACACTTTGCTATTTATAGTTTTGTACATGATTTATTGATTACTAACTACTAAACATTTCTAAGTAACTCTCTAATATAAATAATAATAAATAAAAAAACGATGAATATGTGACTAACTCTTTAACCGAAAGAGTAAACTCTCATTCTAGTATCAAATTTTGCGAGACGTTATCATAGTAGTCTTTGAAATTAAAAAATGTCAAATAAATTCATGAAATTGAAACTACTATAATTTTTGTCCATAAAATATACAACTTATTATCATTATAATCTCTAAATTTTATAACTTAATGTCATTATAATCCTTAATAGAACTGACAACGGGAACTACCATGACTAACAAATTTTAATTTTAAGAATTTATTTGACATTTTTTTAATTTCAAGAACTATTATGACAAAGTCTCACAAATTCAAGGATTAAAATAGAAATTTAGTCTTAATTGAGTGTGTATTTGGATGAACGTTGGTAAAATTGATTTTGAATTAAATTAATTTTGCAAAATTGATTTTGGTTAAAATTGATTTAGAAGTGATGTGATTTTTGTTTGGATATTTTTATTATAAAAGTAAGTTAATAATAAAACTTAGTATAAAATTTTTAATCTAATGCAAAAGTTACTTAAAGTAACTTCAACTTAGAATCAATTCTAAATTCTCGACCTAGAATAAATTTCTCAACATAATATCAAACATATGGAAAATTACTAAAAATTACGTTAACTAATATTTTAACATGGTTTTAGAAAATTTAACGTGAAACTAAACATGTACCGAAAATATAACCATATCAACTAGCTGCTGCTACTAACTAGTTAGAATTGTACAAGCTCTGACACTGACGCGTTAAAGCTGCTGGTGCCAACTAATTAGAATTGTACATACTTTGTTAAAATCTAATGCTTCGTTTGGTATCAGTGAAAGAGCGCATAATAGCACGGAAAAGCGAAGAAATTATTGTAGTCGTTCCGTTTGGTAGCAAAGAAGTGCAACGAAATTTGTAAAGATTTTGCGTGGGACCCACTGATAAAATTTTCTTCACTCAACTGCAAAAAAATGCGTGGAAGTTACTGTGCATGTTTGCAGGACTCTTCAAACGTTGTGGGTAAATCGATTTACAAATACAGTAAATCGATTTACAAGCTTTTTTTTTATTCATGTCTAATTTGTTTTCAAACTTTTATTATAAAATAATAATAATAATAATTTTAATAATATCAAAACCGATTTGTGGAGAAATTGATTATAACTGCCTAAATTGATTTTCACCCCACCCTAAATCAAATTTTCCCTTCACCTTGCGGCCACCTCACTGCCTAAACCGATTTTCAACCCATCCTAAATCGATTTTGGCCCCCCTGGGCCCCACACTTCTTTCATTTAATAATAATAATAAAGTTAAAAATAAATAAATAAAAATAATATTAATAATAAAAATAATATTAATAATAAAAATGAATAATAATAATAATAGTTAAAATAAAAATCATCTCAAAAAATTAACTTTCTTTTCATTTATTTTCTATTTTTCTTCAACAAAACAATCTAACTTTCACTTTATTTCTCACCTATTTCTCTTTTCTTCTCTTCTTTTCTCTCTATTTCTTTCTTCTTTATCAAACACACCCTAAGACAACTTCTAACCAAAAGCTTTATATGTAGTAAATTGTTGCACCTAAAGAAAACATAGGGCAACTAAAGAATCGTCCTTGGTCAGATGATGGTCATCCTATCTGAACAGTCAAACTCAAGAAGGAAACCATATTGTACATCACAAATTGCCCCATAAAGAAACCATTTTTATTATTAATAATAACAACAACAATAACAACAACAACAACAATAATAATAATAATAATAATATATTGAAGCAAAAGCAAGTAAGTAAATCGATTTTGTTTGAGGCAAAATTGATTTACTGGCTTCAACAACAAGCGTAAATGCGGATGGTGCAAAACTCAATGTAATTTTATCGTTTTTCTCCTCAAATTTGTACAGAAATATTTTAGGTTGATCCCGCATATTTAAAAAAAAAAATTACACTTTCATCCTACCAAACAATCTATTTTTTTTTTACTTTTACTCTCTTTCTTCTTCTCCTCTTTTATTTCTACCCTACCAAACGGACCGTTATTGTGTCCTAGTCGTCTTTTCTTTTCCACGACTACAGACTTCAGCGCTGAATTTTCAAGTGAAAGCACTTCCATTACTTTACCAACCTTTCCTTTCCCCTAATCGTAGGCAGCAAGTTGCCCTTTTGATATTTCAAGCACGACTTCTATGACCATATATGACTTTAAAGTTTAAACCTGTATTCGCTTTTTTATTTTTAGTTTTAGTCCTTTTACATCTACCTCCTATTTATTATTATTTAATCCATTAAACTCAATTAAACATTTAGACGTAACCATTGTCAATTGTATACTTTCTGTATTTGTACAGAGAAATGAGAAATTGTATGAAGATATTTATTTTAAGATGAAATATGTTTTTAGTTCTTTAAAATTGAGTAAATTTGTTTTGATCTCTTAAATTTAAAATTAATCTTTTTTATCTTGTAATTTGAAAAAAGTTTTAGTTTCTTAGAATCACCTATAGCATCACTAGTAGAGGTAGATTGAATTAGCTGTATAGTGTCATTGAGTTTGATATACTGTTTTCATTAACAAAAACACTAGTAGGTAAGTTTTATATAGCAGATTAAGTAATAGGTAGATTTTATGTGACAGATTCACTAATAGTGTTTAGACAGAAAGACTAAAACATTTTTTTTTTTTCAAATTACATAAACTAAAAAAATAATTTTAAATTTAAGAGACTAAAAATCAATTTATCCTAAATTTAAAATATTAAAAACATATTTAAGCCTTTATTTTATTTTACTTTCATCACTGTTTCCTTTCATGAAAGCATATGCCTGGAATTTGGAATCTGTCTTAAGTCTTAACCCAAGTACCCAACTGCCTCGACCGCGACATTAGACTATAATAATAATCTAATATTTGGTTGGGCGCGCTTCGCTTTGGATCGTTATTCGCTTTATTGACACCACTAAAAAGGCATATAGAAACCCAAAGTGTAGCACTGCAAGAAAAGAAGTTGTTTGACTTGTCCACCAAATAAAAATTAGTAGGATATTTTTAATCTCTGTTAAATATGAAAATTTTGGTTTCGATTCTTCATTTTTGTTTTGTTTTTAATCTTCTAAAATTTTGAATCATTGTTTTTTATTGTTGTAAAATGAACAAGTTTTGGATTTTGGTTTTGTATTTTTTTTTTATTTCTCTAAAATTTAGAATCATTGATTTTAATTCCTAACATTCATTTTAAAACAGATAAATAATAGTTATTTTAAAATTTTTAAAAAGTTAAAAGTTATGTATTGGTATGATACCACATACATATTATTGAGTGCCACCTAAGATGATCACGTGATATTTCATTAACATATAAACAATTAATTGATGTCATATGATAATAAGGATCAAAAGTATTAATTTTAGAAAGATGAAAACTAAATAAAATTTTTTATAGAGGTTAAAACTAAAATTTGTAATTTTATAAGGACAAAATATTTTTAACCCAAATTAGTACTTTGTACACCTACAAAAGAAAAGAGTCAAAATTCGTCATGACACGTTGCCACCTAATTGATATTTGTTAGATTATTGAAAATTTAAAAAAACAATATATGCACTCACATTATAAATTTTTTTAAACTGTCATCTAATTACAAACTATCATAAATAGTAAATTTGTTGATTTTTATAATAACTAGTATTTTGGTCTGTGTAATGCACAAAATAAATACTTATTTTTATATTACTGAAATTTATAATAAATAATTTTTTGAATATATAAATTATACTATAATTAAAATTTGTAATAAATAAATATTTTTAACATATAAAACATATTTTTGATTTACAATAACAATTTATATTATGATACAAGATTTTTTTAACTATGATTGTTTCTTTTAAATAAATATTGAAATTCAATTTAGAAATGAAAATGATAGATTGAAAAAGATAAACGGTTAAAAAAATAAAGATAAAATGAAAATGATTTAAGATCATCAAATTTTTTTTGGATTAGTTGTTAAATCAAAGTATATTTGAAAGGAATAAAGAATTAAAAATTAAATTAAATGCTCAACATATGGGATAAGGACAAAACATGTGACTCAATGAAAATGATAACAACTCCTAAAAGGTAAAAACACTCTCATTTGAAAATAACTCTTAAAAACACCATCGTTGAACAATAACTCTTAAAAATGTTATCATTCAATACGAGGATTCATATATTATAGTATATGAGTATATTACTTTAAAAGCCATACAAATAATTTGTAGTTAGTTTATGGTTTGAAAACTTTTATACTAACTAGGAGAAAACAGGCACTATGTGTTTGACTGAGCACATATTTTATTTCTTTTAGAAAAATATTAAATTTAATTTAAAGTGGTGGGTGGTTTAGAAAGCAAATGAAATTTGAAGAGAGGATGGGAGAGTGAAGTTAGTTACGGTATGCAGCTACATTTGAGATAGCTAAAAGAGCAAAATTGGGGGGAAAATGTGGACACCAAAATAGCTTATTGCCATTATATATTACTAGGGAAAAGAGAGGCACTCCGTGCCTCTCTTCATTTTTTAAAGAAGAAAAATAAAATGAAAGAAAGAAAAGGTGTAGTAAATAGTTTAAAAAGTAGTTAAAAGGTAAAATAATAAATAATTTAAAAATAATTAAAGGGTATAATAGTCTAACAAAAAGTGAAGACCAAAAAAGGACATCTTTTTTATTATAGTTATATACTAGGGGGAAGAGAGGCACTATTTAAAAAGAAAAATAAAATGAAGGAAGCAGAGGGTATAGTGGATAGTTTAAAAAATAGTTAAAAGGTAAAATAGTAGATAATTTAAAAAATAATTAAAGGTATAATAGTCTAACAAAAAATGGAGACCAAAAGAGGATATTATTTTTATTATAGTTATAGATTATAGATTATAGATAGATAATACATGCCTATTAAATTTAACATAAATACATAAATTTTTTTGAAAAAATAAATAAATTAGAAGTAACTGATATACATGATAAATCCCAGCTTGGATCATTTATAGCTATGTTGCCTTTGTAGTAATTATATTCACCCTTGGATTTGTATCTAATGATTATAAAAGGATAGAATATAAAAGGTGGATTTGTTTGCTATAAAGACAGCATGGCTGTAGACAATCCAGACTATCTCTCTCTATACAAATTGGAATAGTAATATTAAATGAGGATGGTTTTAGGAGCTATTATTCAAATTATTCAATGCGAACATTTTTATGAGTTGTTCTTCAACGAGAACATTTTTAGGGACGTTTTTAACCTCTTATATATTTTAATATATGATTTTCATTTTATTTTATTTCTAAATTAAATTTCAATATTTAAATTGAATTCTTTTTGGTAAGTGTAGAATACAAAGACAACATAAGAAAGGGGTTGAATTGTGTTATGGAAACCCTTTTTATAAAAAAAAACCTTTTTCAAAGATGTATCGTCTGAAAGATATAATAAAAGAGTTTTTCAAAAACGTTTTGTAACGCAAACGAATGCAAAATAAAGTTGTAAAGCACACAAGAGATATACTGCTTTGTCTCATCCTAGAGACTACGTCTAGTTCTTAGCAACAATCAAGTTCCATTAACTTTTCAAGGTTACAAGTATTCTTTTCACAAGCCTCTTTAGGCTCAACCCAAGTAGTCTTTTACTTGCCTCTCCAAGCAAAAACTCAAGTATTCTTTGAATCAAAGCCTCTTCTTCTACCGATTTCTATGAGAAAAAGGTTAAGTGTGAGTTACCTCACTGGGTTTAACGTCTTAATAGACGAATGTACAATAAAGAACAAAAAATGAATATTACAATCAACGTATACAAGATGAATGTTATGATTCGTTAGTCTTGAGAATGAGATATCTTTTTCTATATATAAGCTTCTCCAAAAGTATCCGTTGTGAGTGCTTTGCAGGAGACAACCTTCGTTTGTTGAAGAGAGTCGTTGGAGCATTAAATGCAGCATTTAATGCCTTTCACCAACTTGTCACCTGATAAGATAAAGCAGTCTGCTTATTTTTACCATTCTTGTACACAAACTTGTAGCAGGAGTCATGTCCGCTTTCCCCTTCTGACATCCGCACACATATTCCTTCTTTTACCTAGAAAGTTGATTTTCCTCGAGAGTAGGTATGTAGGCTTTATAAGCATCGAGGTAGCTTACACTCTGATTGATGTGCAGATTATTTTTAGAGCTTTGTCATCGTCTGAAAGATCTTAGTTACTAATTTTATCTAATCGAAAAATGAAAGATGATATGAGCTTAAAAACATTAGACGGTTGCTCGTGACAAATAACGGGTGATTAGACGGTTGTGTAAAAATACATATTTTAATTGTTTGTTATTATCAAAATATTTGAGAGTTATAAATTCGTCCTTTGTCTTAACAGTAAGCTACTAGCCCTTAGCGTTCAATATAATGACATGTAGATGAGTCAAGACCTTAATTCAAGAATTTGACTAAAACCCTAATGCACAAATAAGTTATTGAATTCAATTTGCATAACATGTAATTGAATTTGATTGTGGTTTCAACTTCATAACTTTGAACAAGTGCAAAAACTTGTGCACAAAGCATTTGTTTTTTACTTAATCTGAATGGAAGTTGAACTCTATGTCAACTCGATCAATGTTACAATTGTATCTTGAAAAAAGTAAAATCAAAGTTAAATAAAAAAACAAGCGCGTAACTTATAATGGCAGTTCACCGGGTCATTTTATACCAAATGGAGGAGTGAATTAATTACGATATTTTTGGAAACTAGCATCTGTGAAAAAAATATAGTGGTTATAATCACCATTTTTTACAAAAAAGAGAGTCACTTTTTACCTTTTTTGTAGTGTTAACACATGTAAATGTACTTTGAAAATAAATACAGAAATTTAAAAGAAAGCAATTAAATTGAAAGCATTTAAATGAAAAGTTATACATACTGCAAATAAATTAAAAGATAATTCAAAATTAAAAGATTTGGAAAGATGATCAATGCAAAATTTAAAGTAAAGTGCCTGAAATATAAATATGTAATGAATTAAATTCAATAGCAATTAAAGTTATGAAAAGTTAAAGAAATTTTGAAATTAAGTTGCACAAATTGAGTGTAAAGTAAATGACTAGAATCATACTAAAATGAAATTCAAATTAAAAGGATAATGGGGGGTTGCAATTAAAAATAGAATGTTGAAATGTAAATCGAAAACAAGTAGATTTACATAAATGTAAATACTTATTGAAAATAGTTGGAAATTTACACTTGATTCTTTGAACCAATAACTATCGGTGTGTGAGACGTGTTAGATGTTACAAAGTATTTGTATAATGTGTTTCAACAATGAAAATTTATTTACAAGGATCATATTTATAGATTTATTTCCCCTAATAATTAAGAAATCTAATGCAAACACGTGTCAAATTGCCTAGGATTTATTAAGATCTTAACATTTGTTTGAATCATGTAACACTTGATAATTGTTAATAACTATCTTTTAACTTAAAGTACTCGAATCTTTGTCTTGATTTCTTCTTTCTAACAGTTATTCATTTTTTGTCAACTGCATACTTTGGCATTGTGGTCATCAACTTCGATCTTAAATTGATTCTTTCTTAAAATCTTGAATATTTCTTAAGCATAATTCAAATTAATTTCCAATTTCAAATTATGTTATTTCGAAAAATCAAAATATAGTCAATTTTGAAATGATGTTTCCAATACTTACATTAACAAATTGGGTTGATTCAATCTTATCTTCACGTATTATAGGGTCTCAATCAAATCAAAATTGAATTCAAATAAGTTACCCTTTCAAAATTTTGAGTTAGATAAAAAATTAAGATGAGTTTGTCTCACGAACATATAAATTAGAGAATTAAATTAAAAAATTAAAATAATAATTTTGGTTGGCCTTTTTCTATCATGTTGTACAAAAAAATACAAAATATAATTTTTTTACCAACCTTTCTTTTGGTCAATAATTTCTACCAATCCCGTACTGCTGCAATTTTGACTTTGTGGGCCATTCATGGATTTGTGTGACAAGGAACATTCCACGAAAGCCACATCAAAACTGCGCCCGCCCTGGGATTCTGAATTATTTATAGTTTGGATAATTTGGATTTAAATTCGATAGTAAATAAAATTTATAGATTATATTGTTATTAAAACTTGATTATGGTATAATTACGTGAGAAATCAATTGTTTAATAATTAATTAAATGATATGATATAGACCCTACAAACGCCACTTAAATATAAAAGAACTTAATACCGGAACAAATTATCCTCTCACAATTTTGGAGTGAAAACACGAGAATTTATTATTAGAGAAAAAATACATATCAGCGGTCAAAATAATTTATTGACGAAGGTTTCGGATGAACCCACAGCTTTGTGGTCGTGGAAAAAAATATAAAAAGAGAAAAAAATTTAAATTTAAATTAAAAGGAATATGAAAGAAAAAAAATTTAATTTTTGTTTTTAAAAGTTAATTTTTTTTCCTTTCCTTTTCTCTCCAATCAAACAATTTTTTTTATTATCTGTATATATATATATATTTATAACCAAACATACCATTAAGCGTATAGATCAAAGTAGCAGATTTGGGCTAACAAATTGAAGCAAACCATTATATCAAAAATAAAAATAAAAATAAAAATAAAATTGAAGCAAACCACAGTTATTGCAGAGCGAGATGTAACCTAATAAGACGCAACCGCTGACTGGACAGTATACGTGGCAACTGCAAAGAGGACTCAACCAACCACAGAATGCCAACGTATCGTTGGAACTTTTCAATTTCCAATTTTCTGTTAATACGATGCGATCTTTATTGATTTATGTATTGTTTAAATCTATCGTAATCTCGCACGATCGTACCACGAAGTTTCGTCTCACATACTCTAATCCCTAATGACACCTTCCCTTTTAAGCTCTTAATCAACACTAACACCAAACTAATCACCATTAGGCATTAGCCACAAATTCCATTCAATAGCTTAGCTTACTGGGCAAGCACATTCCACGATGCGTGAGCCATTCAATAGTTGAAAACCTTTCCCTTTCATGCTTTTCCTTTTTCTTACTTTCAGTTTTCACGAGAAACCAACGCCCCTTCCGCTCATCCTAGAGCGCCCCCAACAACTTCGAGTTTTCTCCACACTCAAAAACACACATACACACACATACACCCCACCCGCCTTTCAGTTTTCACTCCTTTGATTTCGTGATCTCGCTGTCGATTTCCCCTTTCATTAAAACCCGGTCGTCGGATTTCCCGCGAAGTAGTTATCACTCTCACGCAACTCGCAATTAGGGTTTCCGATTAGTACGATTGGATCGCCTCGTCAAAAATTCGATAAATTCTACCGAGTTTTTTCTTTCTTTTTGTTTATGAATTAACGGGAGAAACAATTTTTTTTTTATCAAGAAATTGTTTTCTCCAGGTTTAGATCTGAATGGGGAAAGGAGGCGAAGATTATGGGAAACGAGAGAACACGAGTTCCGAGGCTTCGGACCGTGAAATCTTCAAGGCGTGGGCGAAGGACGTGCGCGAGTGCGAGGAACACTTCAAGGTGAGCGTGAAAGTTGGTTTGAACCACGACGAGGTCGAGAATCGGCGCAAGATCTATGGATTGAACGAGTTGGAGAAGCACGAGGGGCCGTCGATATGGAGTCTGGTTCTGGAGCAGTTCAACGACACGTTGGTTCGGATTCTCCTCGCCGCCGCCATCATATCCTTCGTGCTCGCGTGGTACGACGGCGACGAAGGCGGCGAGATGGAGATAACGGCCTTCGTGGAGCCTCTCGTGATATTCCTGATATTAATCGTGAACGCAATTGTCGGCGTGTGGCAAGAGAGCAATGCGGAGAAGGCGCTTGATGCGTTGAAAGAGATTCAGTCGGAGCACGCGGTGGTGATTCGAGAGGGCGCGAAAATCCCTAATTTGCCGGCGAAGGATCTCGTACCCGGCGACATCGTGGAGCTTAAGGTTGGGGATAAGGTGCCTGCGGATATGCGCGTTGTGGAATTGATCAGTTCCACTCTGCGGTTGGAGCAGGGTTCTTTGACCGGAGAGAGTGAAGCGGTGAATAAGACCAACAAGCGTGTGGATGAGGATGCTGATATTCAGGACAAGAGGTGTATGGTTTTCGCGGGGACCACTGTTGTTAACGGGAATTGCGTTTGCTTGGTCACTCAGACCGGCATGGACACCGAAATTGGGAAGGTGCATACGGATATCCACGTGGCATCGCAGAGTGAGGAAGATACGCCGTTGAAGAAGAAGCTGAATGAGTTTGGAGAGAAGCTGACCATGATAATTGGACTGATTTGTGTTTTGGTTTGGCTCATCAATGTTAAGTACTTCCTTTCCTGGGAGTATGTGGATGGATGGCCCAGGAACTTCAAGTTTTCGTTTGAGAAGTGTACTTATTACTTTGAGATTGCCGTGGCGCTGGCTGTGGCTGCTATTCCGGAAGGTTTGCCGGCAGTCATCACGACTTGCCTGGCTCTGGGTACTCGCAAGATGGCCCAGAAGAATGCCCTGGTTCGGAAGCTACAGAGCGTGGAGACTCTGGGTTGCACCACTGTGATTTGTTCGGATAAAACTGGTACTTTGACTACAAACCAAATGGCTGTGGCAAAGTTAGTTGCTATTGGACATAATGTGGACACACTCAGAGCCTTCAAGGTGGAAGGAACTACGTACAATCCATCTGATGGCCAAATAGAGAACTGGCCAACTGGTGGATTGGATGCTAATTTTCAGATGATAGCAAAAATAGCTGCGGTCTGTAATGATGCTGGAGTTGCGCAGTCAGAGCATAAATTTGTTGCCCATGGAATGCCTACTGAAGCAGCTTTAAAGGTAAGATCCCTTTTTCATGTGATTTGGCATATTTCTCATTTGTTGTTTGCTATTTACCTTTATCTATGCATGAAGCATCTTTTTGAATAATTACTTTGAGCGCCAGCTTAGCAGTATCAAATTAGCTATGCTTTTCTTTTTTCTTTTTAATTATCTCTGGGTCATTTCATGCTAATCCATCCATGTACACGTTGACTTTAGACAGTAAAGGTGTTTGACAGTTTTTTGTACTCTCTCTTGGGACTCCAGGTTTTGGTAGAGAAGATGGGCATTCCTGAAGGATCCAAGGATGTGCGATTGGCTAGCACAGCAAAAACACATACCTTGCTGCGTAAGTATATTTTGTTGAGTGTGACAAAATAATTTGTGGTGATATACCGAGGCAAATAGTTTGATGACTCCTCTGAATATACCTGAGCCACTTTCAAAAGGAGAGTTTTTTTTTTTTTTTGTAATTTTAATTTTGTTGTTTATAATGGGAAAGTAAGATTGCTATTCGTTATTTAAAGGCTTAAAGATATTCGTAAAGCATTTCTTTGATCAACAGGCTACTTCCTGTTATGTACTCTTAAGTTTTTTTATTTTTTGGTTTTAATTGTTTGTTTAAGCTAATGGATTCAGAACTTGGGAGAAAGACCACGTATATGAGCCCAACAAGTGTATCTGCATTGTATTAAGTGTTAGTATTGAAAACATATTCAATAAATGTAATTAACTTTCTTTACCTTCAAATTTCAATGTAGGTTGTTGTGAATGGTGGAATGAGCATGACCGACGGATTGCTACTCTTGAGTTTGACCGTGATAGGAAGTCAATGGGTGTTATTGTGGACTCTGGTCTAGGCAAAAGGTCGCTTCTAGTTAAGGTATTATCTCTTTCTGTCACCTTTTTTCCTACTTGGACAGCTCATTTAGATTCTTTTTCAGTTTTTTATACTATGCACTTATTCTTTAATCACAATTAATATTTGCTGAGTGGCAATACTTGTTAATTTGGAAGTGCATAGGATCTTTATCATGTGGTTTACTGTAAAATAAATTAAGGACAACATGTTTCTTTGAAATCAAATCTTCTACTCATCTTTATTTGAGTAAGGTCTTTTTATTCTTCCCCTGAAATAAGGTTATGTATACTGAAACTAAAGCTAAAAGTTACTCATGGTGTCACCATTTACTAATAAATTGTTAAAAATTTTTAGTGTTTAACTAAATAAGTATTATCCCAACTTCCCAAAATGCGGACATGTTTTGGGAGGTTAGTCTAAAGAACAGGAATAACACATGTCGGGGCAAAATTGGTCTAATACAATGTTATTAGTATCAGTTCTGGACAAAAGAGCGCCGTTGAATGAACAAATGATGTTTTCTAAATTAAATTCCATGACAAGGGTGTTTATATATATGACCAGATCATTCTTTTTTCTAATTAACCTTCATAATTTGCCTCTAATCATTTTTGTAGGAGTTAGGACAGTTTCTGTTGTTCAATCCATACATGAGCGTACACATGCTTTTGTTCTTTCTGTTTATGGTTTCCTTTTTCTCACTGCTGGGAAATATTTTTAACTGGCATTTGTCCCTAATATTTGGTAGGGTGCTGTGGAAAATGTGTTGGACAGAAGCTCTAAAATTCAGTTGCGCGATGGTTCTATTGTGAAACTAGATGATAATGCTAGGAACCTCGTATTGCAAGCTCTTCATGAAATGTCAACTAGTGCATTGCGCTGTTTGGGATTTGCATACAAGGATGAGCTCCCCACATTTGAAAACTACAATGGTAATGACGATCATCCAGCTCACCAGCTTTTGCTTAATCCTTCCAACTATTCATCAGTTGAAAGTGAACTTATTTTTGTTGGCTTGGTTGGTTTGAGGGTAAGTTTTGAGCTTTTCGTTTTATATTTCATGCTCTCTCACTTTCATCATATCTGTTTGATGTGGTAACTAAGTGAAATTGAATATTGAATTGTGCTTAGGATCCTCCTAGGGAGGAGGTATACCAAGCAATTGAAGACTGCAGAGAAGCTGGAATTCGTGTTATGGTTATAACAGGGGACAACAAGAACACTGCTGAAGCTATATGCCGTGAAATAGGTGTATTTTCACCTGATGAAGACATTAGTTCTACAAGCATAACTGGTAAAGATTTTATGGAACTGCGTGATAAAAAGGCCTATCTGAGACAGAGTGGCGGGCTTTTGTTTTCAAGGGCTGAACCTAGGCACAAGCAAGAAATTGTGAGGCTGCTCAAAGAGGAAGGGGAGGTGGTGGCCATGACTGGGGATGGTGTTAATGATGCACCTGCCTTGAAGCTTGCAGACATTGGTGTTGCAATGGGCATTGCAGGGACAGAGGTATTTTGTTTTCACTGTAATCATATTTGTGGTACAACTAACTAGCAAGTATACATTAATGATTGATGTGGGCTTTCTAATTGGAAGATGGTAATCTTGAAAATGCTTGTGTTTTGAGTTTGATGAAGTGTTTTGTGCAAATCTGAAGTGTTGGATGTTGTCTCACTGACTGATGATTGTAGTTAGTTAGATCAAGGAACGCCAATTAATATTGTTATTTTATTTTTGGCATCTCATCTCTTTTATCTTATGCTAATCCAATGTAGGTGGCAAAGGAAGCTTCAGATATGGTGTTGGCTGATGATAATTTTAGTTCAATTGTTGCTGCTGTTGGTGAGGGTAGATCTATCTACAATAATATGAAGGCTTTTATCAGGTGATTCTGATTGTCTTGAAATAAATTATGCACGCATGAGAGGACGTGGTTACCTTACAATAGGCTTTTGCTCTATTGGTGGTCTGTGTGTTGATTGGCAATTGGCATATAAGATCTATTTTAATGATTGGTTATCTACAATTCCACACAAGCTGCTACTGCAAATAAAGGATAATTTGCTATATTAATTTGTCTTTCAATCTTTGCTTAATTTATAGCTGAAAAGAAAAGGAGAAAATGCCTTTGACATTGAGTTTTTACACTCTTCTTTACAATTAGGTTTCTTTTAAGTGATTGTAATAGGAATAAACTATGTCCATGCTGGCTGTAGTTATCTATCAGTGCACTTTTATGACCTCGGAATTTTTTCCTACAAATATCAAGTAAATGAAATGAAAAAATAGGGAAGATAGAACCGCAAATTGTATATGACATTCCATCCCTCAATTGTTTGAAACTTGGGAGGCAGTAGTTTTTGACTAACAGGTTGTATTTGTTTTGTTTAATTTGGATTTTGGAGCAGTGTTGATTTATTTTCGTCTTTAATACCTGAGATGTTATGATGGGTTTGGAGCAGGCCCTGATTTGCTAGACTTCTTTTTAAAAATCCTAAAGTGCATACTTCAGAATTTGTTTCTAAAACCTTTGATATCTAGAACCTTTAAAAGAGATTTTGTTGTTTAAAACTTCTTTTTTAAAAATCCTAAAATGCATGTTTCAGAATTTTCTCTAATTGTAAAGCACTCAAAATCTTGAGTGGCATTGCATGGTTTCTCCCTTATACATAATATATTTGTAATTGATATCTAGTATTCTTGTTATCTACTTCTATTAGTTACCTATATGTGCTGCTATTTTAAGAACCTTCTCAAATGATAAAAGTTAAAGTTAATATTATCTTGCAAGTTGTAAATGAAATTAATTTTGCAGGTATATGATCTCCTCCAATATTGGCGAGGTTGCTTGTATATTTTTAACAGCTGCACTAGGTATTCCTGAAGGATTGATACCTGTCCAGCTTCTGTGGGTCAATCTTGTCACTGATGGACCCCCTGCAACAGCTTTGGGATTTAATCCTCCAGATAAGGATATAATGAAGAAGCCTCCTCGTCACAGCAATGACTCATTAATTAATTTGTGGATTTTATTCCGCTATTTGGTAATTTGCCTTTTTTCTCTTTCTTTTTGGTTGCACACATGTACTTTTTATTGGGCTTTATTATATTTCAAATGCGATAATTTATGTGGATTACTTGTCTCTAATCTTCTCCCTGATGTTATACTTCACAGGTTATTGGGATTTATGTTGGATTAGCTACAGTTGGTGTCTTCATCATATGGTATACACATGGTTCCTTCTTGGGTATTGACCTTAGTGGGGATGGACATTCTCTTGTCACTTACTCCCAACTTGCCAACTGGGGTCAATGCTCCTCATGGAAGAACTTTACTGCTTCTCCATTCACTGCTGGTGCTAGAACTATCTCTTTTGACAACCCCTGTGATTACTTTCAGACTGGTAAAGTGAAGGCTATGACGCTGTCCCTTTCTGTGTTGGTAGCCATTGAAATGTTCAACTCTCTCAATGCCCTATCCGAAGATGGAAGCCTTTTGACAATGCCCCCTTGGGTCAACCCTTGGCTTCTTTTGGCAATGTCAGTATCATTTGGTCTGCACTTTTTGATCTTATACGTGCCATTCTTAGCACAAGTATTTGGTATCGTGCCCCTGAGCTTCAACGAGTGGCTTTTGGTTTTGGTGGTTGCATTTCCCGTCATTCTAATTGACGAGATTCTGAAGTTTGTGGGGAGGTGTACAAGTGGGTCTCGAGCCTCAAGTGCAAGAAGGTCAAAGCAAAAATCAGAGTAGACGATTTATTGGAGTCATTAGAAAAGTTGTTCAATCCTTCAACGCAAATTAATCTTAAGTTGGTACTATTTTAGGCCTCTCTGTAGTCTTCATCCCATTTTATAATGAGGGATGGCCGGGCATGCATTGGGTGCAGGTGCACTATATGTTACGTTTTTTAATCTTTTATTGTCCTTTTGCCCCTGTTCTTTGTACTTTTCTAAGATTTTCACAAAAAAAGGGAAAAACCTTTTATTTCTTTTTCACATTTGTCTTCCTGTAAAATCAGTCGGCTTCTAGTTTCTTGTTTGTTTGAGTCGTTTGCTAAGGTGGGGATTTTTATCAACTCTAAAATTGGAAGATGAAGAGAAATTTCATCGTATTTGTCCTTGATGCATAGTGGTTATGCAAATTAAGGAGAACTTTTTTTGTCGGAAAATTGGGTGTAAGGAGTAAGCAGAGAGTACTGGCAATTTGTCCTTGCGTTAAACATTGATGAAATGGCTCCTCAAGGCAATTAGAATTCAATGGAGTTCATTAAATGTCGGTGCACAAATGGGAGGGGGAATGGCATCCAATGTTTCCGCGGTGTACCTGCTTGAGCACGATGTGCTCCTAATAATTCTAGTTGGCACTGTTTATTCCCACCGGCTATAAGAATAAAGTGCATTTTCATGGTAAGAAGTAAAAATGGAACTGAACCTTTGATTTCCCGTTACTTGTTTTCAAAGTAGATGAAGTCCCCATCTGGCATCTGTTAAAAAAAGCAATTCTGGGGAGATCGAGACATCCAGCTAACAATTTTCTACTACTGACATGCGGTTAGTTCGATCGGTCGTAACCCGCCTGCTTCACGCTAATATTTTCTACTACTGAATTCTTATGATAGAATCACCGTTCAGATTGGCTCATTTTGGACCTAGCTGGATTAACCTTTAAGAGGTGGAAAAAGCTAAAATACAATAATCTTGTCTGCTGCTAATCGAGATTTGACTTTTGGACCAGACAACCGAGACATTTTAATATGGGTTAATTAAGTTTTTAGTCCATATAATATGGAATTTTTTGTTTTTAGTCTCTCAAATTTTTTTTGAGTATTTTTCATCCTTCATTTGTGGTCAGCACTTTTAATCCATAACGTTAAATTAGAGCTGTTAATTGCTGACGTGTCCAACAAAGGACACGTCAACCCTACCACGTGAACGTATGCGATGATGTGGTAGCCACGTGGATGTGTCATGTGGCAGTAACATATTTATGGGGATTAAAATGAGAATGTAGCGTATTTATAAGGACTAAAAACAAAAAATATTTTATTAGGACTAAAATAAAAAATTCATATATTTATAGGAACTAAAATAAGAAAATTGTATATTTGTAAGAACTAAAAGTTTATTTAACCTTTATTCTAATTATCAATTGGGAGAGTAAGACTCTCATTTTGTCAACTCATTTTTCTTTATTTCATTTTCTTTCCTTTCACTTTCATTCCTAAACTAAATATAGCCTACATATGGCTACAATTTTTTTTTTTGGAAAGTTGTTGTTTCACCCTTAAAATAGCTTTAAACTTGAAAATGAGGTAGGATCCTTACTTGTATACTCTATTCTTTTAGTTTTTCAAAGAATCCTGTTTGAAATATTTAATGTGTGTTTGGTTGAGTTCATCAAAGCCAATTTTAGGAATTTTAAAATTTTTAATGGTAACTTTAGTGATAATGCCATGCAAGCCATATAGTAAATATTTTAATATACTCTATTTTATCGTGGAATGTAGATGGAATTGTTAATAATCTTTTAATATACTCTATATTTTTTTTTTGAAAATTGTGTGTGCGTGTACATATATATATGTGTGGTATAAGTATTTTCTTTTGCATCTTTCGAAATGAAAACCAAAGCTCAGTTGAGATGAGGATATGTTACTAATGAGATGTATGGAACATGAAATGCTCCTTACCTCCTTACTTGTACTATGTTATGGCAAGTGAGGTGCCTTACACCTCTTTACTTTGGGACAAGATCCAATACAGTGAGCCTAGGGGTATTAACCATTGGGGATAAATACTTGAAAAGAGGTTATGGTATGAGATAGAACTATACTATGGCCCTAGCTAAAGTGTGTATTGAGTGATATGGAGGAAAGATAGGAATAGGAAGAAAAAAGAAAGAGTAGACAGAAAAAATGATAAATATGATAAGTGATGTAGATAAATCATAGGATAAAAGTTACATTAACGTGAGAAAATATTTTTAATTTCTAAAATAATATTTGTTTTTTATTTTTCGAAAAAATATATTATATTTTTTAAACTTAAGCAAACTAATTGATAATTAGACTAAGAGTTAAATAAGCTTTTAGTCCCTACAAATATACGATTTTCTCATTTTAGTCCCTATAAATATACGATTTTTTTTTTATTTTAGTCCCTGTAAATATGCTACATTCTCATTTTAATCCTATAAATATGTTATTGCCACGTGGAACATCTATATGACTGCTATGTCATCCTAGACATCTATGTGGCAAGGATGACGTGTTCTCCGTTGGACACACCATCATTTAACAGCCCCATTTTGACATTAGAGACTGAAAGTGCTAACTGTAATTAAACGAGGGAGAAAACATGCTCAAAATTTTTTTTCAGGACTAAAAACAAAAAATCACATATTTATTGGGACTAAAAACATAATTCACCCTTTTACGATTAATTTTTCAATCGTAAGTATTCATCTGGTTTTTAAACGCTATGTGATTTTTTTTGGTTTAATTATCTTTTTGGTCCCTATAGTTGTCCGAACTTTACCTTTTGGTTCTTATAGTTAAAAATAATCTATTTTAGTCTCTATACATACACTTTCGATATTGATTTGGTCTCTGCTTTTTTAAATCGTCAAAAATTAAATAAAAAATACCAGAAAATGTCAATTTGTGGCGTTTTTCACCGCCAATTTTTTTTTTTGTGACGGTTTTCTTTCATAGAGTTAAGACACACTTGATGGCAAGGACCAAACCAGTATTAAAAGTGTATGCATAGAGACTAAAATGGATTATTATTTTACTATAGAGACCAAAAGGTAAAGTTTGCGTAACAATAAGGACCAAAAAGGTAATTAAACCTTTTTTTTATCTGCTCCTTATCATATATAATTACTAGTATCTGCAGGGTCAAATTATTCTAAATAAGTAAATTTTTAAAAATGTATACGAATTTTTTTTAAAATTATAAAAAGTATACATAATTGATTTGATGTCGCACTCAAACTTATGTTATAGTTTGAGAAAATATCTTTAAACCACAAAGCCACAAATAGTATACATAATTACTTCATGTAAAATCTTTAAATTATATTTAAAACATAAAAAAATATTGTTACTTCTGCAGCGAAGTAATTGAGTTTAATGTGTACTGATAAAAATATTCTTATAATTTAATAATAACAATATTAACGTACCCATAATTACATATTTGAAAGTGATTTTTACTAATATTATCGGTACAATATTCATCATGTCAAAACCTTTTCGTATGTAAATATTTTCAATCATAAATTAATTAAGTCAAAAACATCTTCAATTAAAATTATTTTTACAAAATTAACTTAATCCAGAATCGACTTTAGAAACTCTAATCTAAACACATACTAAGTCACTCTAAAAGAATAGAGTTTAATTTTATTATCCTTATTAGTATAAAGAGCCCTATACTATCAACCACTGAAATAACATCTTAGGTATAACTTTTAAAATAATTATCATAAAAGTAAATAATTTTTAATAATATGGTAATTTAGGACTAATTGACAGTGTAAAAAATATTTAGATTATTAGTGTATTTTGATTAAATTAAAAAATATTTAATTTAATATATAAACATAGACTTCATGTAATTAGTTTAAAAATATAAGTAACTTCAATTAAAAAAAAGTAGAAAATTTTAATGTAAAAAAATGTTTATTTAATCAAAAATCGAAGAGAAAGAAACAATTTAAACATAAAAAATAAAAGTTTAATTTCAAAATTTTCTTAAGCATAAAACAAATTTTTACAATTACATGTCTTAAGAAAAATATAATAAGAACTTATTATATTTTATAATTATGAATATGGATAGACGGATACATGTTCACGCATTGTAACTTCTAATGAAAAAACATACAAATTATTAGAAAGCATCACGTAGTGGAGTGTGATTTATATATTTGGGCAATTTCACTTAATATCAATAGGTGTTAAGATAAAATATAACAGGACATCGGATCTTATAGCACATTTCTGTTGTTTCTATAATTTGTGTTCGTTTATGTAATTTCTACCATGTATCAACTAATCCAACGTGCATTTGTGGTGATAAAAAGTCTTCCATTGTCTATCTTACTTATTGGAGTGCAATTTATATATCTGTCAGAACAATTTTACTTCAAGTCAATTAACTTCTAAGGTGGAGTGTAACACAAACTTACATTGATTCACTAAGTATGAGTGAAATTTAACATGAACCCTGTATTTTATTTTTTTTTGTGTACAATAGTCACACTGAGGTTAAAGCCTATAACATCATGTGTACCGTCCGAATCTGGTAGATCAACCATCTGGGCCGAACAGGCTAAGGAGGGCCAACCAAGCGCACCTTGGACCAGTGTAAATCAGGTAAGTGGGAAACTGATTTAATAGAGGAAATTGGCCAACGAATCCATGGGATAAGGGCAAAGATATTCCATGATATCGATAAGAAATATCTGATAATATAAGGGACACAGGTGCATTCCTTAATCTCGATCCTAAACCTTGCATTCCTAACAAGACCTCCATATCTGACTTGAGAGCGTCGGAGTATCTTTACAGGTAACCCCCCCACCACTCTGCGCAAGGTTGATTTAGACGTGTGGAAGGAAGAGCACATTAGTGGAAGGAAGAGCTTGAGGAGGAGTCACTTTTTGGTAAGAACATTTGGTGCCCACTATCGCTGGAAGGCCACCACTTGATCCAAGCCTTGTGCCAAGAAATGGCCGCTATGCAGAGGAAGAACAAAAAGGAGATGGATAGGTTGCGAAAAGAGAATGAAGAGATCCGCTAACAGTTGGAAAGGGAGAGTTAATGAGGGCAAGCCGCTCATGAGTAGATTGAAGAATCTGAGCACCACACCCAGCGATCTCATGAGGAAACCAACCGACAACCAAAGGTGCACGGGAAAGTACTTGTGGATTCATGACCAAGAACCTTGACCGAGTCGTGCCTCTACTCAGTGGGGGGAATAGTTTGAAGACACCCGTTCATGGACGACATCATGGAGACCCCTTTATTGCCGGGCTAGAAAAACCTAAACCTGGACCGCTATGATGGGACGACCGACCCCAATGAGCACATCGACGCATATACCACATAGGTAAGCTTATTCACAAATGATGACGCCATCTTATGTTGAGTATTCCCGACCTCCCTTAAGGGGGCGACATTAAATTGGTACACTCGACTACCGCCAAACTCGATTGACTGTTTTGCTACTCTTTTTGCGAGATTCGGAGCATAATATGCAACAAGTAGGTTGCACCAGCTCACGTCGGTTGCCCTGGTAAACCTCAGGCAAGAGGACGATGAGTCCTTGTGGACATTCATAGAGCGATTCACAGCAGTGTCAATAAAGATCAGGGACTTGAACTCAAAAGTAGCACTGCACTCTATGATCATGGCCCTTAAGCCTGGATCCTTCTCTAACAATCTCTGCAAGAAGCCTTCGGCAGATATGGATGAACTTTGAGCCCGAGCTGCGAGTTACATCTAAATAGAGGAAATGGCGAAATTCAGGGACCAAGTTTGGGCAGGAAGGTCGAAAAAGTTCAGCGACCGCGAAAAGCTGAGATCAAGGCGGGAAAAAAGGCAGAACATGGAGAGGAGTGCGTCCGTCCCGAAGTACAACCATTACACCCTGCTCATCGCTAGTCAAGCTCGTATCATGGAAGAAGCCTGCAGTGCGAAGTTACTGTGGTTACTACCGAGGAGCCGCTCCCCTGAAGGTACGAACCGAACCAAGCATTGCTAGTATCATGGGAACTACCGACACTCAACGGAGGAATGCTGGACCCTCCGTGATAAGATCGAGGAACTTATCCAAGCCAGACACCTACGGACTGATGCATAGCCTACGAAGGAGGAAGGAGGACAAAATCCACCACCCCTTGAGGGAACCAACACTCGCTTAAGAGTGGTAATCACTACGATAGCTCGAGGGTTTGCTGGGGGAGGGTCAAGCAGCTTTGCCAGGAAGCATCACTTAAGAGTGGTTTGATCGGTGAATGTTGTGGGGAAACCCTTGAAGACACACCCCCCGATAACTTTCACAGCTGCTGATTTCAAAGGAGTGGACTTCGAATAGGATGACCCGGTCGTCATTACAGTAGAAGTCGCGAACTTTGTTGTACGAAAAACCTTGGTTGACTAAGGGAGTTCGGCTAACATCCTCTATATGGACACCTTCAAAAAATTTGAGATCCCGGAGCACTTGATTCAGCCCTATCTAGAATAGTTGGTGGGATTTGCTAGCAAGTGAGTAGACATTCGCGGGTACATTGACTTGTTCACCATATTCAGGGATGAAAGTGCTTCCCGAACCATCATGGTAAGATATTTACTGGTGAATGCGGATACTTCATACAACATTTTGATAGGACGACCGGTCCAAAACCAACTGGGAGTAATAGTTTCCACCCTTCACCTAGTGATGAAGTTCCCCACCATGACTGAGCAAATAGTAACGGTCAGAGCTGACAAGAAGACGACTTGTGAATGTTATGCCGAGATCCTAAAGGTTGGTAGAAAAGAGTCAAAACCACAGGGTTGGCCCGTATGCACACTACACCTCTTTTATCCAATCGAATCAGTCGAAATCTACCCCCAGATTGAGGAGTAGAGAGCGGAACCTTTTGAGGGCTTGTAGAAGTTCCAACTGAGGAGGCACCCCGACCAATGCACTCGACTTGGTCTCAACCTACCAGAAGAAGTGTTGGTCAAAATTGTCAACGTCCTTAACAACAATGTGGACCTATTTGTATGGATGACAGCAGACATGATTGGGATTGAT
Source organism: Spatholobus suberectus (assembly GCA_004329165.1). Lineage (NCBI taxonomy): Eukaryota > Viridiplantae > Streptophyta > Magnoliopsida > Fabales > Fabaceae > Spatholobus > Spatholobus suberectus. The sequence goes on along the minus strand of CM014732.1, from coordinate 17,246,772 downwards.
CCGAATTTCCATTGTCAAAAACTCGCTATCTGTCCGAAAGCACGACCGATTGCCCAAAGAAAAAATAGGCTAGGCGAAGAAAGGAGACAAGTGGTAGAAAAGGAAACAGCTAAGTTGATAGAGGCGGGATTTATTCAGGAAGTAAAATACCCAATGTGGTTGGCTAATGTAGTGTTGGTAAAAAAATGAATGGAAAGTGGCGAATATGCACAGCTTACAACGACCTTAACAAGGCTTGCCTTAAAGATGCCTATCCGCTACCGAACATCGACTGATTAGTCGACAGTGCCTCAAGATATAAACTTCTGAGCTTCCTGGATGCATATTCCGAATAATACCAAATACCCATGTTTCCGCCAGAAGAAGAAAAAACTGCACTTATGACGGACGGGTCAAACTATTGCTACTCTATAATGCCGTTCGATTTGAAAAATGTTGGAGGAACATATCAACGTTTGATGGACAAGGTGTTCGCAGATCAAGTGGGTCGGAATCTGGAGGTTTATGTAGACGATATGGTGGTAAAATTCGAAGACACTAATACACACGCCGAGGACTTGGAGAAAGTGTTCAACCAAGTTTGACGATACAACATGAGGCTAGACCCTGACAAATGCGTGTTCGGAGTGCAAGGGATAAATTCCTAGGTTTCATACTGACTCACAAAGGCATTGAAGCTAATCCCGACATGTGTCAGGCCTTCATTAAAATGAGGTGTCCCCAAAACATCAAGGAAGTTTAGAGGTTGACTGGAAGGCTTGCATCTCTCTCCCACTTTCTCTTTCAGGCGACCGAGAAAGCACTTTTTTTTGGGCTCTTAAAGAAGCTGAAAGCTTTTCATTGGGACGATGAGTGCGAGTCAGTGTTTAAAGAATTCAAGACATTCCTAACAACCCCACCTATCTTAACTTGGTCGGTGCCCAGACAGGACTTACTCCTATACCTGGCTGTATCTGATCAAGCGGTCAGCTCGATCATTGTGCAAGACGTGAAGGGCCAATAGGTCCTCGTGTATTACACTAGCCGTGTGTTACAAGGGGCAGAGATACGGTACTAGGTCATTGAAAAATTAGCATAAGCACTGGTAGTAGCCACCTGAAGACTCCAACCATACTTCCAAAGCCACCAGGTGGTAGTAAAGACTGACCACCCCATCTGGCAGGTGCTGAGAAAGCTAGAGTTAGTAGGAAGAATGATAGTCTGGTCAGTGGAGCTGTCCGAGTTCGAACTCAAGTATGAAGCGAAGGGCCCCATCAAGGCCCAATGTCTTATCAACTTCGTAGTAAAACTCTCGTCACTAGCAAAACAAACCTCTCCACGGTGGACTTTATACGTGGATGGATTGTCAAACCAAAAAAGGAGTGGGGCCGGCGTCATTTTGGAGGGACCCGGAGGAGTAGTGTTAGAGCAGTCACTGAAATTCAACTTCCCAACCTTCAACAATCAGGCAGAATATAAGGCATTTATCGCAGGACTCAAGTTAGTAGGTGAAGTCGGCGCCAAAAAAGTTACTTACAAAAGCGACTCCCAGTTGATAGTCAGACATGTGTCTGACACCTTCCAGACCAAGGATGCTCAGCTTCTGAAGTACTACCGCATGGTAGTTCAACTGATAGCAAGGATGGAATAATTCAAATAGAGTATATTTCAAGGAGGAAAATGGGAGGGTCGACCTCTTATCCAAACTTGCAAACACCAAGAAGTCGGGGCAGCACTGGACCGTAATACAGGAAGCAATGATAAGACCAAGCATTAAGGAGGAGATTCTAAGCGTGGAAAAGGAGGAGGGGATATGGATGGCCCTTATTCAAAAGTACCTTACAACTGGCGAGCTGCCCAAGGACAAAAATGCAGCAAAAAGGATTCGCCAGAAGGCCAGCTCCTATGTGGTGGAGGGAGAAGAATTGTACAAGAGAGGATTCCATACCCCCTACTTAAGTGCCTAGGTCTTGATTGGGCTAAGTATGTCATGGATGAGATACACCAAGGGGTCTGCGGAATGCATACAGGAGGATGGGCCCTGGCAACCCGCGTCATTCGAGCTAGGTATTATTAGCCGACCATCAGGGTCAACTGCATTGAATATTCAAGAAAATGCCAACAATGCCAAAGGTTCAGAAATTTGTCCCATGTACCCTCTGAAGAGCTACACTCGATTGTGTCACCGTGGGCCTTCACCAAGTGGGGAATGAATATACTCGAACCCTTCCCCGTTGCTAAGGGCCAGGTTAAGTTCTTGTTGGTGGGAATTGAATACTTCACCAAATGGATAGAAGCCAAGCCCCTAGCCTAGATAATGGCGTCGAACGTGTAGAAGTTTGTATGGAAGAACATAATTTGCCGATATGGAATGCTGCACTCGATAGTAACTGATAACGAAAGGAAATTTATAGACCGTTCACTCAGAAAATTTTATAGAGGACTTGGAATCTGGCACTGGGTCACATTGGTGGAACACCCGTAAGCTAATAGACAGGTCGAAGCTGCAAATAAGGTAATCTTGGGAGAGTTGAGGAAGAGAGTTGGAAAAGCTACGGGTAGCTGGCCCAAGGAACTACCAGAAATCCTTTGGGTGTATCATTGCACGCCCCAATTGACAACTCGGGAGATGCCTTTTAGGTAAGTATATGGAGCAAACGCCATGATTTTAGTTGAGTTGGAAGAATTGGATCTGGCAGAGGAAGTAAGGGAAAAGGCAAGGATACAAGAAGAAGCAGGGAAGCAGAAGGCCGCTCGAAGGTACAATAAGAAGGCAAGACTGACAGGCTTCAAGCTTGGCGACTTGGTATGGCGGAAGTTGGGCGAAGCACAGAAAGAGGTCGGAGAATGAAAGCTAGCCGCAAACTGGGGAGGATCGTTGAGAGTGGTTGAGCGGCTGGGAAACAGAGCCTACCGCCTAGAACAGCTTACAGGCGAAGAAATTTTGCGCACATGGAATGCTTTTCACTTAAATATGTACTTCAGTTGATAAGTGTAAGGCACAGGCTAAACATAAGAAGGGGAGTTGAATTGTGTTAGAGCCAATTTTCGCAATCCTTTTCTTACTTTTTAGAAGCAACTTAATTATTTAAACTGGAACAGAAAGATTTTCAAAACGTTTTAAAAAAGGCAGACGAAAGAAGAAAGAACAAATAAAAGGGCATACAGATTTTATACTAGTTCATCTCACCCTAGAGACTACGTCCAGTTCTTGGCAATAACTAAGTTCCACTAATTTTACAAGTTATAAGTATTCTTTCCATAAGCCTCTTCAGGCTCAAACTTAAGTAGTCTTTCACTTGCCTCTCCAAGCAAACACCCAAGTATTCTTTGAAACAAAGCCTCTTCAGGCTTCAACCAATCTCGTAAAGAAAGAGATTTGTGAGAGTTTACCTCACTGGGTTTAACATCTTATCAGACGATATATAATGAAGTTGAATTATAGATATTCAGAAAGTGTTTTTGCAAAGGCTTTTTGTTTTATCAAAGTAGTTATGACTATTTTGATTCAGTAGCAAATATATTAATAACACTTGTAAATTCGATAACAGCTTGAAGGAGGTCTCTTCTTCTATTTATAGGCTTCTCCAAAAGTATTTGTTGAGTATTTTGTAGGAGATGACCTTTGTTTGATGAAGAGAGTTGTTGGAGCATTAATTGTTGCATTTAATGCTTTTTTACCAACTTGTCATATGATAAGATAAAACAGTCTGCTTATCTTTTCTATTCTTGTACTCAATCTTTTAGCAGTTGTCATGTTTGCTTTCCCGTTCTGACAATTGCACACATATTCCTTGTTTTTCGCTGACTTTCCTCGAGAGTAGGTGTATAGGCTTTATACATGTTGAGGTAACTTACGCTCTGATTGATATGCGGATCTTTTTAGAGCATAAACATCATCTGTAAGCTTTGTTAGTTACACAGTTTATACATATAAAGATAAGACGACATTCAATTTGAAAAACAACGTCAAACGATATAATGCGAACTAGAGATCAGACGATAATGTAAGCGCGAGATTAGACGGTAAAGTGAGGACACACACTTTTAACTGCTTGTTATTATCAAAATATTTAAGGGCTACAAATTCGTCCTTTATTTTAACAATAAGTGTAATGACGATGTACTCTTTTGACAAGGCACGTCAAGAACCATAAGCAATAAAATTGTTTCAAATCCATTTCCTTTTGCTATCATTTCTTATCTAACCGAGTCGACCCATCGAGCTTGAGAACTTAACAAGTTTCAACCCAATGAAACCTAATTGAGCCGACCCATTGAGCTCGAGGACTTAACTGGTTTCAACCCACTGAAACCTAACCAAGCCGACCCACTAAGCTCGAGGACTTAACAGGTTATGACCTACTGAAACCCAACTAAGCCGACCCACCGAGCTCAAGAACGTAACAAGATTCGAACTATGAAATTTAAACAGTTGCAAGTAAATAAAAATAAAGAAGAGGAACACAAATATAAAAAAATATCTTTATTGAAAGAAGAAATTGAGTACAAATGATGTTCTAAAACTACAAAGACCGAATACATCTTTTCCATTTGCCAATAAATCTTTATAGGAAATGTCCTAAAATTACGAAGATCGCACTTACTGGCCCAAATTACAAAATAACCTATGTTCTAAAAGGAAAAAATTCTTGCATCATGGTAGCCGAAGAAGAAAACGTTCAGCTGAAAAAGAAAACATTCAAGAAGTTCAGTTTCAGGGGCGTGGAACGCTAGAGCTTATACAACATCAACATTATCACCAACTTGCTCGGCGTCCCCACGCCCCTGAACTTCCTTTTCCTCTTGATTAGGGAACTCGGCCATGTCAACCAACACCGCCTCCTTAAAATCTTTTTCCACGTCGAATGTGGAGGTGTCGGTACTTGGGAAGCAATACATTAGCTGTCGAAGCTCTTTCTGAAAACCTCCAATGTGCTCCTCCATGATCAACCCTTTGGCCTTTTCTAGGTTGGCTTCAAGGCGCTTAACTTGATCAACAGCTTGCGCCTGACTGGACTCAGCCTCAGAGAGCTCGATTTTGAGGAGAGCCACCTCTGCCTCTAAGATAGCTATAGAGTCTTTGGCCCGAGTCACCCGGCTCATCAGAACCATGCCGCATGCCTTGGAATCTTTCAGCTCGGTTTCCAAAGCACCGGCCGATTTCCTCGCCTCAGCGGCCTTAAGAAGCAGTGTCTCGTTGGCTCAAGAGGCTTTGCCCAACCCACTCTGCACCTTTTCAAGCACGACCTCCAACTTTCTGATGTCTGCTTCCCTTTACCCCATTAGTTGGGAAGAAGCCCGAACGCGCTCCAGTTCTACTGCCCAGAATTTGGCAATCGCCCAAGAGTAAGCCTGGAAAACCTAGAGCACCTCCAAGCTTGCTAGGGGACCGGCCTCCTGAAGAGTACGGTGATCGACTTTGGAGAGGGAGCTAAAACCTAACACCTTGGTGGGATTAAAGTCCAAACCCTAGAGAGAACTAAGACCTTCGACGGTGGTGAAGAAGGCTGGATGGACCCCGGCAGACGAAGATCCCTCGGTCGGTGCAGTGAAAGGGTAGCACGGAGGCGCTTTGGGGGAGGGCTGCTCAAACGCACCTCTACCACAATCAGAACCTCCTGAGGCAGAGTTGGAGTCGGAGCTCAAACAGAAGCCTGGGGGGTTGGAAGGGTGAGTTGTCTAGGGGAAATGCTGATAGGAGCAACAATAGTGGCGCTTGCCTCGGCTCTCCTAGCCTTCTCGGCGCGCTTGGCATGGTGCTTGGCGAAGTTGAAGCACCTCATTATCCCTACGAAAGGAGCAAACAAACATAAGAAGCAACAAATGACTACTAAAAAGAAATAAAAAATACTCACACTTTATATCCCTCTATGGCTTCTTAGACTCAAGAAGCCCCAACAGGGCCTGGCATGGGAGCAGCTGAGGAAGCCCATGCAAATCAGCCATATAGGCTTGATCTTTCGCCGACATGTCCTGAACATGTTAGACCTTATTCTTGTTCGGGTTCTTTGTCCAATAGAAGGGGAACTGACAGCGACCTCGAGCGTTAAAGAAGTTGCTCCTTTTTGCTAGACTTGGCCTACCCGAAAAAATCCCACTTCAAAATCTTTGTAAGAGGTGGTGTAAGAGGTAAATAGAGAGATGCTATTGACACCTGACAGTGATACCCAACCACCTCTTTTCCTCTCTTTAGCTGCATAATGATGAAGGAACTTGGAGGTGGTCGGCACAATGTAAAACATGATGTAGAGAACACAGAAAGTAGTCATTGCCACCCAGCCATAGGGATGAAGTTGGGTTGGAGCCACATTCAAGGCCGTCGGGACCTTGACCTCAAATGTGTCAAAAGGCATCGAAATCCCTAGATTTCAAAAAAATGTCTCTTACACATAAGTGAAGTCAGGTTGTTTGGGCATTGCCGAGAGGTACATGTGTTCGTCCGGATAGCATGGCTCCGTAGTGACCTCACCCTTATGGTCCGGATGGCAGAAGGTGATGGACTTCATCAGGTTGACAATTGAGGAAGTCGATTGGAACTTGGAATGCTAAGCTTTAACCTCCCTAGAGACTCACTCGTACCCGGGACGAGTAATGGGAGGGGAGACTTCCTTGACTCATCTCCTCTTCTGGCGCGCTATCAACGACTGTTCAGGTGTTGCCTCCAATGTCTGGTCGTCGTTTGGAACCATGACAGGTTGTTTAGCCCTGGGAACGTTGGGTCGAACAACACCTCCCATTGGCAGTTGGGGAGCGTAAGGATCACTCTTTGACCTCTCCAAGTAGGAAGAGTGCTTGGATTGACAAGAGACCTGATAATCGCCTCCGATAGGCTCGACCTCCGGCGACAGCATAGCTCCGAGCTCAGAGTTAGGGGAACCTCCAGGCTCACGACTTGAAGTTATTGAGGAAGAAGGAGAAAGCTAGAAGAGCGTACCTTTAAGGTTCGTAGGAAGGTAAGGGAGAGATGACGACGACAGCAGCGGTGGAGGATACTCCGATATGACGGGAGCAGGTGGAGGAAAAAGCGTGACAAAGAAAGTGCAAGGGGATGGGAAATGGGGAAAGAATGAGAAATGCGTCGTGCAACCCCCTCTTTTTTATAGAGGTTAGGGGGCTGAACGACCCAAAGGCCCAAAACTTCCCCGTTGTTAGATCCTGTACCACTGTCCACGAACTAAGGGCTCAGATGAAGCGACGTTTGGGCTTTTCCAGGCCATCATTAGCCTATACTGTAATCAGCAACTAGCATTGAATGCGCTTGAAAACATGCGCGACGTTTTCCAAGGTAAGACGTGACTTTTGAAGGTCTTGACACTTCGATCTTGCAGCATTGAAACGACAGAGTAGCGAAAAAGGCACAATATAAGTCATCTTAAGCCGACCGAGTCTCAATCAGGTCGAACGATCGCCCTAGCTACAGGCTACACCTTTGCGGTAGTCCTGCTTATTTGAACGAGCCGAGCTCCACGCGGCGAAGTGAATCAGAAATCTTCTCCAGGCGTGTTGAAGCTTAGGGGCTTATGTATTGTCCAGATCTGGCAAATCGACCATCTATGTCGAACAGACCAAGGAAGGTCGACCGAGCACACCTCGGACTAGCGTAAATCAGGTAAGTGGGAAACTGATTTAATAGAGGAAACTAAGCAATGAATATGTGGGACAAGGGTGAAGATATTCCGTGATATCGGTAAGAAATATCTGATAATATAAGGGACACAGGTGCACATATTCTAACCCTAATCTCGATCCTAAACCTTGTATTCCTAACAAGACCTCTATATCTGATTTGAGCGTCGGAGTGTCTTGGCAGGTACCCTCCACCACTCTGTGCAAGGTTGATTCAGACGTGTGGAAGGAAGAGAACATCAGTGGAAGGAGGAGCTTGAGGAGGAGTCGCTTTTCGGTAAGAACATCATGCATATTACCTCAACTCCCTACCATGAGGCCAACCTAGTAGGTTCAAGAATCTTGTATGTAATCATGAGATAATAATATTAGATTGTATTATAGAAAGGTCAATTTTTTAGGCTGAACTATATTAATTATTAATATTGCCACCAAAACAGAATTTTGACTGAAAATTTTTAAAATTAAAAGAAACAAATAAAGCTCTTTCCACATGTGTTTTTCTCTATCTTACAAAGACTACCCGAGTAGATGGTAGATACAGCGCTTCCACCCTAATACGTTAGACAGATATAATATCCACACCTAAATTATGTTATACAATGGGAATGTAATATGTATGTTGCTTTAAAATATTCGAGAAAACAATCAGAAAATTATCATCCAACAAGGGCCAGCCACGTATCAACTTCGTGGGGCTACTAGCGCTTTTGGTTTCGTATGGAATCGAATGCGTGCCGAAGGCGAATATGGATTAGGATGTGTTTGGTGACCTCTTTTTGTGCTGTAGTGTGTGCCGAGTCCAAAACTTACACTTAACAAATAATAAACCAATTTTAAGCAATTGACTGCACGCAGTTTATGTTTAAGCACTTGGCTACGATATTACAATTTGCTGTAACCAACATATCAAACGAGCTTTTAAGAATTTATATGTAAATGATTGGTCATCTCCCTCCCCAACTGTGCTTGGAGTTGGATCTTATTAACTTTTTGGTTGAGACTTTGATCACTCCACCACGTTTCCAAAATAAAACTAAAATACAACAACCCAAGTATCCAATTAGCGATTTTGTTAACAAGAACAAGAAAAAGTAGCATTGGATGCATTGTGGATTTTTTCCCGACGCTGACACATTACCAAGCTCCTTCCAGGCTGGTGGGGCTGCTACTATACGTCAATTGTCGCAACTTAGAGAAGAATGCCATGGGCGGAACCAAGTTTGATACAAAATAAAAACCGATACTGTGTTAGAAAATGCACCCCAAATGGCATTCACTTTGTTTTAACTTGAAAATTATCAAAATTAATTCAGATATGTATTAATTAGGCATAATATAAATATAAGATAAATGATACTTGTACAACAAATTTTACAACCAAAAAAAAAAAAGAGAGAAAAGAAAAAGAAATTGGAAGTACAATAAATGAGGTAGTGGAAAGAGATAAACACGAAAAATGATGTTATATAAATTATTGTGAGAATTGTTGTACGTGTATCACATTTCTAAATATAAATATAATGATAAAAAAATTCTGTTCATTAATATTTTAACACGTTATATCGTGTTTAACATAAAATGTGTGATATATATCCAGTGTTTTTACATAAAGTGCTCGTGTTTCGTGATATTCAAAATATTCAAACAAGTTTTCCCTTGCATTGCCTTAGAATTTATTTGATTGCCGCCCGCTGTATTTGTTGTATAATGATACATTTAAAAAATAAAAATAATATATATATATATATATATATATATATATATATACAATGATCCAGAAAGATAAAAAAGAAAGAAAGAAAAATCTAAAATAAAATAAGCAATGCGAAGAGAGATAAAAAAAATATAAAAGATATTATAAACAATTATTATGTATGCATTAGTACTTTTAAGTCATTCGGTGACTAAGCAGAAGAGAGAAACGTACACTATTGTTGGAAATCAGAAAAATAAGTTATTGGGTCTTAAGTTACATTCTTAAGTTAATTATATATTGTATATGATAAGCTCAAAAAATGTTTCAGAGGCATAATTGTTACTAATTAATATATACAAATTTGAAATTGTTAAAAACGATATGAATGAAAGTAAAAGATATTTTATTTCATGAAGTATTAATATAAATAAATAATCGAAGATAATAAGACACACTGAAAAATTATGATTCTACAATTATTTACAATATTTTTCAAAATTATATCTTTATTAATGGAAACTAATCACATTATATTTTTAGTAGGAGAAGTCAAATCAAATATAATAAATGATGAACATTTACAAAATAATGAGTTTTATAACACTTTCCCCTTAAGTGTTTATTACTTGATAATGTGTCTTACCTTTATTTTTATTTTTTTTTACAATGATGGCAACAAGGTTGAAACTTAGAATTTTGTACATACTATTCTAATTCCCATCACTGGGTCAACCTTAGTGGGTTTGATAATGTGTCTTACTAAAACCTTATTAGGAAAAAAATGTGTTGTGTAAAAACTTATTGAAGGAAAAAATACATTAATTTTAAATATTTTATAATTTATTGTTTGAAATAAAAACCTTTCCAGAGAAAATATAATGGGAAAAAATTATGGTTAAGGAAAAAAGAATCTAGAGCTATCAATCAATAGCTTTAAGTTGACAATCTTCAATATTATGGACAAACTTTCTAAATTCTTGAAGCATTATTTCTTTTGCTTGGACAATACATGCAATATTATCTTCATATAAAATCATAATTAATATTTTTCATAATAATAAACCACAAGTCGTTTGTATTGTTAAATCATAACTCTCAATCAAATGCATTCTTGACTTGTCTCATGTCATGATAACATTTTTACGTAATTATATTAAGATGCATTTAAAGTTTTAATTTTAACATATATTTTATAAACTAATTTTTATAAAATCTTAATTAAATAAAAAAATTGTGCCATACTATATTTGGAAAATATATTTATTTATATATTGGTATAAGCATTAAAGTCTAATTTACTTGTATATATATATATATATATATAATTCTATATATTATATTAATATACATATGATTTTTTCTTTTTTAAATCAAGTCTTATAAACTAATTTTTAAAACACCTCAATTAAATAAAAAAATTGTATCATACTATATAAGAAAAAAATTATTTATTTGTATATTCTTATAAATATTACATTAATAACATTAAATATTATATTAATATTTTTTCTCAGGTCTAGTTGACTTATATTTATAGATAGATTTATAGATAATTATATTTGTGCCAAAAAATATTTATAGATAGATAGATTTAGTTACGTTGAAATGTATTCTATAAATTACATTCATTAAATTTAATAAATATAATATTTGATAAAATTATTCAATATAATTAAATATTATATTTATTTATATTTGTATAAATATTATATTTATATTATTAAATGTTATATTAATATTTCTCGTAAAGTCTAATATATATATATATATATATATATATATATATATGTATATAATTCAATTTTCACATATTATGTTAATATACATTTGAATTTTTCTTCTTTGAAACATGTTTTATAAACTAATTTTTTAAAAATTATCAATTAAAAAACAAAATTGTGTCATACTATATAAAGAAAAATATTTATTTATATATTTGTATAAATATTGCATGAATAACATTAAATGTTATATTAATATTTCTTCTCAAGTTTAATTGAAACTTATATATATAGATAGAAAGATTTACTAACTTTAAAATATGTTCTATAAATTACATTTATTAAATTTAATGAATATAATATTAATAATATTATTCAACATAATTAAATATTATATTAATGACATTAAATGTTATATTAATATTTCTTTTAAAGTCTAATTTACTTATATATATATATATGTTAATTTTTATCTATTTTTTTAATAAACATTTAAAATTTTCCTTTTGATAACATGTTTTATAAACTAATTTTTGAAAAAAGTTCAATTAAATAAAAAAAATTGTGTCATAGTATGAAAGGAAAAATTATTTATTTATATATTTATATAAATATTACATTAATAATGTTAAATGCTATGTATATTAATATTTCTTATCAAGTCTAGTTGACTTATATATATATATATATATAGATAGATAAATAGATAGATAGATAGATAGATAGATAGATAGATATAAGTCAACTAGACTTTGAAATATGTTCTAATTACTTTTATAACTTTTAATAAATATAATTTTTAATAATATTATTCAAGATAATTAAATATTATATTTAAAATATAATAATTATTACTATATAAAAGATAAATATTTTTATTTATATAGTTGTATAAATCTTTAACTTGCAAAATTGGATAAGAATTATGACTGGATTATTTGTTTTTAATTTGGTAAGATATTAATGTATATAAATTTTCAAATAATAGATTTTAATTTGCAAGTTATATATTTTAAGTTAGGAAAAAAAAAGTGTTTTTAGCCTCTATTTTCAGTAAAACGTTTATACTTTTCATAGTGATGAATTTGGTTCCCAAACTTTAATAAATATGTGAATTTAGTTCTTTTTCTCTAAAAATTCATCATGTTTTCTAAAGTTGAGAAAGACTAAATCCACATATTTTTTAAAGTTTGAAGACCAAATTCATCAATATAAAAGTACAAGGATCTTGACCACGTTTGATTGAAAGTATGGTGTACTATGAACATGTTTTTTCCTTTTCATTTATTATATAAGACTTGACATATATAAAGATAAATATAAAGATTTGATCAAACAAAAATTTTGAGGGAAAAGTTCATTAGGTAGAGTTTCGATTATAAGTAAGGATAAAACAAGTTAATGCAGACATGAATTAATTATGTTAGTAATATTATTTTAGTCATTGCATTCTGTAATCCACTTCTAAACCGTAAGTAAATGCAGTGATGTTCACGTGTGTTGCATTTGAAAAATTGGACACACAAGACACTAAAATAAAAACGTATAGTTAATGTGATAGACTTGTTAATCACATGGATTTGGTTAAGAATGGGTCAAAAGATAAAAACATAAAAGTAATCATTTAAGGTGGCAATAATTACGTACTAAATATATCAGTTATGATTGTGGTTGAGGCTTGGTAGTATGTAGTAAGATAGAGTCATAGAGCTTATTAGCTAGCAATATGGCCAGTCACAACCCCCTCACCTAGCCAGCCAGCTGAATCAAGCAAATAACGTTTGGACTTGAAATTGCATATATACTTGAATTACTTACCAAACCAATATATCTCTCTTACCTATTATTTATGTCTCCGCTTTTCAACAAAGTCCACCTATCCATATTATTTATAGAGTGTACCCGCAAGCTGTCTCATGAATGACCCATGCAATGCCAAACTCTCTCTCGGGTCTGAACTAACTCCTCTCAGTTGAGCAGAGTTCCCCGCACGAATGTCTCGCCTCGACGACAGGCTTCCTTTCTTCCACCAATCCATGGAGCTAGTCCAACTCCCATACCCACCCGCAACCCGAAGCCGATCTCGAACCCTCGGCGACCTCCTCAAACGCGTGGAAGACGCTCAAAACGACACTCCTCCTACGCCACCCCGCCACCACGTTCTCGACCTCTCCTCTTCCTCCTCCTCCACCCCACTTAACTCTCACCCATTTGTCCTCTCCTTCGCCAACTTATCCTACAGCGTCAGGCTCCGCCGCAAGTTCTCCTTCTTCCCCGCCACCACCGTTTCCCCGCCCGACGACCAGACCAAGCCCAACGGCACCAAGATCCTCCTCAACGACATCTCCGGCGAGGCCCGCGACGGCGAGATCATGGCCGTCCTCGGCGCCAGCGGCTCCGGCAAGTCCACCCTCATCGACGCCCTCGCCGACCGCATCTCCAAGGAAAGCCTCAAGGGCACCGTCACCCTGAACGGCGACGTTCTGGACTCCAGTCTCCTCAAGGTCATCTCCGCTTACGTCATGCAGGACGACCTCCTCTTCCCCATGCTCACCGTCGAGGAAACCCTCATGTTCGCCGCCGAGTTCAGACTCCCTCGCTCCCTCTCCAAATCCAAGAAAAAAGCCCGCGTCCAGGCCCTCGTCGACCAGCTCGGCCTCCGCTCCGCCGCCAGAACCGTCATCGGCGACGAGGGCCACCGCGGCGTCTCCGGCGGAGAGCGCCGCCGCGTCTCCATCGGAACCGACATCATCCACGACCCCATCGTGCTCTTCCTCGACGAGCCAACCTCCGGGCTCGACTCCACCAGCGCCTTCATGGTCGTCAAGGTCCTCCAGCGAATCGCTCAGAGCGGAAGCATCGTCATCATGTCCATTCACCAACCCAGCTACAGAATCTTGAGCTTGCTGGACCGCTTGCTCTTCCTCTCCCACGGTAACACCGTCTTCAGCGGCTCTCCGGTCACCCTCCCCCTCTTCTTCTCCGAGTTCGGCCACCCCATACCGGAGAACGAGAACCGCACCGAATTCGCGCTTGACCTAATCCGCGAGCTCGAAGAAACACCCGGCGGGACCAAGAGTTTAGTGGACTTCAACAGATCCTGGCACCTCAAGAACTCAGCCCAGGCCCAGAACGGGCCCAAACCCAAAGTGTCTCTCAAAGACGCCATCAGCACTAGCATTTCCCGTGGGAAACTGGTGTCAGGCACTAACCGTAACGGCAACGACTCGACGGCGGCGTCAGTTTCAGTTCCTTCCTTCGCGAATCCGTCCTGGATGGAAATGTTGGTGATAGGAAGACGGTCTCTAACTAACTCGCGGAGGATGCCCGAGTTATTCGGAATTCGTTTGGGTGCGGTTTTGGTGACGGGGGCAATCTTGGCAACGATCTTTTGGCACCTGGATGATTCGCCGAAAGGGGTTCAAGAGCGCTTGGGGTTCTTCGCGTTCGCCATGTCCACCACGTTTTACACGTGCGCCGAAGCCATCCCGGTGTTCCTCCAAGAGCGTTACATCTTCATGAGGGAAACCGCTCACAACGCTTACCGTCGCTCCTCCTACGTCCTCGCGCACGCAATCATTTCCCTCCCTTCGCTGCTCTTCCTCTCCCTCGCGTTCGCGGCGACCACGTTCTGGGCCGTGGGCCTCGGCGGGGGGGACTTCGGGCTTTCTTTTTTATTTCCTGGCCATCGTGGCCTCGTTCTGGGCCGGGAACTCGTTCGTGACGTTCCTCTCGGGGGTGGTGTCGCACGTGATGATTGGGTTCACCGTCGTGGTTGCCATTTTGGCGTACTTTCTTCTCTTCAGCGGGTTCTTCATCAGCAGGGACAGGATCCCGCCGTACTGGATATGGTTCCACTACCTGTCGCTGGTGAAGTACCCGTACGAGGGAGTGCTGCAGAACGAGTTCGACGTGAAGTCTCCGAAGTGCTTCGTGAGGGGGATTCAGATGTTCGACAACACGCCGCTGGGGGCGGTGCCCGAGACGCTTAAGGTGGAGCTGCTGAAGAGCATGAGCAACACGCTGGGAATGAACATCACGAGCTCCACGTGCGTCATCACCGGCGCGGATGTGCTGAAGCAGCAGGGGATCACGCAGCTGAGCAAGTGGAACTGCTTGTGGATCACCGTTGCTTGGGGGTTCTTCTTTCGCTTCCTCTTTTATTTGTCGCTGCTCTTTGGGAGCAAGAACAAGAGGAGGTAGGTAGGGAAAGGAACCAACACTCCTCCTCCGCCTCCTATATATATATTCTTCATCTCAATAACAAGAAGTAAATCACGGGTGCAACCGCAAAAAAAATACCAGTAGCGTAATTTATCTTACACACGAACTGTTAATTAAGGTCACTACTGTTTCGGACAAACTAAACAGGTTTTTGTGTTTTTCATGGAGAAAATGGTTACTGCTTTCTTCTTCATCATCTTCTTTCTTATTTTGGGGGAGGGAAGAAGGGGTTTTATGATTTATCCTCAATTTATTTAGGTGCGCACTACGTACTCTTTTCACGGCAATTTTCATTAGTTTTTGCATTTAAACTACCTAATAGATAAAATTTGTTGATTGTGATATACCTATATCCTAAAGAATTGGATTATGCTCATTCTGTATAATTTCTGGACTGTTGAGATGTCAAAATTGGTTATGATGAATAGATACTCGAATTTTGTGATACTTTCTTTTGAAATTGCAATTAAGTTTTATTTTAGACTATAATATTGAAATACGTGGGTATAATTAAAAGAATTAAGTCTTCTATATGCTTAATCGATATTTGAACCTAAATAACTAATGCAATCAGGCTAGACATCTTAAATCATTTCCAATAGTGTAATTATGATGAAATTGGTTAACTTATTTTTTGTGGGCTTTACAATAAGAACTTTAGTAAGTTTTATTGTCACGTCAATCACTCCTAGATTGTATAAGAATTGATTTTTAAGTTTAAGAATTCTATAAACACCTAGAGATATTTTAAGATTGTGTTTGTTTTGGATAATTTGAGAGGAAAAGATTTAAGAAAGAAGAATTTATGAGATATTAGTTTGTTTGTTTGGAGAGGGACCGGGAAGGATTGTAAAAGTTTGTAGCACTCACCAAATTATGTTTTTCTTACTCTACTCATGATATTAGACACTGATGCATGGGCTTTTTCACCAAACTAGAAAATTAAAAAACAAACTATTTATCAAAATATTATTTTAAAAAAAAACTATTTACTAAAGTGGGTTATTTTGAACATGCGGGATGCCGTCCTATATGGAGGCACCTTATGAGTAGGAGCCAAATATGTCGTTCTCTCTCATACTATGGAATTTCGTCCTTTAGCAGAGGCACCAACTCACTAGGTGCCACCCTTGTCTTTTTTTGCCCCTATGTAGAGGTGTCTACTCACTATGCACCACCTTTGTTATCTCCCTGCACATTGATATGCTACCGTAAATGTACGGTATCGTCCTAGTAATAAATATCGTTCTCTCCATAGGGACTGTGTGTTTGGCTTTGTAATTATCGTAATTTAATATAAATTAAACAAAAAGAAATGAATTGGGAATTTAGGTTTTGAAAGCAAAAGAATTAGAAATTCAATTAAGCAAGCAAATACAATTGATATTAATTTCGTAAAACAAAACTTCTAGAATCAAGGTTCACCCTATGATGTTTATTAAATTATTTCCTTTACCCTGTGCTCCTACTTGTTCTTCTTGAGGGTGAATTAACCTAAAGTACCCTTTGTTCCCTTTCAAGATACAGATGGGTATCTAATCAAATTAGTCCCCTACTTTTGTGGTTGTTGTGTTTAATTAGACCTAATGAGCTCTTTGTCAATCCAATTAATCACCAAAGGTTTCACTTACTTTCGTGGTTTGGACCTAGGTTTCTTTCCTATAGTTCTGGTATTTAAGTTCACCTTTCGATACTTTTCCAAATCCCTAGGGTTATGTAAAACGTGGCCAATTCGTTTCGTATAAAGAAAATCAATAGAGAAGAAATCAAGAGTAGAACAAGCATCACACAAATATAAAAGAAATTACTTTATTAAACATTCAAAGGGCTACGCCCAATCTTAGAACAAAAATGACTACTCATACATAGCCATAGAAAACAAACAAGAAGAGAAGCATTCAAACCAAAAGAGAAAAAAAGAGAAGATTGTAATCACAAGCTCTGGCTCTAAGCCTTCAAGAACACAAGGTTCGAAACCCTATTCTTAAGCCTAAGAAGTCTATTTATGTCTAAAGTTACCAAAAGGGTCTAAGCCTAAAGCAAAAAGAAACATAAAAATACAAAAAAAAGTTGCGTCAATAGCGCGCCACGAGCATGGTGCTTACCACGGGTAGCCCGTGATACTCTCTAATAGCTTTTGTGGTGTCTTCCTGGAATTTACCATTGGTGTGGCGTTTTCCACGGGTAGCTCATGGCACTTTCTGGCGCTTTCTTGAAATTTGCCATACCTGTGGCAATTGCCATAGCCAGCCTGTCGAACTCTCTAATTGAGGGATTCACTTTTTTTTTATTATTTTCTTCAAGTATTTCAAGTGTGGATTCTTGTGATCCTTTCCTTGCTTGCATAAAGTTTGAGCAAACTACTTTTCCTTGACTTTAAATCACTCAAAGTCTCCAAAGCTAAATCCATTCATGCTAAACTTTCCTTGAAATTCACAAATAAAACACAAAAACACGCCTAAAGAGTTCCAAGTAAATAGCCTAAGGAAATTAAAACTAAAACTATTCTTAATAACCTAAAATGTATGCAAGCTTACATGGATTAAAATGCAAATTATAGTATAAAATGCTACGCATCACATGCCTATATGTAGTGTTGCGTGCAATCGGAGATGAAGCAGAGATTTGATTCGTATTCGATTTTAGTCAGTCAGAGAATCGTATTCCATTTTTTAATCAAGTGATTTGATCACTTTGTTTGAATACGAATGGAACTCATTTATATAGAAGTGCCTTCAGATTATATACATGCACTTATACTTGCAATTTTTGCTCCCTTATCTGTTATTTCTCTTTGCTTGTTTTTGTTGTTTTGTGTTCGTTCTTTGTTGCTTGTTCTGTTATTTTTTTTGTTTGGTAAAATTGGTGGTGTTGTTTGTTAAAATTATTTTGCTTCTAAGAAAATGAGTTCCATTGTTACTTTTATTTATTCAAATGGTAGAAAATTTGAAGGTCTAGAGGGATTGGTGTTTGAAGGTCAAAATATATCCATTAAAATTGAACACGACATAACTCATGAGATTTTAAAGAACAAGATTCATGATAAATTGAAGTTGTCTAGTAATGAAACAATATCTACTTTGACTTCTAGATTGTTAATATCTCAAAATTCAAACACATATATAGGTGTTATAGTATGTGATGTTGATGATGTTGATTGTATGATCACTGCTTATGACAACAATATGTGATGAGAATGATTGAGTTATATGTTGACATTGATCACATTGGCCCTTCGTCATTGCCTATTGAGACAGATGACATTCCTCCTCAAATTTATATTGATGCTAGACTTGTTGTATCTGAAGTTGAATTATGTTTGTGAATCTCAACAGTTGAACTATGAAGTTGTTGATTTAACCACAAATTTAAGTGATGATGATGATGATCATGTTGCTTAAGCAGGAGGCGCCTATTGGCCTCACACTATGTGCAGGCTTTTATTCACACTAGATTAGCAAATCATCCTCTTTATCCAATAAACAAAAATTTAATGCATGTTAATGTTGATTTTACTTCCATTGTCTATCAATTTTGTCATTGATACGTGTGCATCACGTACGCATAAAATTTTTATTAATACGAGTACTTAAGAAAGTCGGCTACGGAGGAAAAATATGGTTTCTTAATTTCATCTAATACTCAAATTTTTCTCAGATTTTTTTTTTTTTTGGAAGGTCAATATTATAATTGGACTTAAATTTAAATCTTCGTTGAGTTTTCTAGTACCTCACCCTAACTAAGCAAGAATGACCTAGAGCTAGGGTATTTAAATTTCAATAGCATTGGAAAGATCTTAAGGAAAAACAGTTTCATATTATCATATAAAACTGAACAGATTAAAGTATTTTTTTTAATTATAGTTAAGTATTGTTGAGGTTATTTTTTAACAACTAATTCTAATATTAATTATTTGGTTAAATAATTACCATAAAATATATCATTTACTAATGAATAAAAAACGTTAATTTTTTTTTTGAATATAAGCCCAAATTTTATTAATACTAAGTGATTAAATTGTTAGTATAAATTTTATAAATTTATAATACTAACAATATAATTTATCATACTAAAATTTAATGTACTGATATATATATATATATATATATATATATATATATATATATATATATATATATATATATATATTTTATGCCAACAATTTTTTTTTAAACATATATAATACATGTTATCATTAGTCTATGCATGCGAATTTCGCAAAGTTGAGGTAAGAAATAAATTAAATAGTTTTTTTTTTTTCTAAAGAGTAGGGGTTTATTGACCTTTTTGCATTAACCCATATTGATTATTTAAAAAGTCAGATCAATGATTTTGAAAATTATAGTTAACCAAAAAGGTAATGATTCAAACTTAATGCACACAATCATTATTATTTAATAATATTTATGAATATTGAAATGCAAGATATAATAAAGAAATCGATTAACTTAAGACGATTAAATGGAATACGATTCTCTAGCCAATCAAAATGGAATACTAATTAATCGAATCTCTAAACAACCATCATCTGCAATTACACGCAACATTGCATGCAGGTGCCCATAGGAGATAACAAAGGTGGCGCACGGTGAGTAAGTGCCTCTACATAGGGCTAAAAAAGACAAGGGTGACACCTAGCGAGTTGGTGCCTTCACTAAAGGACGAAATTCCATAACATAAGAAAGAACGATACATTTAGGGCCTACTCGTAAGGTGACTCCATATAGGACACAAAAGGACAAGGGAGGCACTTAGCGACTTGGTGCCTTCGCTAAAAGACAAAGTCCAAGTTTTGTGGCACCTAGCGAATATGCTTCTCCTATATATACATCTCTACGTTGGCATCCTACGTGGTCAAAACAACCCAGTTTGGCAAATAGCTTTTTTTATAATATTTTGGTGGTAAAAAAGCCTTGATGCATGTGTGAGGTATTGCTTACAAAATTAATTAATTTTTTTATAAAATAAAAAATTAAAAAATAACAAATAGCTATATGTTAAAAATATAATTGAGTGAAAAAATAATTTTTTAATTGATATTTTTTTTCCAGATAATTCACTTTCTTTTTCATTCATGAAAACAAGCAGAAAGAAATGTTTCCACTTATTTCCTCCACATGAATTTCTATTCATCCAAACAACACATCTTTTTTATTAAATTAATTTCTATTTTATTTCCATCATTTTTATTTCTATACTTTATATTTTTTTCTCTTTATTTCATTATGAATCCAAACAAAATATAGGTGAACCACACTTAGCATGCATCGTAAAACTTGTGTTTTGGAAACCAGACTAGACTAGCCGATCCAACCTAAAAACCAGGTTGAAATAAACCACTAAGTCGGTCTTGAGAAAAAATGGTTAAATAACTAGAAAACTGGTCAAAAGTCAATAAAAAAAATAGTTCACTGCAAGTCAATAAAAATGTTTAATACCATGTTGTTTTGAATTGTTTCTTAAAGAAATGAAAAAAATAACCCAAAGTTTTTATTATTTTCTTTTTAATTCTAGATGTAAACTTGTTATTATTAATGAATATTATTATGTATTATTGAAACTTAAACCTAAGTATCATGATATATTTAATTTGGACTTGTACTTTGAATATTAAGAACTTATAAAATGATGTTTTATTTTTAATTTTTAGTATTATAAAATTATGATATTATATTTCTTTAATATTATTATTATTATTATATTCATATTATTTTGACTATGGTTGAACCATTGAATATTAAATCAATATCTTGATTGATTCAAGGATCAGACCAGTTTTGAAAACATTGGGTGAAACAAAGCAAAATTCTATTGATACTGTTCTTAAAATTTTAATGAAAGATAATTTTCAATTTTCATGGAAAAATTATTAAAAGGTTCGACTCAAAAATTTGAATTTCAACTTAATTATAAGATTAGACATGAATATGTGAATTTAATCCCTCCAAACTTTAAAAAACATGATGTTTTTTAAGAGAGAAAGAAGTAAATCTACATGTTTTTGAAAGTTTGAAAGCTAAATTTATCAATATGAAAGTATAGAAATCTTGATCTTTAACCAAGTTTGATCGAAAGTATAGAAAATAAAAATACATTTATTCCTTCTCTTTTTAAGTAATCCTATAACTTGTCAAATTTAAGATCTTGCTTTACTTCACTCAACCAACACCTTGATATTAACTTATTAGTTGACACAGGTTTTAAAAGTAAAACCTTCTATCTCATAATTATGACTAATGCCTTTTTTATTTAATCTTTCTGTTGAATACTAATTGGTAGCAAAATTTTTTTACGTAGTTTTTTTTTTAGAGAAATTTTAATTGAAAAATTATGAAAATATCCAACTTAATTTTTTAAGAGTTTAAATTTAATTTACTATAAATAAATAATAAATTAAGAAGTGTTTAATATCATCAGAAAAACTAAAGTTAATTTTTTTGTTGGTATCATATAATAGATCAATATTACACATAAATTTATAAGATGACTGTTCGTACGAGTTTTTGATTGTAACTGAAGAAGATTCATGTTCTTTATGAATTATCATCAACTATTTATAAACAATATACGCAACAGGGAATGGAAAAGAATGGATTTGGGGATATAACGAGAAACTTATTTAAGTTAGCCGTGGGCTTTTTGGTTAAGTCACTTATACCCTGCCACCTTTCGTCTCAGTAATGGGACCAAACCATGCCTTAACAAAAAAAAGTGCAATTCATTCTAAAATTTAGTCGTTGTTTCCTTTGGTTAAAAAAGAAACCAAAATTATGTGTGTTTAAAATGGATTTTTTTTTCATGAAAACAGATTATAATCAAATATTATAATTATATCAAACAAGCACTAATTTTACGTATGTAGCCCGACAAGCATCACGGAAGACACAAATTAATGGCGTACAAAAACCATGGGAGTAAAGGAAAACAATTGTACCAAATTTTGGGATAAAGCTTACATAAGATTTTTGAGATTTGAACGGACGATTACTCTTCACCTTTCTTATCCAATTGCTAATTGGGATGTTCATGCGTTTGAGTTAGGTCAATGTAGTGAAAATTCAACCCAAACCGATATAATGTAAATATGTTTAGTTAAACGTTCCACACAATTTGATTCGTGTCAGATCCAACACTTTCTTTTGTAACTTCCACGTTATATCTTGATTGGATGTAAAAATATATGTGCGTTTTTTTTTTTTCCTACAGCGGGACTTAAAATTACGAAAAAATTGAATATAGCTGACATTTTAGCTAGCAGCAACTATAGTTGGATCTAGGTAGAAGCCTTATCAAACACACGGATTCCTTCCGTAAGCTTTTTTGGCTAGACTATTCGCAACTTGGTTAGCTTCCCCAAAAAACATGGTAGCAAGATTCACACTAAAAACAGTCAGCTAAAGCACAAATGCTATTAACAAGCCTGCAACATAAGTCACATGTTCAAACACCATTCGTGAGCATTTGCACTGCCAAAGTTGAATCAGATTCAATGATGTTAGGCCCATGCAATCCTCAATCTGAGAGAAACTTTAACCCGTAGAAAATAGCCCAAAGCTCTACTTCAACCATAGAACACACTCCAATATTACAAGCAAAGGCAACAACAAAGGGAGCCCAAGTGATCATGAACTACCCTCTACAAGTTGCAGCATTTGTTCACCCATTAACTGCACTATCACAATTTATTTTGAGAGCACCTTGAGGAGGACAATTCCAAGATATAGGCGACCTGTCATTTGAAAGCTTAGTGGCAACGTGAATAGATGGGGCCCAGAGCATGACTTGATGCAATTTGCAGGTTCGTGCATCAAGTGATAGGGCCTAGAGCATGACTAATGAAGATGAGATGTTGGATGTAGAAAATGTTTTTAAGATTTGAGAATGGGATAGATGAAGTATAAGAGTCCTTGTTAAAATGTTTTTAGTAATTTCCTCTGTGGCTCCTTGGTCATTGTGTCACCTTAGAGTGGGTTCAGGACATGATGTTAATCCTTGAGTAGGTTTCACAGACAATGTTGGCTAATTGAATTGTCATGTGATACTGATCAATTTGGTGGACAAATTGGCAGATGTTGCTAAAAAATATAATGTCTTTTGAGAGAAAATATGTGCATTTTTAACGTCACCTCAAACATACTAATAATAAGTTTGGGTTTTTAGTTGTCTACATTATATTATTTTAATAATCAAAGTGACTCATGTAACTTATGAACTAACTTTAAATAAAAGATGGTCAAATATAATGGTTATTTAGCCTAATGGTAATTAAAGTCACTAAGAGTTATTAAAATAACTCCCTCTCCTCTCACTTCATTATGGGCGATAATTATCCTCTTCTTATGGGGGTTATGGGCAGTTAAAAACGTGGATTGTAGGGACACAAAGATATACTTTTCTTTTATACACACTTGTTTCTTCTCTCCAAAATGAAAACCATTAAAAAATCGCATTCTCTTTGAAAAGAAAAATAGAAGGAGACACTTCAAGTAAAATTTCTTTGAAGGGAAACGTCACTTTACAAAGTACGTATCTACACCATCATAGATACAAGTAAAAGAATTCAGGAAGGGAAAAAGAGTTCTAAGAAACGGTTAAGAAGATATATAGCCTTGAATCATCGATTCAAGTAAGTTTTTGAAACCCTCTTAATGAAGATAATGAAAGTTAGTAAAAATTATAATATTTAAGATCCTAGTGTTTAATGTAGTTTTCATTATTGTTAAACCTTAGAACATCTACACATTACAAATAGTATTACGACTTATGGTCAAGGTCTAACCTGACCCAACGTGTCTAAACTTGATCTTATTTAGTTTGGGTCTCAGATTCGTTAGTTACAAAATCAACAACTAGAGACCTAATTGATCAAACATAAAATATTAATTTTTAAAAAGTACTTGGGTTTTTTACACTTCATTTACTTTTATTGAAAGTTTTATTAGTCTTTCAATTTGTTATATTATTTAATTTTGAAGCTGTTTGACTTTATAGAATGTTGGAATACTAGAAAAAAAATTACATTTTTTTTAAAGTTTAGAACCATCTTTGATCCAATCCAAACTAACTCATTTTTTTATTAAATTAATTTGGTTCAAGTTTGAAAAAAAATTATGAACTTGACCCTAAAAGCTTTTATTTAGTTCGAGTAATAGGTTTAAGTAAAATCAGCTCGGCTTATATCCATCCCTAAGTGCTAACACCTTCAGGCTGTATAACAAAAACACAAAGTATAGACCATATTCCAACAATTTATGGGCTTTATCTGTAGATTATCGATGGACGGGGCGAGCCTATTAAGTGTTATTCCCACCTTTTTTTTTATTTTCACATCCTGCTTTTTTTTTAAAAAGTGAAATTACTCTTTTAACCTTACCTATCTTTTACCCCTCCCCAACCTTTCTTCCCACCACCCTTCTCAAGCATCTGTCACTTCTTCCCCTGGCACCCTTCTTCACCGTCACACCTTGCATTGAAGTCTATTCCCTCCTTTTCCCAACCTACATTTCACTCTCTTTGTCCTAGAGTCCCCACTTGCCGCCAAGTTCGCCGAAGTCCCCATGCTTCGCCACTACAGTCTCCGTTGTCGTAGGTAAGTATTTCCCTTTTTTTTTAAACTTCAAGATTTAACAGAATGACATTTTTGTTGTGTAGCTAGGCAAGATACATAACGAAATTACGAATACATTATGTGTCCGGCCAAGATACATAACGGAATTGCAATTCTATTATGTATCTTGGCTGGACACATAATGGAATCATGATTTCATTATGTATCCAGCCAAAATACATAACAAAATCGCGATTGCGTTATGTAATTTTTAATTTTTTTCCTTTATTCATTTAATTAATTTAAATAATATGTTTATTGGTTATTGACTAATCGCAGGATTTGCGTGATGGAGCAAAGTTGAAATACATTTTTTTTCTGATGAAGTTAACATGCCAGATATATGGAAGAATACAATTGAAGCAAGCGAGGATGCTTTTGAGCATTCCATACAAGCAAGTGACAATGCTTTGGAAAATCCTATAAAAGCCAATAAGAAGTATGTCATAGATAGGTTGGATATGAACCCACAAGAAATATTTTTAGATTATAGTTTAATTTTCACTACTACAGAGGTATATTGATTAATTAAAATATTCATGGTTGAAATATTGTTTGATGTTTTTATGTTGTTGAATTGATAAAGGATTATTGGATACATATTTTTGTAGAACGTGATGATTTGTTGAAGTGAGTTCGACGAATTAGGAGAAGATAAGGATTTGTTATTGTCATAGAACAATCAGAGATAGGACCAAGGAAGACATTGGTCTTATTGTCTTGTGAGAGGGGAGGAGAGTATAAATAATACAAAGACATGTTAACCTGTAAGTCCACTAGAACCAAAAATGTGATTGTCCCTTTAAACTAAAAGGGAAGTTTGTCAAAGACATTGGATGAAGACTTTTTGTTATTTGTGGATATCATAACTATGATGTAGCTGAGACATAGTTGGGCTGTGCATATGCAGGTCGGTTGAGTGGTAAAGAAAAATCTTTGCTAGATGAAATGACCAAAAACATGGTGAAGCTTAGTCAGATTTTGCTAACAATCAAAAGCCAAGACGAGACAAATGTCATCCCTATCAAAACCATATATAATGCACATTAAAAATATCATCGACATCAAAGGGGTTTAAGAACTAAAATGCAACTTCTAATGAAGTTGATGAAACGTGATGAATATATCCACTGGTACAGAAAGGTTGATACTGAAAATGTTGTCAGAGATATATTGTGGTCACATCCAGATTCAACTTTTAAATGCATTTTCCATTGTGTTAATTATTGATTCCACCTACAAGACAAGCAAATATCGCCTTCTATTACTGGAGACTGTCGGTATTACTTATACTGAGATGACCTTTTTTGTGAAGTTTGCTTATTTGGAGTCTGAGCGAACAGATAACTTTACATGGGCATTAATTAAGGTAAAATGATTGTTTGTATAAGATGATGTATTTCCTTAAGTTATTGTCACTGACAGGGACCTTGCTTTGATAAATGCATTGCAAGATCTTTTTCCAAGTTCAACAAGCTTGTTATGTCAATTTCATATTGCTAAATGTGTTAGAGTAAAATGCAAGATGTATGTGAATCTTGTTGAGGAATTGGATAAGGTGTTAGATGATTGGAATAAGTTAATGTTATCTCTTGATGAAGATGTGTATAAACAATGCCTCACAAGCTTTGAGGACATGTGTTCACGCTTTTCTTTCTTTATTGATTACATGAAAAATACGTGGTTGATATCTCATAAAGAGAAGTTTGTCACAGCATGGACAAATCGGGTGCATTTGGATACTACATCAACTAATAGGTATTTGTATTAACTTATTTATTGACTTGAAATATGTCATATGTTATTTATAACAATGTGCTCTTGTTTCCTAATAGGGTTAAGGGCACACATATAAGATTGAAGAGGTTACTCTGAGATAGCATGGGAGACTTATGTAGTTGATGGGATACAATGAATAATATGCTTATATTGCAACACATTGAAGTAAAGGAGTCGTTTCAAAATAACATTAATGTAGTGGAACATATGTTTAATAACAAATTCTACCAAAAGCTACGAGACTTTGTATCAATAGAAGTGCAGAACCTGATGTTTGATGAGTATAAACATGTTAACACTGTTGGTGTTGATAGTTGTGCTTGTAGTTGCAATTTACAACTACTCATGGACTACCTTGTGTATGTGAACTTGCTAAATATAGCATTATGTTCAGTTTCATTCCGATGCAGTCCATTCATGTACATTGAAGGAGGTTATCATTTTCTATAGATGAAATGACTCATTCATGGGGGGACTTATCACTTACAGAGGAGGTCGATGCATTGTTAAAGGGGTTTTCAGAACTTGACATGTCTAGAAAAATCACATTGAAGACTAAAGTCCATGAACTAGCATTTTCGGATACCACTTCAATGTGTCTTCCCACAGAGAAGGTAAAAACGAAAGGAGCACCAAAGTTTGAGAAATCTACTAAACGTGTTCCTTCGATGTGGGAGTGAGTTGATGCAATGCACACAGTTGTAGATAGTTCATCGCTTCCTAATGTGCCTCATAAAGTTTTCCATGACACTAAATGAAAAAAAGGTGTATCATTCTTAGATGAATTTTTAGATGAGTTGCATGAATATATTGTTCGTATTATTGACTTAAGATCAGACGAAAATTGCAGTTACCACTTATTGTAACTTTGCTAGGTAAGGGGAGTTTTGACCCCTAATTCGTGATGATTTGATTTGGGAACTTCAGCGGTGGCAAGTTGGATATGCCAAGCTCTTTGACACAAAACAACGAGTGAATGAACTTAAGACCTCTTTGTATGTTGACCATCACACAATAGCAAGTCATGATAAGTTGATTTTCATAACTGACATGGGTTGTGTTATTGCTAATTGGTGTAATGTTGTGTTGGTCCATTTATCTAGGCTGCAAAGCTGGACATTTTTTTCGCTTAAGAATCGACCATCACTTGTTAGACATCACTGACTTATTGCTATTGAATTTATTCACGGTTGTCACTTTGTGAGTATACATTTTCCAATTATTCTGTTATTTAACATTGTAAATGTGTTAATGTATTTACTAACTTTATAAAATTATGTCTTTTTATAGGTTTATTTAAATGACGTAGCTCTCCTACCTCCTATCGCACCACAATGGCATAAATACCACAATGATGACGCTCATTCATGGCAAAATCCATACTTGCAACGCATACAACATTTCAATTCCTTATTTGTATCTAGAGAAAATGAACATGTAGTAGATATTACTAGAGACTCATTGTTAAGACAAAAGACGAATTTATAACCCTCAAATATTTTGATAATAACAAACAGTTAAAATATATGTTTTTACGCAATCATCTGGTCATCCGTAACAGGTTTATAAGCAACCGTCTGATATCTTTAAAAATATATCGTCTTTATCCTTTGATTAAATCCGTAACAGATCTTATAGACGATGACAACGTTCTAAAATGATCTGCACATCAATCAGAGCGTAAACTACCTTGAAACTCATAAAGCCTATATACCCATTCTTGAGGAAAGTCAGTAACAAAGAAGGAATATTTGTGCGAATGTCAGAACAGAAAAGTAGACATGACAACTACTAGAAGATTGAGTACAAGAATAGAAAAGATAAGTAGTCTGCTTTATCTTATCATATGACAAGTTGGTAAAAGGCATTAAATGCTGCATTTAATGCTCCAACGACTCTCTTCATCAGACGAAGGTCGTCTTCTGCAAAGTACTCAACGGATACTTTTGGAGAAGCCTATAAATAGAAGAAGAGACCTCTTTCGAATAGTTGTTGTTGTTATAATCACTGCTAATTATGTAAAATCATAACTTCTTTAAGAAAATAAAAAGCTCATTGTATATTATGATTGTAAAATTCTCTTTGTACTTCATTGTATATTCGTCTGTTAAGACGTTAAACCCAGTGACGTAACTCACATGTAAACCTTTTTCTTAACGAGATTGGTGGAAGCCTAAAGAGGCTTTGATTCAAAGAATACTTGGATTTTTGCTTGGAGAGGCAAGTAAAAGGCTACTTGGGTTGAGCTTGAAGAGGCTTGTGGAAAGAATACTTGTAACTTGAAAAAGTTAGTGGCACTTGGTTGTAGCCAAGAACTAGACGTAGTCTCTGGGGTGAGACGAACCAGTATAAATCTTGTGTGCCTTTTAGTTTGTTTTACTTAGCTTTAATATTCGTCTGTTTTATAAAACGTCTTTGAAAACTTCTTTGATCATACACTTCAGACGATACATCTAGAAAAAGGTTTTGCGAAAATTTGTTATAACACAATTCAACCCCCTTCTTGTGTTATAATTGTATCTTACAATTTGGTATCAGAGCTCAGCCTCTAAGGGTTGAGCACCTTAATAAGTGTTAGAGGAAAAGATCCGCATGGCAAACCTTGAAGGACAGTTCATTCCTGAAGGAGCCTCACTGTTAAGGTCTCTAGCCTTCAATGGAGAAGATTATTCATACTGGAAGGATAAAATGGAAATGTACATCAAGTCCACTCACTATAGCATTTGGAGAATCATAACACATGGAGATCATGTTGTAACCAAGTCAGAAAATGAATACAATTAAGATGATTACAACATGTTACAACAAAACGCAAAAGCTAAGTACATTATAACTTGTGCCTTATCAAAAATTGAATATAATAAATTTTGTAGCTGCAGAACTACTAAGGAAATGTGGGAGGCCATATGCATAACACATGAAGGCACAGAAGATGTTCTTCTCAGAAGAGTAGCAACTCTTCAAAGACACTATGAGATGTTCACCATGAAAGAGACAAAGACCATTGATGAGATGTTTAGAAGATTTCAAACAATCCTAAATGGACTTCAAAGTCTTGGTGTCGAGTTTTCTATGGCTTAGAACAATCTCAAGATCCTAGACAGTCTTCCCAAAGTATGGGAACCTAAAGCTACAGCCATAGCTGAAGCAAGGGACATGAAGATTTTAACTCTGGATGAGTTATTGGGAGCTCTAAAAGTACATGAATTGCATCTTTTCAAAAGAGACAAAGTCAAAAATAATGACTCGGTTGCTCTAAAGATTGGAGAATCAAGTCGAAGAATAGACAAAAAGATTGAGACGAAAGGAAGAAACTAAGCACTGAAGGTTCAGTTTGAAGAATTCGAAAGCTCCAGCTGTTCAACAGACAATGAGATCTCCTTCATCACCAGAAAATTCAAAAAGATGCTCAAGAAAAAAGGAAGATTTAAGCAATCCTCCAGAAAAAAAGACACCAGATACAGAAAGCCTTTTCATGAAGAGAACAATGACATTATCTACTTTGAGTGCAAAAAGCCTGGACATATTAAGGCTGAATGCTGCAAACTTAAGAAGGGACAGAGTTCAAAGAAAAAATACAAGAAAAAAAACCTTCTAGCCACTTGGGAAGATCTAGACAACAGTAGTAACAGTTCAGACGATGAAAAGGCTAATATATGTCTCATGGCAGACGCATAGGAAGTAATGTCTGAGGTAAACTTTAATTATAATAACTTTCTACATGAGTCTGATGGTAGTGAATCTGAGTTTGATGACGAAGATATGTTATATGACATTCACCTTGCTAACTCACACATGATTGCTCTTGAGTATAACAAATATAAAGAAAAATATCAAAAAGCAATTTCAAAAAACAAAATACTCAAGAAAGATCTGACGAGAATGCATAAGAACCTAGCCTTAGATCTTAAAAAGGCAATGCTTCTTTTTGAAGTTGATAGACTAAAGAAAGAGGTCATTAGTTTGAAACATGATTTGACCAAATTTGTAGACGACTCTTCAAAACTTCAAATGATTTTAAAACATAGAAGATCTCCGTCTGACAAATCTGGAATAGGATTTGTAGAAGACAGAAATGCTAAACCATCATCTTCTAAATCTTATTCAACCTTCTGTAACTTTTGTGGTAAGTCTGGACACTCACTTTAAAGATGTCAACACAAAAGGAAACAGAGGTCAAATAAGACTTTTGGGACTAACATGAAAGGACCCAAAAGTATTTAGGTACCAAAATCTCAAATAATTCCTGTTGCAGATATCCTTAATAAGAAAAAGGATGGATTCATTTTGATACCTAGACAGTGGATGCTCATGTCACATGATAACAGAAAGGTCTATGTTCCAAGACCTCCAACCACATGAAGGAACGATATCATTTGGTGGAAATGGAAAAAGAAAAATCATTGGTATAGGTAAAGTTGGTAAGCTTCCTCTTCCATCTATAGATAATGTCTTATGTATTAAAGGATTAAAATACAATCTACTTAGCATAAGTCAATTTTGTGACAGTGGACTTATTGTATCCTTTAAGAAAGAATCATGCATAGTCAAAAGAAATGATGAATCCATTCTTTTTACTGCCAAAAGACATAACATTCTGCATAAGACTGAGTTTGAAGATCTGAACAAACAAAATGTTACTTGCCTAATGACCAAAGAAGATGAAAAATGGATTTGGCATAAAAAGCTCGGGTATATCAATTTGAAACATATTTCGAAACTATATAAAAAGAGTTTAGTAAAAGGATTGCCTGCTATTTCTTGGAAAACCCATCTTCTTTATGAAGCATGTCAGAAAAGGAAACAAATCAAAACCTCTTTTAAATCAAAGGATGTTGTTTCCACTTCCAGACCATTAGAATTACTGCATATGGATTTGTTTGGACCTACAAAAACTCTTAGTCTTGGTGGGAAAAAGTATGGCTTTGTCACTATTGATGACTATTCTAGATATACATGGGTTTATTTCCTAGCTCACAAACACGAGTCCTTTAATGTGTTTGAAATATTCTGTAAGAAAGTTCAAAATAAAAAAAGGTTTTTGTATTACTACAATTAGAAGTGACCATGGAATTGAATTTGAAAATTCTGAGTTCAAATCCTTCTATGAACAGAATGAAATTTTCCACAGCTTCTCACTGAGAACACCTCAACACAACGGGGTAGTTGAAAGGAAAAATAGAACTCTACAAGAGATGGCAAGAACTATGCTCTGTGAAAATTCAGTCCCTAAGTACTTC
Source organism: Spatholobus suberectus (assembly GCA_004329165.1). Classification (NCBI taxonomy): domain Eukaryota; kingdom Viridiplantae; phylum Streptophyta; class Magnoliopsida; order Fabales; family Fabaceae; genus Spatholobus; species Spatholobus suberectus. The sequence goes on along the minus strand of CM014732.1, from coordinate 17,214,894 downwards.
TGGGTAGAAGCTGTAAATACAACATGTTATGTTCAAAACAGAATATTGATCAGACCAATAATTAAAAAGACTCCTTATGAACTGTGGGGAGGTAGAAAACCCAACATTTCATACTTTCACCCTTTTGGATATGAATGTTATATTCTCAACACTAGAGATCAACTAGGAAAATTTGACTCTAAGGTTGATAAAGCTGTTTTTCTTGGATATTCCGACACATCAAAAGCATTTAGAGTATTCAACTCTAGAACTTCTGTTGTAAAAGAATCCATTCATGTTAAATTTAATGATACACTGATCCCTGATAAGAGACTATCAAATTTAGAAGAAGATTTTGCAGATTTACAGATAGAACCGTTTGATCAAACAAGAATAGACAAAGTAAAAGAATCAGAAGAAACTTCTCAACAATAGACCGATAATCAAACGAAAGGATCTCACAAGGACTAGAAGTTCGTTACCTATCATCCTCAATATCAAATAATTGGAGAACGAACTGAAGGAGTTAAAACAAGGTCATCACTAAAGAATCAAGCGTCTTGTGCCTTAGTCTCAGAAATTGAACCTAAGACGATAGAAGAAGCACTAACAGACGATGATTGGGTGATAGCAATGCAAGAAGAATTACATCAATTCACAAGAAATGATGTTTGGATTCTTGTTCCTAAACCAGAACATAAGAGCATCATTGGAACAAGATTGATATTTCGCAACAAGCTCGACGAAAATGGTAAAGTGATCAGAAATAAAGCAAGGTTAATGGCTCAAGGTTACAATCAACAAGAAGGTATTGATTTCACTGAAACCTTTGCTCCTGGTGCTAGATTAGAAACTATTAGAATTATGCTTGCCTTTGTCGCTCATAAAAACATTAAGCTTTTTCAAATGGATGTGAAAAGTGCTTTTTTAAATGGTTTCATTGAGAAAGAAGTCTATGTTAAACAACCTCCTGGTTTTGAAGATCCAAACCTCACAAACCATGTCTTTAAACTTAAAAAGGCTCTGTATGGTCTTAAACAAGCACCTTGTGCTTAGTATGACAGACTGAGTAGTTTTCTTATTGAAAATGGGTTTATGAGAGGCAAAGTAGACACAACTCTCTTTAGAAAAGAATCCAACAGAGATTTCATTATAGTTCAAATTTATGTAGACGATATATCTTTGGAGCTACAAATGAAACTCTATGTAAGGATTTCCCAGATTTAATGCAGAGTGAATTTGAGAAGAGCATGATGGGAGCATTAAAATTCTTCCTTGGCCTACAAGTTAAACTAGAAGAGAAGGGTATATACATTCATAAGCAAAAATACACAAAGGAATTACTTAAAAAGTATAAGATGAATGAGTCAAAACCTATGAGCACACCAATGCATCTGTTTGTCGTTATGACAAAGGATGAATCAAGTAAACCTGTAGACCAGACTGTCTATAAAGGTATGATTGACTTATTTTTCTATTTAACTGCTAGTAGACTAGACATCATACATAGCGTCTGTTTATGCGCCAAATTTCAATCTGACCCTAAAGAGTCTCATTTAAAAGTTGTTAAAAGGATTTTTAGATATCTTATTGGTACACCTAACCTAAGCTTATTCTGTGAGAAAAACAAAGAATTCAGGTTAGTAGGATACTGTGATGCAGACTATGCTGGTGATAGACTTGAAAGAAAAAGCACAAGTGATGGATGTCACTTCATCAGACCATGTCTTATATCTTGGACCAGCAAGAAACAAAATTCAATTGCATTATCAACTGCTGAAGCTGAATATATATCTGTTGCTAGTTGCTACTCACAACTCCTATGGGTAAAGTATCAACTTGAAAATTACTCTAGAGCATAACATTTCTATGTTATGTGACAATACTAGTGCGATCAATTTATCTAAAAATCCCATTCAGCATTATAAAGCAAAGCATATAAAAATAAGACATCATTTTATTCGTGACTATGTTCAAAAAGGTGTTTTTGATATTAAGTTCATCGATACAAACCATCAATGGTTGATATCTTTACAAAAGCTTTACCTGTAGAACGTTTTAACTTCATCATAGAAAATTTGCACATGAAAGTTTTGCAAGAGTAAAATGCCTTTCATGCATTGTCTTGTTTAAATAAAGTTTCGTCTTATTCTATATCGTCTCAGTGTTAATCTTATTTCGTCTTACTAACACGATCGTCTTTGAATATGAAAAGTTTTAAATTCATTAGTCTGATATTTCCCTTAATGATTGCTCTCGATAACCACCCAAGAAACGTGCGCTGTCTCCCCGACTACATCAAATCGTCATAAATGCACGTCTCTTCAGTACTTTCGACCTTCTCTTTTATTCAAAATAACTGCTCTTTTCATCATTTACACTATCTCTGAAAACTTCTCAAACCTTCTGAATTCAAACCATCTCTCTCTCTCTCGTTCTTACTCTCAAATCTCTTTCTCTCAAACTTGCACTAATGGTCGCCCAGAAACAACTTGTGCCCATGGAGGGATTCCCAGAAAGTGATTTCGTCAATGAAAAATGGGCCGACCTGCAAAAACTGGAAAATGAAGGATTTCCACTGCAGACATACATCCAGAATGTTGGATGGGATGCGTTTGTCCAAAAACGAACTGCATGGTACCACGTGCCATATGCGTATTTCTGGGCTTTTGTGTTTAACGTAAACGAAACCATTATTGGAAGCGTCGATAATCAAGTCATCATAATCTCTACCGACACCATTGCAACAACGTCTGGTTGCAAAGAGGAGGGTGACATCTTTTCTGAAGACTGGGAGAAAGTTATCACCTCAGAGACTGTTGACAAGGCTCTATATGGAAAGCCCATGCCTCAAACTGAGAACAAGGATGTTCTGAAGAGGTTTCTGTACTCATTAAACATAAAGCCTGAATGCAGACTGATTCACAACGTCTTACTACACATTATCATGCCAAGAAAAGGCTCAAAGCATAACGTAACTTCTAAGGACAGATTTTGCATATACAAGATGCTAACTGGTCAAAAGGTGAACCTGTTTGTGCTAATCTTGGATAACTAGAGATCTTGTCTCTCCAAGTCAAAGGAAAGTGCTCAGAGCAAGCAGAAGCATCCTATTCCCTATGCCATGCTCTTCACTGAAATCATTCGTCTGGCAGGAATTAAAGAATCTAGTCTGGAGAAGATGAAGCAAAGTTCTGAGATCGATGTATCCATCATTAGGAAGATGAGGATTGCACACCTTTTCTCTGGATACGTTACCAAACATCCAGAGTTGGCATTGATCAAGGAAGAACCTCCAGAAGATGCTGTTGGATCTACTTTCAAAGTAGGATCGTATGTGGATCTGTCTATTGGTACTACTTATACCCAACCTCTACCACAGACGAAACACCAACACTCCCAACCACAATCTAAACAAACTAAACCACAAAAACCCAAACTACCCATCAAAAGAGCATCACAACTAAACCCTCAACCTAAATAGACCAAACCTCAAACCCCATCGTCTCCACTTCACAAGAAACAAAAACCCTTAACTATTCATTTGAGACCTAGACCAGTTCCCCAACCTGACTAAGACGATGACCTTCCCATTAACACCCTTCATCCTACTCCAAGCACAACCATTCCTGGCCTTCCATTAGAACAATCATCTCCACCACCTATCTCTACTGAACCCCCTCCATCTACCTAACCTTCTAAAAGGCCCTCAAAATCCAAAAAGATTCCAATACTAAAAACAAGAGCTCAAGAGGAAAAGCAGCTTAGGAGAGCCTAAGCTGAATCAAAACGGGCTAAGAAAAAGAAGAAAAAAGAAGAAAAGAAACTAGCTAAGGCCAAGCAAGAACAGATTGAGGAAGCAGTGCTTCAATCTGTAATTGAGCACTCGCTACAAATAACCCCTGCAAAGCCAAAAGAGCAAGAGCTGTTGACTCAAGAAGACATCGCTGCTACCTCAAGAGGTAGATTACCTAGATATCTTTTCTGGGAAGTTCCATAATTTGTTTCTTGATCTCAAGTCTTCAATCGTCTTTCTGTAGACTTAACAGTCGTACCTAGCATTGATCAGCCTACAAGGGTTGTTTCCTTCGTGAAACCTGAAACAGAAGGAACTTCGTCTAGAGGAGCTGAACCTATGATAGACGATGGATCACCAGAATATTATTGATCAAAAATGCCTCCGTCTGAACAACTCAACAAACAAGAACTTATATACTTTGAGCAGCCTGAGTCTCGTCCTATTGGAAAAACAAAGGAATATCAGATTCCAGAACCCTTCGATCCAGAGGTACTTCAATCGGCAATCAACTATGAACTGGGCGAAGTAAATAATTCGAGGATGTGGATGACTTTCATTTCTAAAGAATGGCCATTTCTAGTACGCCATGGGTATTCTGACAAAATTCCTGATATTGAAGAAGAAGCTACCCTAGCCATGTCTTATGAGCCACACATCACCCCATATATTTGGGAGGAAGGATATAGTACCCGGTCAGACGCTCCAATCTTCATCTATCCACCCTCAACCAGAATGAGATTTCCAGCTGGATATGAAGTTTAGAGCAACGTGGGATTTTCTGTCACACCTCCCCATTTGTGCTGAAATGTAACTACTCGGAGTATCTGATCATGTACAGAGCTTACCACTACAAGCCCAAGATCATTTATCCTTTCTGCCATGGGAGGATCAAAACTTACCCCCTCGCCATCCGTCGAGAAGACAGTCCAAACTTTGAAAAATGGTGGATTGATGATGATGACTGGGAGTTGGGGAGAGTGATGAACAACTTCTTATGGGAGAAGATGCATATATCTCTGCAGCATGCAATCTGTGAGCAAAGGTGTCCAAACCTTGAGCTAGGCTCGCTTAGACTCATGGCTACTCGAATGTGGCTCCTCATGAAGTCATGGACCACCTTTCGCATCTGTTGTCAGAAGAATTATTCGTGCCAGAATCTATTTATGAGGAAAGGAAAAGAACCGAAGTTCAGACGTAACCCCCGAAGGCATTTACTGATCAGACAGAGAGCTCTTTCATTTGCACAACTGGCTAAACTAAAAGGCAAAGCAATTCTTAGAAGCACAGACCGAAAAAGGGTACAAGACCATGTTGAAGCACTAAAACACTTTTCAGGTCTAACTGCCGAAGAGAAGAATCTTCTAAGCCATGAAGTTGCCCTTCATTTGACAGGTCACTGGATGCAAGTTTCTCCATCTCCCTCCACTACCACATCTAATCCCCAAAACCAATTATTTGTAAACCTTCCTAAGACCTATATCTTCTTCTCCTTTGACTCCTTTGAAATCTTTCTACCCTGCGGCCACTTTTGGCTCTGTGGTCTTCTTGTACCCTATGTTTTCAACTTATGTTTTGTAGAAGAACCTAGTGATGAAGCAGCTACTAGCTCTGCACCTGCACCACAACCTTTAGACGATAGATAAGCTTTCAATGAATTAAAGCAGACTGTGTAGCGTCTTGAAGCTGATCTTAGGAAAGAACGCAGGAAACGCAAACGAGCAGAAGTTCTATTAGCCAAGCTAGCAAAGTGCTTCAAAAGTGACCTCGGCTCATCATCTACACCTTCAGACTCTGAATCTTCTGATCGATGATGCCAAAAGAGGGAGAAAAATAGAAGACAGGGGAAGAAAATTCTAAGGAAAAATCTTGAAGAGAAAACCAAACAGAAAATATCAATCTTAAGGAGAGTATTAGTATAAGTTTTTTTTTATATATATATACACAATGATGATTTATCTCTTGAATGATATTGTTTAGTTTCTTCTAGTTACATAGTCTAGGTATATATATATATTTTTTGCATTTGCTTAACTGAAGTACACTTATATGAAAAATGCTTTCAAAATTAAAATTCACTAACCAAAAAGTGTTTTCATAAAAGAATGTTTTACAAGAACTATAATTGTTTGTCATCATCAAAAAGGGGAGATTGTTAAGACAAAGGACAAATTTATAACCCTCAAATATTTTGATAATAACAAGCAGTTAAAATATATGTTTTTACACAATCGTTTGGTCATCCGTAACAGGTTTATAAGCAACTGTCTAATATCTTTAAAAATATATTGTCTTTATCATTTGATTAAATCTGTAACAAATCTTACAAATAATGACAACGTTCTAAAATGATCTGCACATCAATCAGAGCGTAAACTACCTCAAAACTCATAAAGCCTATATACCTACTCTCGATGAAAGTCAGTGAAAAAGAAGGAATATGTGTGCGAATGTCAAAACGGGAAAGTAGACATGACAACTACTAGAAGATTAAGTACAAGAATAGAAAAGATAAGCAGACTGTTTTATCTTATCATATGACAAGTTGGTGAAAGGTATTAAATGCTGTATTTAATGTTCCAAAGACTCTTTTCATTAGATGACGGCTATCTTCTACAAAGCACTCAACGGATGCTTTTAGAGAAGCCTATAAATAAAAGAAAAGACCTCTTTCGAATAGTTGTTGTTGTTATAGTCACTACTGATTCTGTAAAATCATAACTTCTTTAAGAAAAGAAAAAGCTCATTGTATATTCTGATTGTAAAATTCTCTTTGTACTTCATTGTATATTCGTCTGTTAAGACGTTAAACCCAGTGAGGTAACTCATGCGTAAACCTTTTTCTTAACAAGATTGGTGGAAGCCTGAAGAGGCTTTGATTCAAAGAATATTTGGGTTTTTGCTTAGAGAGGCAAGTAAAAGACTGCTTGGGTTGAGCCTGAAGAGGTTTGTGGAAAGAATACTTGTAACTTGAAAAAGTTAATGGAACTTGGTTGTAGCCAAGAACTGGACGTAGTCTTTAGGGTGAGACGCACCAGTATAAATCTTGTATGCCTTTCAGTTTGTTTTGCTTAGCTTTAATATTCGTCTGTTTTATAAAACGTCTTTGAAAACTTCTTTAATCATACCCTTCAGACGATACATCTAGAAAAAGGTTTTGCGAAAATTTGTTATAACACAATTTAAGCCCCCTTCTTGTACTATAATTGTATCTTACACTCATTGTAATCAAATTAATGTGTAGTAGATCATTTGCTTTGTTACGCAAACTTATTTTATGATGATTAATGTAATGGTATTTTTTGAACAAAAAGGCTAGATCCAAGAGGAGGGGTGAATTGGATCTTTCAAAATTTTCAAGAATCCCCAATTTCTTTTCAATAATGAATAACTAGATTTTTCAAAAACTTTGAATCTTCTTAATTTGGTTATACGAATGAAATAGGATTGGATCAATTTATCTTGAACTTTTCTATGCAAAGAGCCTTATGATTTTAAATGCAAGTGATCAAGATCCAGTATGCTAGCAAGAGATAGAGGAAAGAAAATAACAAACAAGATTTATGCTGGTTCGATCACCACCACTGTGATCTACATCCAGTTTCCAATCAAACCAATTGTTGTTATTACTAAGTAATTCAAATGTTTACAAACACTATGCACAAACACAAGAATTACAATCAAATAAACCACACAATCAAGTTTCTTGAACCCTATTAAGAAAAACTTGAAACCTTTCTTGTGGAACCCTACCACAAGGAAGATATGAGAGACACCCTCTCAAGAACGAAAATCAAATTTAAAAGAAGGTTAGATATCACCTTGGTTTGTGATAGATAAAAGACAATGAAGAACCAATCAAACTTTACCCAAGAAAAGACTTTTCTTTATCCTCAAGATTGATCCATGATGAGCTCTTTTATTTTTGATCCAAAACTTGTAGTGAAGAAAAAGAGTAATATGAATTCTCTCTTAAAAAGCTCTTTCTCAAATTTAGAAAATTGTAGTTGTATTGAAGAAGTGTAGAAAGACTCACTAAGGTTCACTTTATATAGAGAGTCACTAGAATAACTAGTTATTTAGACTTGTAATCAATTATATTGTTATTTGAAATCTGGAAAATGAAGTTTGAATGACTTTAACTAGTTATTTTCATTTATAACTAGTTAAAAACAGAGGCCATGCGTTTTTGGTCTTGCTGGAATAACGAGTTACATATCTTTGTAACTAGTTATTTTTGCATAGGACAAAAACAGTGTTATATTATGTAACTAGTTACAGAATTATGTAATTAGTTACAACAGCAATAACTGATTACATAATGTTGTAACTAGTTAAAACAAAATACATGTAACTGATTACATATCAATTTAACTAGTTAAAACAGTGTAGATATTCACTGTTTATGCAAATTTAAATGGATTTAATCGATTACAAAGCTAACTTAACCAATTAAATGGTTCTTAAACATAAGATTGAATTGTTCTAAAGCCTTAATATGTAGCTTTCACTTCCTATCAATTTAAAACTTAGTTTTATCCAATTATTCCTCTTTAAACTTAATTTTAGACGTATAAAAATATGTTTCCACTTTATTAAACCTTTAAGTCTTAAACTTTAAGCTCATTACCATTAAACCATCAAGGATAAAGATAAATCATGCAAGACTCACAACCACACACACACATGCATAAACATACATTACAACTTTGCACTCATCAAGAGGCTAAATTATCAAAACTATATTAAATCTTCTTAGGGGCAAGAGTAATTCTCTTCTTGCTTCTTCAATATTGATTTATATTTCATATCAATTAATACTGGTTTTGGTCCCATTTTCTATCTGGTTGGTCCCATTTTCATATTAAGCGTAATATGTGTCTGATTTGTTCTGCTTAGGAGTCGACTATCACTTGTTGGACATCACTTGCTTATTGCTATTGGATTTGTTCACAGTTGTCACTTTGTGTAGGTATACATTTTCCAATTATTCTGTTATTTAGCATTGTAAATGTGTTAATATATTTACTAACTTTATAGAATTGTGTTTTTTTCTAGGTTTATTTAAAGGATATAGCTCCCCTACCTCTTATCGTACCATAATGGCATAGATACTACAATGATGACGCTCGTTTATGGCAAAATTCATACTTTTACTGCATACAACATTTCAATTCTTTATTTGTATCTAAAGAAAATGAATATGTAGTAGATATTACTAGAGACTCATTGTAATCAAATTAATGTAGTAGATCATTTACTTTGTTTCACAAACTTATTTTATGATGAAAATGTAATGGTATTGATTTATATTTCATATCAATTGATACTGATTTTGGTCCCATTTTCTGTCTGGTTGGTCCCATTTTCATATCAAGTGCGATATGTGTCTAATTTGTTTTGCTTAGGAGTCGATCATCACTGGCTTATTACTATTGGATTTGTTCATAGTTGTCACTTTGTGCAGGTATACATTCTCCAATTATTCTGTTATTTAGCATTGTAAGTGTGTTAATATATTTACTAACTTGATAGAATTGTGTGTTTTTCTAGGTTTATTTAAAGGATATAGCTCCCCGACCTCCTATCGCACCACAATGGCATAGACACTACAATGATGACGCTCATTCATGGCAAAATCCATACAACATTTCAATTCCTTATTTGTATCTAGAGAAAATGAACATGTAGTAGATATTACTAGAGACTCATTGTAATCAGATTAATGTGTAGTAGATCATTTGCTTTGCTACACAAACTTATTTTATGATGATTAATGTAATGGTATTGATTTTATATTTCATATCAATTGATATTGGTTTTGGTCCCATTTTCTTTTTGGTTGGTCCTATTTTCATATCAAGCGCGATATGTGTCTAATATGTAATTTGCAATCTGTCAACATACATAACAAAAACATATTTCTGTTATATTAGTAGAGAGTGCACCCTTAATATATAACAAAAACACGTCTCCGTTATGTATTATGATTCAATACATAACGGTGTTAAGGGTGCACCCCTCCTAACATAACGGAAATGTGCACGATTTAGTCAAAGAGTATTTTTGGGAGAAAAAAAAAAAGAAGAGCAAACACAAGTTGGGTGAAAAAAGCAAAAAAGTGGAGTGGGAATAGCAGGCCGTCCGCTATATGATAGAAGAAGCCCAAATACGTCAAGACCAAAAGAAAGAAAACGTAGGTTATACATCGTTGTGGTCTTGTATAAATAATGGAACACATGGTAGGGAGCGGATCCACTTGAAAGGGTTTGTTAGGTTTAGGGAGAAAAGCAATCCACTCAGAGGTAACACTTCTCTTCTTTCCGTTCCCCTTTCGATTTCGCTGTCTTTTCAATTCGATTTGCATTTGCAGTTTTCAATTTTTGATTTTGCTGTTTCAATATACTTGCGCTTTAATATTATCTAGGTGTGTTCCGATTATTCATGGCGTTTGGGGTTCAAAATTGATCATAAGAGTTGAAATTGGATCTAGCGTCATGTGTTTCCCATTTATTCATTATCTAAGAACACGATTATTTGTTTCATTGCCATTGAGAGAAGGGATCTCTGGATGACCTCTTCCCTAGTTAATTACGCAATTTCAGTTGTTTATTGTGCAGAGCTAGAAGAAATCAACAATGCCTCGCTATGATGATAAATATGGTAATACCCGCCTCTATGTGGGACACTTGTCTTCGAGGACCCGTTCCCGTGATCTGGAGCGAGTCTTCAGCAGATACGGAAGGTAATTCCCCTTTTTGTTATTAAATTCCATTAACAAAATACGTACAAAACATAGTCTTAGTTATTTCTATGTCTTAGGTGCAATCTTAGCATTTTCCTCCAAGTTGTAATTTGCATGTAACTCCTAATTGTTTGTTTTTTGTATTTTTTCCATGTTTGTTCTATTATATCAAATTTGCTAATGTATCTGTGGGGCGAATGATTTTATTTTTTCGAGTCCATCCTTTTATTTTGAGAGGCGGCAGGAAATTTTCTTAATCAGATTGTTTCACTTTATTGTCTAAGTTATTAAACTTGTGCCAATTTTGTTTGGAAAACTAATTCTCATGCCTCCTTGATTTGTCTTTATTTTTTTAATTGGCGAGGGAGCTAAATTAGTGATAAGTTGGCATGGGGTGTCATTCATGAGTTTCACGGAAACTTAGGGGATAATATATAGGTTTTCCCAAGCTTTGTGTTGTGCTTGGATTTACATTGGATATTCGTCATGTTATGCGTGGGAACCATATCCCCTAGGCGTCATGTTTTAACATGAATGATCTTGTTGAAGGTTTCTGGGGTTTTGGCTAATCCTGGAGGGGTCTGTGGTGGGAGGTTGGCCATGGTGGAATTGGTGGAAATTCCTGTCGAGTGTTGACTGTGGCGATTCTTTCTGTAATGTTATTGCGTGTTTTTATGGAAATGGCATCAATCACAATTCACAAACTGGTGTTTAGTTCGTCTTTGAGGGGTGAAGTATCATAAAGTTCCAGTAGTTAAGTAATGATGGCCTTACTGTTTCTGGAAACCATTTCCGCAGAGTTCGAGGTGTGGATATGAAGCATGATTTCGCCTTTGTTGTAAGTTGTCACCCTTTCTTTGTCTTTGTTTATTTATTTCTTTTGACTTCAATTTCTCCTCATGCCTTTGCTCCAAGGTGGCTTTTAGTATCTGCTCGGAGGAATTCAGTTGTAGATAATGGTATGATTTCTGTGTTACTTTCCTGGCTTGTTCTTTATATCTTTTGAACAGGATTTTAGTGATCCCCGAGATGCTGATGATGCAAGATATAACTTGGATGGTCGGGACGTTGATGGAAGTCGTATTATTGTGGAATTTGCAAAAGGGGTAGGAAATACTTCCATACAAGTTTTATCTGTATAAGATTTTTTTTAATTATATTATCTCATTTATAATATAATCCACTATGAAGGTATGCGTCCTGTTGAAGGATAAGGGTTATTTGGTTAGTCTTAGGATAAGTTTGTTTTATCGTTATGTTTCTGTTGTTTATCCTTAGGATTAGGATAAGGTTGTATTTATCATTATGTTCTTGTTTTGTTATGAGGAGTTGAGATAAGTTTGGAGCAACTTTCTCTCCTCTTTGTCTATATATTTTGCAATATGATTCTGCTGAACTAATGAGAAAAAATATCATCATTCTTCCTACTTTTATTTGGTATCAGAGCTCCAGTGCAGACTGGAGCCATAGTAAAATCGGCCGTGACAGGAGCCAATCATGGCTCAAGCTCTTCTAGAGAGACAGGGGACAGAACTTATACCACTTTTCCAGCAGCTGGAGTTGCTCTCCTGTCATTGACAATATCTGGTTCCATTCAATTTAGTGTTCATAAATTGAATGGTACAAATTATCTAGAGTGGGCACAAACTGTGAGGTTAGTCATGGATGGGAAAGAAAAGCTTGGGTATCTTATTGGAGAAGTAACAAAACCAGATAACGATGATCCCATTTTTAGGGCATGGAGATCAGAAAACATCATGGTGATTGTAAGGTTGATTAATTCTATGGAACCTGGAATAGGAAAGCCTTTTCTATTCCTACCAACAATCAAGGAAGTGTGGAACTGCATCAAAGAAACCAACTCTGCATTAAAAATTGTCTCTTCTCTCTCTCTCTCTCTCTATATATATATATATATTGTTTTGTTCTTCTTCTCTCTTCCCCTCTTTCTTTCTCTTTCCCACTTCTTATATTAGTGGTTTCTAGAGCCTAGTTGTCGTCGGCCACTAAACTAGAATCTTTTCATCCATGGGCACTGGACATGATCGCAGGCAACGATGTGTGATAGTGTATTGTTATGTAAATATAAATGCGAAAAGAATGTTAGTTAGTGAGCTACTGTTAGGATTTTATAGCTCTTAGGTAGTTACCTATAAATAAAGCATGGTTGTTACTTATTTTAGACAGACTGGAATAATCATAACAAATGTGCACTAGTCAGTTCTTGATCTCTGTTTCTCTCGTCTCTCTCTCTCTCTCTCTGTTCTGTTCTGTTCTTCTCTCTTCCCCTCTTTTTTTCTTTATCTTTCCCACCTAAATCCTATATCAAAATGCAGTATTGCCACAAACCTTTCATGGGACGTCAGTGACCAGTGGAGATGTTGGGAAATTCCTTTTGAAAATATTTATTGGCATTTGAAAATTTAATACCTGCGATGGCAATTTATTGATTTAAAAAGCCGTTGTAATAAAAGCTTCACCCAACCAATTTTTTGGCATTTTAGCTGAAAAAAAGTGAAGGCTCTAGCTATCTCTAGATGACTGTTTTTCCTTCCGTATCCTTTAGTACAGAGGTTTTGGTTTAATACTTGAGTTCAGTTACTTCATGTGAAGCTGCTTGCTCATTGGATATATTTTTGTTGTTGTATCTTATGGTTACATATTAGCATATGATTCCATTTGCAAAGGCAGTTGGTTTTTTATCATTTCTTTCATCTACCATCTATCATACTCTACATATTAAGGTTTTTTCTATCCTAAGCTCTTCTATTCTCTCATAGAATGTTTCCATTCTCTCTCTCTCTCTCTTTTTACCTCATTTTTGTGACATTAGTAATTAGTAATTATTTTTAAATTATTATTATATGATGACTGTCTCTCTTGTTTGCTTTATTGTGGTGTGCATTTTTTTGTACTGTTATCTTAAATATGTTTTACATACTTGGAATCATTGCTTCCAAACTCTGGCTGTGATATTATTACAATAGTTGTTCATAGACTTAGGAACAATTTTGGTAACTTATATTTGCACGTTGATTTTTGTATTTTTGTCTGATGATCTCTTGTTTAAATCAGGCTCCTCGTGGTTCCCGGGAATATTTGGGGCGAGGTCCTCCTCCTGGCTCTGGACGCTGCTTTAATTGTGGCCTTGATGGCCATTGGGCCCGAGATTGCAAAGCTGGGGATTGGAAGAATAAGTGTTACCGCTGTGGGGAGAGAGGTCATATAGAAAGGAACTGCAAGAACAGCCCCAAAAAATTGAGGTATGCCATGTTATAGTTTCCAAGGTGCTGCTGCTTCTCCATTGTCAATTTGTTCTTTACATGGTTATTCCATTCGAATAGAGTCTCTAAGCTCTAAACTGATGATGTCAATCTGTCTTGTTCATGCAGTAGACGTGGACGGAGTTATTCACGCTCACCAGTCAGGTCACGTTCACCTCGTCGTGGCAGAAGCCGTGATCGAAGTTACAGCCGAGATCGCAGCTACAGGTAGGATGATTTCATAGTCCGGAATTATGTTATGTATGGCTCTGTTGCAGTGATGCAGCAAGGTTTCACATAATTGTTTGTAAAATCTTAGCCTGTATGCTCAGCTTTGCTGCCTTTGTCCTTGCTAGTCGATCACGATCCCCTGTCAGAAGAGAAGAAAGCCCTGTTCGTGAAGATAGATCTCTAAGCCCTGAGCCCAAAAATAGTCCTCAGCCCTTCAAGACAAGGAAGCATAGTCCATCACCTGACCAAAGTAGCCCACCGAATAGAGGTGACACATCTCCCGGTAATGATAGGTTGAGTAGAAGCCCTGCAAGGGACCGCGAAGATAGAGGCTATGACAGCCCTAAAGTTAATGGTCGTGGCGGCAGCCCTAGCCGCAGCCCCAGGGATGACGACAGGAGCCCCATTGACGATGATGACAACCACCGCCACTCGCCAAGAGGCAGTGAGTCACCTTAAAAAGTATTTCTCGGAGAAATGAACTCCGAAAGTGGCGTATAATTTTATCTGCTATGGTTATCTAATGCACTTTGTCGTGAAGTGTGGGACAATTATTCGCTTAAAAGAAACTATATGAATTGTTTATGGTTAAGAAGAACGATTTTATGTATGCTACTTTTCAGTTTATCTTTGGTTGCGCAATGTGTGGCTTACAAAGAATACAACCTGCCCGAATTTGTGTTAAACCCTATGAATTATTATGAGAAATTTAAATCCAACATGTTTTGGATCATGGCTAATTTTAATAAGAGTATTAGTTTTTATTCCTCCATAATTAGTATGGTTGGGCACGGGTTTGGATTGACCAATGATTCAATTAATTCAAACCAAACTAAAGACAAAAATTTGGGTTGGTTTGGATTATCGGTTCAGATTTTAAAATTATAGATTTAATAACATTGGTTTAGGTATTAAATTTGAGTATGTAGAACTTAAATCAACCTAAACCTTTAATATTTAAAAAAAAAAAATTATGTTATGTAATTTTATAATTTTGACTTTTGATATTATTTATTAGTTTTTTTATTTTATTATGATTTTTATTTTATATTTTTAAATTTTTCATTACTGATTCAAACTAACTTGAATGTCATTGGGTTAGTTTAGTTTGGATTTTTTTTTATTAAATCCAATTCATCTCAAAATAATTAACATTGACTGGTTTGGATCTATATATATTTTAAGTTTGAATCAACCAAACTTAACTTGTGTCTACCCCTAAAATTAATCTGTAGATGTCACTGAGTCAACGTAATAATACTATGAGAAACTGATGTCTAGTTTTTATCTAAACATGTTTGTTGTTAAAATGAATTGAATTTTAGCCTAGAGTTTTATTTAAAGAAAATAAGTTATGCCCTGACAGTGTAAAGAAATTTTACACTGTCATTTATTCACAATTCACTGTGGATGGTAAGTTTGTTAATTTTGATAATAATCATCCTAAAAATTACATTAAAGCTGATTTTTAATTGATTGTCAGTGTAAAAGTTTTTATATTGACAGTGCATAGCAATTAAATTCTTTTATTTAACTTTAATAAAAATAAAGTAAGTTTATGCCACATTGTTTTTGGTAGATAAACAAGATCAAATTAGGATCTGTAAAAAGCAATTGTAAAAAAATTAATTTGGATGTTTCATATATATATATATATAGAGAGAGAGAGAGAGAGAGAGAAACAAATTACAAATTAAATTATTTTAAGTTACATTAATTAGTACACCATTAACAACTATAAAAAAATGTGTTTTATTGATTTAATTGTTGAATTATAATTATATATTATTGTGATTGTTTGTGTTAATTTTTATTAAAGTTAAACAATTATAACCATATAATCAAAAAATGCTTATTTTTATATATTTGAAGAGTATATATTATGTTAATTTTGATGTATATTAATAGAGTATTAAATAAATTTAGATTAATATAAGATTTTATTAATATAATTTATTTGAGAAGAACTTTCAATTCTAATAGAAATTCTGAGATAAAATTATCTAATAAAAAATATTAAATAGTATAATAATTAGTGTAACTTATGACAATGTAATTTGATCTCTTCAACAAAATTTAGTTACTAAATTTTTTAAATATTTAAAATATCATTATATTAGTTTGTCAAATATTATTATTAAATTTTCTTGACAAGTATATAAGTATATTATTGTTAAAGTAGTCCTTTAGAGATTTAAAATGTCACTATATATTTATTAAAAAAAATCAAGTAATGACAAAATACTTTGTTAATGGAACTTTTGAAGGATTACTTTGACAACAAAATATTTGAAAGACTTGTTAATTTAAATCTTTAAAAGACTAATTTAGTGACTAAAATTTTTGAAAGATTAATATAGTGATACACGTAACTTTATATGAGATTAAATTGAGATTATTTTTTATGTATATAAAGAGGATATGCCTTTGTATATGTTAAAAAGAACAAAAGAAAAAAAAAGGTATTAGTGAATACTGAATAATTTTAACTTGTTATTAATTTTGGAGAAATACTAACAGCATGTTTTATAATACTCTCTTTTAAGCCTTAATTTTAACATAAATGTAATGTGATGTTGTCATGTTTAATTCTTGTCCAACAAAATTAATTTAACTTTTCAATATTTCAATCCTTCTTGTAGCCAATGCTACTATGAAACATATATTTAAAGTATATACACAATGTTTTTTATTTATATTAATTGAGACAAATATTATCATGTATAAATTACTTCACCATACATTCATATTTAATTAAAATTAATTTTATAAAATCAATTTCATCTCAATCCCTTTATATAAAAATTTGTATAAACACACTTAAAATGAGATTTGTAAATTTGTGATCGTGTTTTGTAATTTATACCTATATTGACTCCTCTAAGTTTTACCAATAGAATAAGGGCGAAACAATTGGGTGTAGTTCTAAGTTTTGTAATTAAAATATACTATGAATTTTTTTGCCCCAAATTCATACACAAACCTGTGTTAAACTTATATTCATTTGCATAAACAATGAATTAGGATTACGTTATGTTCTGGGGTGATTCGATGGTGCCTAACAAGATGATTCTTCTAGAGGTGAGTCTTCTGCAGTGATCTTCAAGTGGTGGAAAATACTAATACCTTTTTGCTCCTAGACCAATGGTGGGAGGTGTACCTGTAGAGGCTTCAACGCTCAAGTTAAAATCCAACATAATAATGGTAGAGTGTGTAAGATACGTACTTGGTCGAGGTCGCTAATTAATAAATGACAGATTAGGGGGGCCATCAGTCCTTTTCATAATGATCCTGTCACATTGTTTAGTGAAGTGAGTCTTGAGGCGCAACGATTGCTTGTCATGTGTGAGTCTGCAGCTGCATGGGCTGCTTGACTTGACAATGAAGGTGATGCGACCGATGGTGACTAACGGCTAAGTGACAGTAGTCCTTGCGATGAGACTAAGCATGCAGTCGGTTACCGGGGGGGGGGGGGTGGTCAACAAATTGATCGCTTAAGATCCAAGGTTAGCTGCTCAACCTTGTTGTCCTTCCAGTACACCTTAAAATTTGTAGTCTTCAAGGAGTGAAGATTGACAAAATAGGTTATGCGATACATAATTTAAAAGGAGTATGATTTTTAAATCAAACAAGTTAGATTATTTTCACACTTTTTTTTTCATTTAAAAAAAAACTTACATAACTTTAGTCCTCTCATTTTTCCAGTGTACAATTCTAGTTCCCTTAATTCCAATCGGGCAAATTTGGTCTTTCTATTCCCCAAATTGTTAAAATTGAGTTATTGAACTCAATCTCTGTTTAATCCTTCACAAAATGTTATCGAGCTTTTGACGTGGGATGAATAAAAAAGGTCATAGCAATTTCATAAAACATCACAATTTCGTTTAGGCTTGATCGTCTGTTTATAGTTCAATTCAACAAAAATAAAAGAACTAAACCAAACCAAATTGAGATAAACTGCAACCACATTTAATTGACTTTAACTCTGCAATCTAATTCGAAATTAGTTTGACATTGTAAATTGGTTTAAATTAATAATAGGATATTATATTAAATGTCTTATAAGATAACAAAATTTACAATAAATAGTTAAATAATAACAACTATACGTAGATGTTATATACGAGTCTCTATTTATTTTATAACATTTTAGAATAAAACGTTAAAAAATTTAAAAAGACATTTATTTAGAAAATATTGGTTTAAACTAGCACATATACTAATTCTTATTTTATTTTGACCCTTTTTTTAATTTATCAATTTTAAAAAGAGTAAATTACACTTAGACTCCCTGATTTTTTCTGAAATTACACTTAACAACCCTCCAAATTTTGCACCTACACAAAACCCCTTAATTGTTGTGTTTAATTGACACTTTGCACCCTCCCCCCTAAACGGCATTTATGGTGTTGACAGAGTGAATCATGTGACATGCACATGACATTTAAATGATTTTTTTTTTTTTTTGCCCCCATCCCATTCATTTAATGTTGAGAATTTGTTGTTGGAATGGATGTGGCTTTGGTTTGTTGTTGATGCAACAAAGGGCGGCAAAAAAATTCCTCCCTTTCATTTTTGTTTCATCGTGGAAGTTTGAACAATTGTGGGGGGGTTGTCCTTTGGTGGTTGGGGTTAATGTATTAGGTAATTGGATTAGTGTAGGTTGCTTGGTTAAAATTTGTTTTTGCAACAGTTTCTAAGATGTGTAAAATTCAAATACAATCGCAATCTGCAGTCATTACATATAAGCGTAAGGTCAAAGGAGAAGGAGTGAAGTGAGTTGAAGTGACTCGGTATGAATTAAAGTGAATTGACTTAGCAATTGGGGAAGAGGTGAATCAGATAATGGTGCCAGTGAACGAGTTGAGCTTGAAGGGTTACCCAAACCCTTCAATCAGCAGCAAAAGGGCGTTCGAATGGACCATGGTCAATGTTCCTATCACAATCTTCATCCTTGCTTCAGAGTCGCACTTTAAGCCTTCTGGCTTCAATCTAATAAGCGACTCCAAACCTTCATCAAGCCGCGCTACGCCGCAACTAGTAGCCTAAATCCCTTGCACTCCCTGTCTTTGTCGCACCGTTAGTAATCATCACATCACTGGGAAGCAAACTGTTGTTCATCACGTTGTCACCTACCACCGCGCAACGATTTGCTTGCCTCCACCTCAATGACGTTACATCACGCAACCTCCTCCACCATCCTCTTGCTTAAGGTCGATGGAGTCAAGGAGGCGTGGCGGTCTTTAAGCCTTCTTCACCACCATTTCACCATATTTGTTCACAGTGCCGTCGCTGTTTGTTGCCACCCAGTGTTCAAAGAAAACAATAAGGACAAGTACACCTTGTTTACATAAGGGTGCACAAAGTAATGGCAAAATTTGGAGGGGTGTCAAGTGTAATTTTGAGAAAACTCAATGGGTCTTAGTGTAATTTACTCTTATAAAATTTGTCTAGACCAACAAGTCTCGATCAAACTTATTTACCTTATTAGTCCAATTTATTTTTAATAGTAATAGTAATGGTAATGAATAAGAGTGACATTTTGATTCATCTATGAAAAGAAGAGGGTATTTTATAAAAAAAAAAATTAAATAAGAGTGACAATAATTACCTCATACTTGTAAACTAATTATATATCATCATATGCTATTGCAACGAAACCTTGATTATAAAATATCATTGTTAGGATATGATAAAATATGATATGATAATTATCTTATCTTATTGCAATAAGTTATTTGATGCACTGATAGAATATGATTACCTTATTCTACTACTATGTAACAAAAAAAAAAGTTTTGTAGTAGTTATTATAAAATTTTAGGAGGTATTATTTTAATCCTTGCTTTTTGTCAAAAGCTATTAGGATTTTGTTAATTACACCTCTTTAATCAATAAGTATACCCCTTTCTTTTTAAAATATTTTTTTATTATCAAAATAACCTTTTATTTAAAAACAATATTAACTTATTTTTACACCCTATCTTCATTATTGTTTAAACCCTAATTTTGTACCTCTATCTTCATTATTCTTAAAACCCGAATTTTGCACTCTCCTATCTTTATCATTCTTTAACCCTATTTTTGCACTAGCATCATTATTCTTTAAATCCTTCTCTTTTATTTTCATTCTTTATTTTTTTTCTCTGTCAAAAATAATTGCAAATATTGTGTGATACGTGATAATGAATACATGATACGTAGCTCGTTTTCATCGTTTGTATTAGGCAGTGTGTTTTTGTGATTGCATTTCAAGTAGTGTTTTCATTTTTATCGTTTGGATTAGGCACTGTTTCTGTAAATTTGTGTGTTTCAATCATTTTCGTTGGTATTCTGGAAATTACTTTCCAAAATAGACAATTACTTATTCCAAAAAGTAATTTTTGAAAATGTTTTTATTTTTTTGTTACTTTCCTTTTTATTTTCTTTTTATTTTTTCATTACTATTATTTTATTTTATTTTTATTTGTGTATAAACATGGCGGAGCAAAAGAAGGTGATGAATGGTGAAGCGGAAGAAGGCGGGGTGAGTGGCAAAGTGCAAGAGGGCGATGAGTGGAGGAGCAAAAAAAAGGGGGTGAGTGGCAGAGAAAGGGAGTGAGGCGTGAGAGGAAGAAGCGAGAGTGACGGGGTAAGAGATTTTGGAAAGAAAGTATTGTAAATAAGAAGGAACTGAGCGAGAAGGGGCGTGAGTCGTAGGAGAGGAAGGGGTGCACATTACGTTTTGAGAATAAACTTCTTATTTGAAGTTGGAAATGAATTAAAAGGGTATTTAGAAAAAAATTGTAAAAAAAAAAAGATAAGAAAGAGTTATATTTATCACTTTAGAGAGGTGCAATTATCAAAAGGCAAGCTATTATTTTATAAAACATCAAAAGCCCAACATTCGGCCCAATTCTAGCTTTTAATAAGAGGAATACAAAAAAATCAATGGAGATATGTGGCAGTGGTCTTGTATAAATATATCTTAGGTGCGAAGCCGATTGAGTTTGAAAGGGTTAGGTTTAGAGAGAAACACCAATCCACTCCAAGGTAACTCTTCTCTTCCCACTTTTTCTTATATTTCATTCGCTTCCCTTTCAATTCGATTCGTCTTTTCACTTTTGGTTTTTCGTCTCTATCGGATTTCGTCTTTGCATGCTTCTTTTCATCAATCTACTTGCCCTTCAATCTCATTAATTCCCGATTTAATAATTAATAGATTTGTTTATTTTCTGCGACCTTAGGTTTAAAATTGATTGCATGTTTTTAATTCAATTTATTTATCCATCATCCATTCCTCTTTATTTCGATTTATTTTGTTTCTTTGTTATGCTCATACGATTAATTGTTTATTGCCGTTGAGAGAAGGGGTCTCTGTGTGGCCTCTTCCTAAATTAATTTCGAAATTGCAGTTGTTTATTTTGCAGAGCTAGAAGAAATCAACGATGCCTCGCCATGATGATAAATATGGTAATACCCGCCTCTATGTTGGACGCTTGTCTTCGAGGACTCGTTCCCGCGATCTGGAGCGTGTATTCAGCAGATATGGAAGGTAATTCCCCTTTTTTATCATTAATCCTTATCCTTCAAAATATGTATAGGAAATAGTCTTAATTATTGCTCTATGAAATCGCAGCCTTTTCCAAAAAAAATATGTTATTTACCTGCAAAGGATCTTGTTTTAATCTTTTACACGATTGTTTTATTATACCATGCTTCTTTGTGTGTCTATTTGGATAAATGACTTTATTTTTGTTAGTACCTCATTTCTTGCTTAGAGTCGGCAGGACTTTTTCTGTTCTTATGTTCTATCACTTTAATGTCTAAGTTGTTTGAGCTGTGCCAATTTATGTATGGAATTGTCGGGCCTCATTGATTCATCTTTATTGTTTACATCGGCAAGGGAGCTAAGTTAGTGATAAGTTGGCGTGGGGTGTCGAGTGTCGACCATGTTTTATGCTGAAACTTGGGGGATGATATACAGGTTTTTCCCAAGCTTTGTTTTGAGCTTGGATTTACATTTCGTTATTTGTCATGTTATGCGTGGGTACCGAATCCCCTAGGTGTCATGTTTTAACTTGAATGATCTTGTTGAAGGTTTCTTGGGTTTTGGCTAAACCCGGAGGTCTGTGTTGGGAGGTTGGCCTTGGTGGAATTGATGGAAATTCCTGTCGAGTGTTGACTTTGGCGATTCTTTCTGTAATGTTATTGCGTGTTTTTTATGGAAATGGCAACAATCACAAACTGGTGTTTAGTTCGTCTTTGAGGGGCGAAGTATCATACAGTTCCAGTAGTTAAGTAATGATGGCCTTACTGTTTCTGGAAACCATTTCCGCAGAGTTCGAGGTGTGGATATGAAGCATGATTTCGCCTTTGTTGTAAGTTGTCTCCCTTTCTTTGTCTTTGTTAAATTATTTCTTTTGACTTCAATTTCTCCTCATGCCTTTGCTCCAAGGTGGCTTTTAGTATCTGCTCGGAGGAGTTCAGTTGTAAATTATGGTAAGATTTTGTGTTACTTTATTGGCTTGTTCCTGACATATTTTGAACAGGAATTTAGCGATCCTCGAGATGCTGATGATGCTAGATATAACTTAGATGGCCGTGACGTTGAAGGAAGTCGTATTATTGTTGAATTTGCCAAGGGGGTAGGAATTACTTCCCTTCAAGTTTTATCTGCATAAGATTCTTTTTTTTTTTAATAATTGATTATCTCGTTTGTAAAACTATCAAATGAATGTTTCCTGTTGGTGCTAAAGTCTTGGGTTAATGTATATGCATTATGAACTTTAAAGAGTTCAGTCTTCAATGTTAAAGTGCTTGCACCATGAATATATATTTGCATGGTTGTTGGATCTTATGGTTGCATATAGGAATTTATTGCATATAATCTATTAATTGGGCTTGTATGTCCTGCTTGCCGGTAATTGCACATATTGTTCTTTCTCTAGTTTCTTTTCAATCTTGTTTTTCTTATAACAAAGTTCTGTTTTTCAACATTTCTCTTGTGATTAGATAGTCCTTTCCTAATCAAAACAATCCCTTGAATACTGATTGAAGAGTACCTAGTTCAGTATTTAAATTTTGTGATGTTTTCTGGCTTCATTGTTGACTTGTGTCATGAACCCATCCTTTTTGTATTTAAGTAACAAGTACAAAAATTAATTTAAATTAAATGATGATGATCTCTTATGTTCACCTTTTTCTGATAGGCTTTTATTACTGGACTAACTGTTTTCTTGAATACTTTATAAATAGATATTCAATTTCTTCTGGACCCTGGCATTTCTGATTTCATTGCTAATGCTCTGAGTTGTGAAGAAATTTTGTTAGCTTTTGATTGCTTGTTAATTTTATTTTTTCATCTGATCTCTAATTGATCAGGGTCCTCGTGGTTCCCGGGAATACTTGGGTCGGGGTCCACCTCCTGGATCTGGACGATGCTTTAACTGTGGCATTGATGGTCATTGGGCCCGAGATTGCAAGGCTGGGGATTGGAAGAATAAGTGTTACCGCTGTGGGGAAAGAGGTCATATAGAAAAGAATTGCAAGAACAGTCCCAAAAAGTCGAGGTAGGCCATGATGTAGTTTTCAAACTTCTGCTACATTGTGTTTATTTGTTCTTAAAATGGTATTACTTTCTAATGGATTTATGAGCTATAAATTGATGTTGTCAATATGAATTGTTCTAACAGCAGCAGACGTGGACGGAGTCTTTCACGTTCACCGGTCAGGTCACGTTCTCCTCGTCGTGCCAGAAGCCGGGATCGAAGCTACAGTCGAGACCGCAGCTACAGGTTGAATTCTAATAGTATCTAATTGTAATGTTTATGGTTCTGATGCAGTGATACTGCAATTTCAATAAATTTGTCTTCTGTTGTTTCAGTTGTCAGTATTTTGTAATATCTTTGCTTGTAAGCTGAGTTTTGTGCACCTTTGTTCTTGCCAGCCGATCAAGATCTCCTGTCAGAAGAGAACGGAGCCCAGTTTCTGAGGATAGATCACGGAGTCCTGAGTCCTCTAAGAGGAAGCATAGTGCATCACCTGACCAAAGCAGCCCACAGAGGAGAGGTGACGCATCTCCTGGTAATGATAGGTTGGTCACTCAGCAAGATGGATCTGACTACAGTGATGGTCCTACAGGGAAAAGTAGAAGCCCTGCTAGCCCTGCAAGGGACCGTGATGAGAGTGGCTATGATAGCCCTAAAGCTAATGGCCGCAGCCGCAGCCAGAGCCCTAGGGATGATGACAGGAGCCCCATTGATGAAGATGATGACAACCACCGCCACTCACAGTCACCTTAAAAAGTACTTTTCTGATAAAATGAGGTCCGGATGTGGCTCAGTTTGTATCTGCTTTGTTTATAAATTGCACCGTGACAATTGTTTATGAAGAACGGTTTTATGTATGCTATTTTTCAGATTTTTGCTGGTCAAGCAACATGTATGGCTTACCTAGAATATGAAAGTGCATGAATTTGTTTTACGTGTTGGCATAATTTAAGCCAATATGAATTATTGTGAGAAATTTAAATCTGGCATGTTTTGAATCCTTTTAACTATAGATCTTAAGATTTTTCTATTTTCTTTTAATAATTTTGTCAACTATGTTAACTAGATCGACATAACAGTGTTACGAGCAACTGATTAGTCGAGTTTTAAGTATGTGCGTGGGATTTTTGAAGCCATATAAATTCAATTGTGGTAATTTTAGTTGTCAGAGTAAAGTGAATAATTGTCTAATGTTTAACGTCTTTCCCTAGAAAAATTGTGAAGGCACTGGACATCATTGTTGGGAGGTGAAAATTAAACAAGTATTGATAAAAAGTACGATGTATATATGGGCTTGCTTGTTATAGTTTCTTATGAAAAATTATTCTTATTTTAAATCAACTGATTATTTATTGTTTTAATGTTCTATTTTTAAAAATTAGAAACTGAAATATGAGGCCGGTTTATTTGGAGATGTATTATTTCTTGATTTCACTTTTAGCTAAAAAAAAGGGTATTGCTAACCATTGTTTTTGCTAATTAAAGTTCTAAGGAAATGAATGAATAATAAGTTTATTGGAAATCACGTTGCAGATACATTAACATTTTTTTAATAAAATATTTAATTTTGATTCTTTAACTAATGTTCTAAAAGCATTGGTTAATATTTGTCTCACAAAATATTATCTTATTTTAAATTTATTTTTTATTTTTAAAGATCTGTATAAGAAATAGTATTTTTTTATTTTTATTATTTATAACACATCTTTAAAAATAAAAAATAAATTAAAAATTGATATTTTCATAATTAAAAGTAAAAATAGAAAATGTATTTCAAAGAAATAGTTCCTTAGGTTTTTTGAAAAAAATTATAATTGTTTTTAAATTAGAAAGTGTTTTTTATAATTATAATCAAATTAAAATAATTTGTACTTTATATAAATTTTTTAAAATTTGATTTTTTTTCTAAAAAATTCTTAAAATACAAGAAGCGGAAGAACTGCTTTAACTGTTTTGATGACTTATGTTAGACGATGAGGTGGGAAATTCCATCATTCGCCTATAATTTTCTCTCCTCCTATCTAATAATAAGTTTATCTCATTCAACGCTAATGATCCTTCTATTTCTAATGGAAATCCGTTCTTTAATTGACAAAAATGGTCACATACCAGTTAAGTGTTTTGTCATAACTTACAAAGTTACTGACACCACTATTTGATAAAATTTGAGTGAACATTAATTATACGAATCATTTTGCAGAGGATGAAAACTTTAAAGATCAACTCGCATTATCTTCAATTGGAACTTTAATAATTACAATCAATTTACCTTTCTAGTTTGGATTGGCCTTGAGACAGAGTAAATCTGCGTTCATTGAGAAACAAACACCTGAATTTCATGAGGGCTCTCTATTTTGCCAAAAATTTTCAAGGATCAACCTTTCCTCTCCCTATTTCCCACATTTTTCATCGGCTTCATGTGTTGAACAGTTTTATTTTCAGCCTTCTAGTCAACAAGGAACCTCAGCAAACAAGAACTTGTAGTTAACCTTATTGAGAATTTTAACATCCTTTAGGATTTACCTCAAGGATTGGTTTAAGAGTCGCCATTCCTTTTTATCATAACCGAGTAATCTCACTTCATCAGATCACTGTATTAACACATACGGTGCCTGACCAGCATCCAGGCCTTAGTTCCACTGGTAGGGGCATACACGAGTATAAGTTGCATAATGTATTCTGAGGCTATATTTGGATTGAT
This sequence comes from Spatholobus suberectus, assembly GCA_004329165.1. Taxonomy (NCBI): domain Eukaryota; kingdom Viridiplantae; phylum Streptophyta; class Magnoliopsida; order Fabales; family Fabaceae; genus Spatholobus; species Spatholobus suberectus. The sequence goes on along the minus strand of CM014732.1, from coordinate 17,188,649 downwards.
AGTAAAAAATGAAAGAAAATGTATTGGAATATAATAGAATGGGATGAATTGGAATGGAATAGAATAAAAATATCATTCAATTATTTGAATATTTTATAATGGAATAGAATAAAAATTCCATTATTTGAAAAAATGACGGAACAGAATGAGTTAAAACTTTTTAATTTTCATATTATTCTTATTTTAAATATATTATCCTTAAAATATTGATGATTAGGATAAAATTTACAAAGATAAAATAATCATTTTATAATTTAAAAGCTTTATTCTATCAAGTACACTCTAAATTTGGGAGAGGGGAGAGGAAAATTGGGATTAAGTAATGAAATGAAATGAATCATGATCCATCTTCTTTCATTATGTTCCATTCTTATTTTTATAAACCAAACAATAAAATAACTTTTCCTTTCACTCCATTCCTCTCTATTTCACCTTCTACCACCAATCCAAACATAGCCTTAATCTCATTTGAAAATGGAAGAATCAATGAAAGCTTAGTTTTTACCAGATTGTTAGAGCATTTCTGTCAGATGAAGTCCAAAACAGCCATATATAAATATGTGTAGTATGTACAGGTAATATGAACAATAACATATCGCTGTCCACTTTGACAACTATCTATTATCGTGTAAGTTGCACGTCAAACAAGAAAATATTTTCCTATCCATTTTCATAAACAAAATTGTGAGAGGAAAACCTACTGTACAGGAGGGAATTTGTTTGCTGTCATATTATAGTGCCAAGGCCAAGCTCATCCTCAATGTCATCTCCTTCTTCAAATAGCTTCAAAAACCGAGCCTGATCCTGCTCCCTCCTCTTCTTTTGCCAATACTTCTTTGCAGCCACCATTCCCAGAATCAATATAGTTGAGACCAAAACACTTAGCAAAATGACAACTGCTACATTCATTCCTTTTTTATTATGATTCTCAGCAGCAGGTGCAGAGATAGAAACTACACACATAAACACATTTTTTGCAAACATAAAATTGCAGATATTAGCAAGTAAATAAGTATAGATGCAAGCATACATGAGAAAAATAATTTGGAAAACAACATGAAAGGTTAATTCAGAAATGCAAGGAAGTGGAACAAACTTAATTTGGGCAATCCCAGTAATTTACAGATCCACAAGGACAAAATGAATCAACATTTAAGAAAAAAGACTTTCAGACATAAGGTAATAATATCAACAATAATCAAGCCTTATCCCACAAAGTGGGATCAGAACAAAGGTAAATAATATTGAATATACTTAGCATACAAATTTGAAGTTTAAGATTAATAAGCCTATGCACTTTGTCTTCAATTAATACGGTTTAATCCTTCCCCCAGTTGGTTATGGGGAAAAAAGTCGGTATAACTTTTTATTTCCGTTAGTTTCTTAACTAAATCATCTGCTATACTTGATTTAAATACACAAGTCATCAATAGCGAGAAACTCCAACAAAATATACAATAGATAATTGAGGTTACTTGCTCTCTTTTGACATAACTGCAAAATTGAACTGTAAGCACCATACTCGAGATTAAAAGAACCATTCATCAAAGTTGAAATTAATTTCTTTTAATGACTTTATAATTATTGCATTGGCATCATATATGTCACAACTACTTTCAGTCTTTCACACAGTTGTCTGCAAAGTCTAATAGCACGATAGCTGTAGGAGTTTTCAAAGAAAAAAAGGTAGAAGAAACTCACCAACAGAAAAAGATAAGCACTCTGGGCACAGAAAACTAGCATTGAATTCTTTTTCCTTGAAGTGGATGTATCTGCCATCAGGGGCAGTAAAATCAGAAGGACACAATTCCCACTCATCAAACACATCATCTGAAAGAATTCTGTCTTCCTCATAGAATCCACATCGCTTGCACTTTTTACCCGAGAAATTAGTCAAAGGCTGGAACCACAGCAAAATCTCAGTAGTTGCTCCAAACAGTACCACTTGTAATTACTATTGCAAAGCCACTTGAATTTAATGACTAAGCTTCAGGTTACTAAGCAAACCACTAACACACATATAATAGTTGTTTTCTAGTACATAACATACATATAATATAATCAGATGAGCTAGCTACCTAAATTCAAAAATAACAGTTGTTTGGCCAAAGAGGCAAAGATTTCAAACAACCAATTTATCATAAACCTTATTGTTACCTGAGCCAAAAGATGACGAGCCAGCTCAGCTCATCATAACCAAATAACCACCCAACCAGCTCAACATAACTGATAACTACCTAGCAGTTATTTTCTGCAATTTTAACTGTACATGGAGCTATTATAGGGTGCCTCTTAGCCCAGGGAATTGCATATTTCAATCGTCCCTTTCCATATAAACACTGTGCAAGTGATATTTTGCTGAATAATGAGAATTACAATTCATTAGGTTACTCCTCTTTTCTCGGATCACTTTCTTATAATGGTCTTAGAGCTCTACTTGTAGAGCTCTGTTGGGCACTTTGACATGGATTGCAACTCACACTCGAGTTCATCAAATACTAGCAATGAAGAAAATAGTGATGGAATTATCGATCCCTCGCAGAATCGATCATCTCACTAGTATGTTCATCCAAGTGATGGACCTTCTGTTGTGGAGACTCCACTATGGAGTGGAGCAACCCATCATGCCTGGGCGAGATCAATGTGAAGAGCATCGAGTGGGAAGAACAAATTCAGATTTGTGGATGGGAGTATTGAGGTTCCATTGGAGATTGATCCAAGCTGTTGAGCATGGGAGAGATGTAATAATCTGATCCATTCTTGAATCATGAATTTGGTTTCACCACCTTTAGCACAAAGCATTATGAATTTGGTTTCACCACCTATAGCACAAAGCATTGTTTTTTCAGAGAATGCAACTGATGTGTGGAAGGACTCGAGAGAACAATTCTCTGAAGGCAACCTCATTAACATATGTCAGTGACTGAATTTTTCACCGAGTTGAAGGTTCTATGGGAAGAACTTGAGAGTTATAGATTAGTTCCAACTTGAACCACTTCGATTCGATTTTCCTGTGCATCAATGAGAAATACACACATATTTTGACTTCAAGATCATGTCATGCTGTTCTTAACAGGATTGAGTGACCAATTCTGTGTGTTAATGTCACAGTGCTGTTCATGGATCCACTTCCACCATTGTTTTTTCCATGGTGTTGCAGCAAGAAAAGCAAGGAAATCTTGCTAATCTTGATGAGTCAAAGGTTCTCATCAATGCAGTTGATACTCGACAGCCACAAGGCTGAGGAAGAGAAGCAAATAGCAACTATTGTGGAAGAAATTCAAGCAATGCTTGTACATACTGTGGGAAAATTGGACACGCCATTGAAAGTTTGAAACATGTTATAGAAAGCATGGTTTCCCACCAAATTATGGCAAAGCTGTTCAATCTGTAGCAAATACTGCAACTGCAGAAAACTTTGAGCCAAAGGATGAAGCTGTGGTTAATGAAGAACCACAAAACTATTTTCCTCCCATGTTTACAGAAGAACAGTATGACATAATTATGGCTGTTGAAAGGGAGAAAATGAGAGAAGATTGAGTGAATTCGTGTCTCTGAAATACACAGCGGAGTTCGTTTTATATAGACTTAATGCAATCAATACAAATAAATATAGGAGATTTTATTCCTATATACATGATATGATATGCCTATAAATCTAATTCTAATAAATCTGATTCTAATCAGATGTACCTATAATTACAAAGATCCTAATTACATAAGGAAACAAATCATAAAATATAAAAGAAGAATAAATCCTAAGAAATCATCTAGGATACTCTAAAATATTCTAAGATATAAAAATGATATCATGAGATATTCCTCAGATTTTCTAACAATGGCCTTGATCCAGCACACAAAAGTTAACCAGCCAGCTCCTAAAACACAACACACACCTCAAATCAGGTCAGCTTGTCTTCTCACATTGGCCATAAGCCAAGTGAGGATCTCACTCCAGGTAATGTTTCTGTCCTATCTTGTTCCATTTGTGTCAATAGTGGTACTTAAATATTAGACTCTGGAGCCAGCAATCAAATATGTTCTCCTCCCTTGATTGTTTCGGCACTTACAATAGGATTAAGCCTATCACTGTCAAACTACAAAATGGAAACTTTGGGACAGCACAATGCACAGTATGCAGGAATCATGCATTTTTCACCCACCTTATATCTCTCTAATGTTCTTTATTTACAAGAATTTTTATTTGGTCTTATTTCAGTGTCCAAGCTTTGTCATTTCTTGAGTTGTATTCTCCAATTTCACGAGTCAGTCAAGTCTAAGTGCATTTTGCAGGATCTGAAATCCCAGAGGACAATTGGTTAGGCTGATCAAGTTGAAGGGTTGTATCACTTGGTGGCTGATGTCAATCAAGCTCAAGTTCTAGCAGTGCATACAGATGTTTCCAATGCCATACCCAACCCAGCATTGTGACACTTCAGTCCAGAAAACTTGTTACATGGGAGAATATTCTTAATAAGTAGTCTTTACCCTTTCAATTGAGTCAACAAGAATTCAGTATGTGATGTATGCCATTATGCTATGCAGAAGAGATTACCTTATACTCTCAATCATAAGAAAGGTTCTTACAGATTTGAATGGCTTCATTTTGATATATGGAGACCCTTGTCCATTGCTTCTATTCATGGACACAAATATTTCAGTAAATTTGTATGGATTTTATTGTAGAATTCCAAAGTTGAAGTGAAGCAGCATATTCAAAATTTTGTTGTTGTGGCTGAAAATCAATGTGATGCATGAAATTGATTCATGCAGATAATGGACCTGAATTTCTGATTCCTCAATTTTATGCATCTAAAGGAATAATTCACCAAACATCTTGTGTTGAATCTCCCCAACAAAATGGGAGAATTGAGAGGAAGCACCGACATATACTTAATATGGGTAGAGCACTTCTTTTCCATTCCAAATTGCCTAAAAATTTTTGGTCTTATGCCCTTATCCATGCCACTAATATCATAAACCATGTTCCTGCCCCCTCTCCCCTCTTACAAAACCAGTCCCCTTATGTTCAACCATCATTTCCCATCGAACCAAAATTGAACCGAGCTAGAAAATGCCTTTTTCTAGGTTACAAAATGTGAACATAGGGTATGTGTTGCTAGATTTGAATAGCAGAGAAGTGTTCGTATCCCACAATGTGATTTTCCATGAGATTATCTTGTTCTTAAGGTTGACATTGTTAGCCACTCCATTCATACTTGGGATATCACTCTGCAGAACCACACATATCCCCTCCAATACCAGATTCTGATAATAGTGCACCAGTTGAATCTGCTGCGTTTCCTAACACTGAATCGGCTGAACCTCCACCAAGAAGATCCACTCGAGCTAGATATTAGTGAGCTCACCTTGCTGAGTACATATGCAGCTCCTCAACTGATCCAGCAAACTCTTCTTCCTTAGGTATACTCTATCCTATTTCTAGTCATTTTTCCTTTGCTAAACTTTCTCCTTCCCATTATCTTTTTATCTTTCAATTACCACGCATGTTGAACCGTAATCCTATGCTGAGGCAAGTCAATATGAGTGCTAGTTGATCTTCCTTGTCATGTGAAACCCATTAACAGCAAATGGGTATAGAAAATAAAGCATCTAATGGATCTATTGAGTGATTCAAAGCTTGACTTGTGGCCATAGGTTCCAATTAGGTACAAAGGTTGGATTACTTCAATACATTCTCCCTAGTTGCATGATTTTGGCACTAGCATCCATAGCTGGCATTTAATTAGTTGGATGTAAACAATGCCCTCATACGTGGAGACTTGCAAGAGGATGTCTATATGCTTGTCCCTTGAGGTGTCAACTCTACCGAGCCCAATTAGGTCTGCAAATTGTTGAAATCCCCTTATGGGCTGAAGCAGGCCAGCCGCAAATGGTATGAAAAACTTGACCTCAATGTTCTTGCAACATGGATATACTCAGGCAGCCTCTAACCACTCCCTCTTTTTCAAGACTTTTCGTACTCATTCCACAACACTTCTAGTTTATGTGGATGATATCAGCCTAGATGGAAATTCTTTGACAGAGTTCCAACACATCAAGTTTGTCCTAGATTCATCTTTTAAGATTAAGGATTTGGGAATTGGGAGTTCTTAAATATTTCCTTGGTTTGGTTTCTAACTTTAAATATCTAGGATCAATAATAAAAAATGATGGAGAAATTAATGAGGATGTCACACACAGGATACAAGTAGGATGGCTAAATTTGAGAAAGGCATTGGGGGTGATTTGTGATGACAAACTACCTACCAAACTCAAAGGCAAGTTTTATCGTATTGCTCTACGTCTGGTTATACTATATGATAGTGAATGTTGGGCTTCAAAGGGACAACATGAAAGAAAGGTGGGAGTAGCATAAATGAGAAAGTTAAGATGAATGTGTGGCCACACAAGAAAGGACAGGATACAAAATGAATATATACGAAAAAGGATTGGTTTAGTACTGATTGAGGAAAAGATGACATAAAATTGATTAAGGTGGTTTGGACACATACAAAGAAGACCAGGGGAGGCAGTAGTGAGAAGAGTAGATTGCATGGTTTTTAGTCTTATAAAAAGGAGGAAAGGGAGACCAAGAAGGACCTTGGAGGAAGTTGTCAAGGGAGATCTCATGGCAAATAATATTCTTGAAGCTTTGGTTTTTAACCAAACCTCGAATGGCTTCGTGTGATCCATGTAGCCGACCGCACCTAGTGGGTAAGGCTTTGTTGTTGTTGTTGTTGTTGGTCGTTGCTCACTCCAAACAAGGCATGTCACTTTGTGAGAGGAAGTATTGTTTAGAACTTGTTGCTGAATCTAATCATTTAGGATCCAAACCAGTTTGAACACCACTTGACCTTTCCATTAAGCTCCATCAAGATGGAGGAAAGCCTTTTGAGGATGTCCCATCCCATAGACGTCTCATAGGGAGATTGTTTTATCTCACAACTACAAGACCAGACATCACATTTGTCACTCAGCAACTGGGCCAATTTCTTTCCTATCCAACTTTTGTTCACTACCAAGCTGCTTGCAGGGTTCTCAAATATCTGAAGGGCTGCCCAGGACGAGGTTTATTCTTTCCAAGGTCTTTTACTCTGCAATTGTTTGTTTTTTCAGATGCTGATTGGGCTGGTTGCTTGGACTCTTGTCAATCAATCTCAGGACTGTGTTTCTTACTTGGTTTGTTCCTCAATTCTCGGCACACTAAGAAGCAACAAACTGTCTCTCACTCCTCCTCCAAGGCAAAGTACAGAGGCCTTGCTTCTACTACATGTGAGATTCAATGGCTCCTCTACTTTATGATCTGAAGGTTGAATGCACTTGCACCCTGGTTCTGTATTGGAACAACCAAAGTGCATTATAGATCACTGCCAACCCGGTCTGTCACAAATGAACCAAACATCTCGAGATTGATTGTCATTTGGATCATGAGAAAACACAGGCTGGGGTACTTCATCTCTTACCCATTTCTCACAGGCACAGTTGGCGAAATTCTTCACGAAGGCACTCTCTCTCAAGTTTGCTTTCAAGCTGGGCATCGTAGATATCTACCAAGCTCCAGCGTTCTATCAGTTATTTTTCTGTAATTTTAGCAGTACATGGAGCTATTGTAGGATGCATCCTAGCTCCAGGAATTGCATAGTGCACTTGTCCCTTTCCATATAAATACTGTACAAGTGACATTTTGCGGAATAATGAGAATTACAATTCATTTGGTCACTCCTCTTTTATGTGATCACTTTCTTATATGACTTACAAAATAAATCCCAAACCATAAATAGTTGAGGAAAAGCATACAAAACAAAAGGGGCACAGGAGGAACCTGCCAAGACTCTTCAGCCTTAAAAGAATAGAAGACATGCGGTTTTTTCACATCAGGCAAATCGGTTTTGTTGTCCCCTTTGCATAGAAAATAGACAGTTGGAGTGGCTCTTAGCCACTCGTGGGTTGTGAAAATCTCAATCGAGCTTAGCGTCACGTCCGCAGATATGACCAATCCTGTGCTACCAACAGTTAGTTATGTACGCGTTGCGTTAGGTTTCACAAAAACTATAAATAAATAAATAAACAAACGAATAAAGGAAAAAAAGGTGTGCGTTTGTCTCAACTCTCAAGGGAAAATTGAAAAGTTACCTGGGAAATAGGTGAAGAATATGGAGGAGAAAAGAAGGAGAAGAGAACTGCGCGGATGTGGAACCGACATGGACATGGCACAAGAAGTTGATTAAGGAAGGACGAAAGTGGAGGAAGAATTCAGATTGGAAGGTGTTGCATTTGCGCAAACGTTAGACGACCGCGTTCAAGGTTGTGGCGCGGGTGACCGGGTCGCATCGCAACTGCTTTTTTTTTTATTGGTTACGGTCTGGTGCGTTCCAAATATGCGAACTACGTAGCGTACCAACAGGACAACAAAAGATTCTGCCACGTCATTATTGCCGGAAGGGCATCGTTCAGACTTGAGTTGAGAGAACGCTGATCAGGTCATTGGTAAAGTTGATATTAAAAGGAAACACTCATTACTGGTATCGTAGCTCATACTTTTATTTTATCTTGACTCGTCAGGTTAATAGTCTTGGCGTAAATTTGGGGAGGCAGAGGAGTTGAGTTATTTATTTCAGCTCAAATTTGTCAAATATTTTATTAAACTTGATTATAAAAATGAGTTACATTCGATTTAGTTAAATTTCTCAACAAATGTTTATAAAAGAAAAATAAAAGTAAAATGAATTATTTTTTTTAATAAATTTAAATCATGTACTTTAACTTTTAGAGAAATTAGATGAAAGAATTTTCAAGAAATTAAGGTGCATAAATTAATTTTAATTAACTAAAAATTTTTAATTTGTTCTATATCTCTATTTATCTTTTATTTCTATAGATGTATGTTGAAAAGATTATCTAAATTAAATTTTATATATTTAGATTAATTATGAAAATATATTATTTTAGTAATCAATTTTTGATATAATTGATTGTATAAAATAAGCTTTATGTTTGACATATTAGGTGAGTAGTTTTAAGATAATTTATTTTGTTTGAATCGTAAAAAATTAAAGGATATGAAATTATTTGTAATAACTAGTCTTGTATTTCAAATAATAAATTATTGGAAATAAAATAGAAAAAATTTAACTAAAAAACATGTTGATGGTTTTTACTTATAAGCTTTAGATTTTACTTATATTATAAAAGTTATTTCCTTTGTTTAAAAAGTTAATAAAAAATCATAAGACTAATTTCTAACTAATATCAAACAAGATTGAATAGTATCTTTAGCAACTTTTCTTTTATAATAAATAAGAAAAAATTATATCATTCCAAACATATTCTTAGTGTCAAGTTTTGTAATATCAAATAATGATAAAAATGTTAATTTAAATATATATATATATATATTATAAATTTATCCAAAAAAATATCATTACCTAATTTCACATGCAAGGATTTTTGTTTCTTCTCTCTTTTTTACTTAATTTTCTAATGGGGAGGACCCAAGGAAAGTAATTTGACTGTATTTTGATCTTGGACTACAAATATCTTATAAAAGAGACAATATAATTCGAGTTAAAAATATTTATAATATGACATAACTCTCTCAACATGGGGGCTTATATGTGTGTGTATTAACTATTAGATAATTAGATAATTTTAAAAATACAATAAAACTTTTATAAATTAATAATGTTGAGATCACGAAATTTTATTACTTTAGAGAAATATTATTTAATCGATAAATTAATAATTTATCAATTTAAAGGAATACCTCTTCGATTTCATGAATATTAGTCTCTATAAAATATTAGAAGACTATGAGTTGGAGATAATTGATCCATAAAATATTGATATTTTAAATAACATCATGTAGTCTTAATTGGGATGATAAATGCTTAATAAGAGATAGTAATATGTTAATTTTTTCGCTAATTTAAAATTTAGATTTAGGGTTAATTCAATCCTAAAAGCCAACTCAAGAATTGAGGATTGCTCCTACTTATATACATTATTTTTAGTCGTATCAATGACCCAATAGACTCAATAACAATCGTTAGGATAAACTTTGATATTATTTAAGAATTTGAGTTTGAGCTCAACTTTAAAAATTAACTCAAGATATGAGGGTTGTCTCCCACTATTTTGTCTATATCACTAGTCTATGTGAAATCTTATTTTATCCTCTAAAGTGGGTTAGCCAAATCTAGATTTAAAGAGTTTAAGGTCATTTTGATGTACACAAGAATTAATTTCTCACACTATATATGCATGTTTTAATATAAAAATTATAATTAAAATGATTTTAAGTATACATCAAATTACCTTTAACAATTCAAAATTAATTTTACCAAATTCAGTTCTACTCAATTTCAAATCACCGAGTCAAGTTTAGGTGGAATCAACTTGAGAAGACTTTGGTTTCCAACTGGTAGGCCTTGGTGAAGAATGCTGGCCAACAGAGGTACGTAGCCATTATGCTGCTAACAGTTGCTGCACCTATCATCATATTCATGACCACAATCTGTAGTTGAATGGCTTCCAACGGCGAGGCCCCTCCCATAATGAGACCAGTCATTGCCCCAGGAAGGGATATCAGACCCACTGTTTTGGTGTTGTCCACCACTGGAGAAAGAGCCAATATCAGAGCCCTTTTCACTTGCTCATGCGTTGCTTGTCGCGGGGTTGCACCAAGAGCCAATGCCGTCTCAACCTGTAATACAAATTAAACACTCATTCATTGATCCCTCTCAATTTAGTCACCCGCTCCTAGCAATGTTATCAATATATACAGAGCTATGTGCATAAATGTCAACCCTTTAGCCTATCAAATTACTTGCCGTGTAGTAAATAAATTAATCCTTACACATATGTGGAAATAGTATTTCTAAAAAAATAATATAATTTTTACACCCAAAATTAAAATTGGTACTGAATAATTGACATTAACATATAACATGATAAATGATTGCACAAGTTAATCATGAAAAAATTATAAGAGTCCGTTTGAAATCATTAAAAAACCAGAAAAAAAAAATCATTTAAGTTTTTTTGATTCGATAGAAAGTAACTAAAATTAATTCCATAAGTCAAATCAATCAATTCTTAATTATAAACTTCAACCAAAGACTTTCATTTTAGGTTTTTTATTTTATTTTATATGTGACTACTTAAATCAAGAACTTTAGTAATATTCCCTCTTATCAAAAATAAAAGAAAAAGAACTTTAGTAATACAATAATTCTTAAATTTCGTGTGGTTGGAGTTAAAAGAGCTGGATATTTTTCATTGACTTGTAACTTTTTTGCTTTTGGCTTGTGTGGATCTGTTCAAACTTGTGCAGATCTCATCTCATTGCGTGGCAGTAACAACTTACAAGTTTCTAAATGTATTTATTTATTATTTAATATTTATTGTCACATGAATACGGACGAGTACAAGACATACCAAGTTCATTTGTGTTTTGATGTCGTCTCGGAGTCTTTTCATGGTAACACCGGTTACTGTCATTGAGTTCCCAACCATCATGCCTGCCACAGGTATGATATATCTGGGAGTGAAAGGGAACACGCTCAGCGATACCAGCACGAACATGGTCACCGCAGTTCCTGTGAGAATGGAAGCCCCAGCCACATACTTTCCACGAGGGACATGTTTCGCACGCTGACCCGCTGTGTAACCAGCAACTGATACCTGCAAGATAAAAAAGCCACAGAAATTAATTCATCTTTGATTAATTCCATGCTACGGATGCCATATATCAAGATATTTGTATATATCATAGAAAGAGAAAACATTAATTGAAGAAGGAAATGATCAATTAATCCAGCCAACAGAAGCTACATGAAAAATTTTAAAAACCGATTTCCGTTGAAATTGTCATATAGAATGTTGTGGAACATTAATTGGTTAAGATTTAAGAAAGAATGAAGAGTGACCATGAAAAGGTATGCTAGAAGGATCCATCCGGCGTTGTCCTGGTTGAAAATGAACTGCAACACAAAGCCAATAATAGAGAGCTGAAGAAATGCCCTCAGAATGGCAACAACCATCTCTAGCTCGAGCCCCAGCTTCTGGTAGAAGGACAAGGCCACAGCCAGAAACACCACCGCAGTGGCAGCCACTGGCTTCACCATGCCCTTCAGGAACTCTATCATCCATGACCAATCCGCGCCCTGCAATGTGTGGTTCTGAGCTAGCATGGTTTTGAGGAAGAAAGATTCCATGATACACAGGGGAGGGAGGCTAAACGTTGCTTTAATCATAACATGTCAACATGTATGTGAAGGAAAGGCAAAGCCTGAAAGCAGAAACGACCTTCCCCAGAATGTGAGTCACCACGTGGGGTCACTACCTCGTGACGAAGCAACAGATTCAGCACTATTTTGGCACTTTCTTAGTTTACTTATCATTTATCAAGGATTCACTATTGAATTTCATTTCTGCTGATTAATCACAGTTACCACTAATATCATCGTGGGACCCCCAACGTACCATTTATTCTAAATTTGTACACCACATATATTATATTATTTTTCAACATTTTTTTTAGTTAAGAAAATGAGTTGGAAAAATAAAACAAAATGTTAAAAAGTTATAAAAGTTTTCTGGAGTAATCGGGAACCTATTTTCACGTGAGAAAGAAGGGCGGATTCTAGCGTAGGGCCAAATCATATCTCTCACGGTGTGAGGATTGTTCTAGACCGTCAAATTTAATTGACGGACAGGATTATAAATGGTGGAACTGGATGTAGCTAGTAAAGTTATATATATATTGAGACAAAACTTAAGTGTAGTTCTTTTGATTTTTTGGTATTGTTTTCCAATCAAAATTAAAGGTTTATTTCGATAATTTGCATGCATTTAATATCAATGTAGATAACCAAGGTAAAATTCCAAATTTGATTGAGGAATAACATCAAAAACACCCAAAAAATTGTATGTAAGTTTTGTCCTATATATTATATAATTCAATATTAAAAGGTGTACTAGCTCACACCACCTGCTAGTCATTCCACAACAAGAATATTCCAACGTCGGAGCACTATGACATTGCCCACCCCTCCTTATGCCTCCTCAACAGCGCCCTCACATGATCACTGTATTGAACCCCCCTCCATACATCTACTACACCCATCGAGCTGTCGTTTCTCGCCGCTCCACCAACTCTGTCGGCGAACACACCACCAAGTCCACCACTGTCCTCCTCGGCTCCCTGCTGTGTGCTCTAGCGTCAAACACTCATCGCTCATCTGTGAGAAACCCTCCTTTTACACCTCAAAGTAAACCCTAAACCACCTTAAACACTCTTGGAACCCTTTCACAAACTCAAACCCCTCCAATCCCACATCCAAATCAACCTCCTCCTCCACCATCATCACGCTCCTCAGTTGCAGCCTCTACAACGAGGATATCACCGCATCACAGTGGTTCCCTAAAGCGGGGATCGAATGCAAGGTGTTGACATAGTTAATAGCCAACACCTTGTCTTCTTTGATACCTAACTCGTTGAAATTGAACTCCAAGAATTGACCTGCGTGGTGAACAATGTTGAATTTAAACGAAACGCCCATGAGTCTAGAGAATTTCTTCATCCTGGCATCAATTTCCTTCATAACCTTTTGCACAGAGGTTCCAGTGACGATGGAGGTTAAACAGAGGTGCGAAGTGTCATCGTTTCAAGTGGTCAAGGCTTCGAGGAGGAGCATTGCCCTACCTACAAATGGGGAAAAAAAGGGATTAGAAGATCGATCTCATGTGTGCTTCTAGAAGGGCCTAACCCCACGTGGAAAATGTTAATGTTTAAAAAAAAAATTCATCCTCTCAGATCCACTTATGATTTTCTATTGAATTATATATATATATATAACTTTACTAATGGCATCTAGTTCCACCATTTAGAATCCTATCCATCAATTAAATCTGACAGTCCAGAACAATCCTCCCACACTTTACTAATGGCATCTAGTTCCACCATTTAGAATCCTATCCATTAATTAAATCTGACAGTCCAGAACAATCCTCCCACTGTGGGAGATATGATTTGGCCTCCCAAGCTAGAATCTGCCAAGAAAGAAGAGAAGACAGAGTAAATCACAAGATTTAAATTTGAATACCTATCCTAAAACTTAACTAATTAAATTGTAGAGTTAAAGTGCTATGTACTGTCAGTGTAAAAAAATTTACATTGTCAAACAATTGAAAATTAGCCTTAGTGTGACTTTTAGGATAATTATTATCAAAATTAACAAACTTACCATACATGATGGATTGTGATTAGATGTAGTGTAAAACTGTTTTACACAGTTAGTGTATAACTTATTTTTTCTAAATTGTAAAGGAAAATTAGCGAAAGATTTTTTTTAAAATAGAATTTAATTTCTATGTATTATTAGTATTTTTACAATATTGTTAATCAATCAAAAATTATAACAAATATGATTTTTAAGTTAATTCACCTTATATATTAAATGAAAATAATTATCTTGAATAAGAGCTTTTTTAGTTGTTATTTTTCAACAAAATCGTTTTTAATTGTCATTCTGTAGCGAGAGCCTTTTTAGGAAATTTTTAACCTCTTATTTCTTTCAATTCATCATTTTTAATATCTTTAATTCTAAGTTGAATTTTTCTATTTTTTTAAAAAATTATCAATAATTAAAAATTAATATTATATTACAATAATTATTTATTATAAATTTAAAATATAATTTATATGTTTAAAAATATTTATTTATTATAAACTTAAATTATATAAAATAAATATTTATTCTGTCCAAGTTAAAAAAATACTAGTTATTATAAAAATTAATAAATTAACCAATTTGTGATTCTACTCCAATAGTGCATAATCTCTGTACTCTATCTTTTTCCTTTTCAAAATCTCGTTTTCAAACATAAGGAATTAAATTTTATAAACAGACAGCTCTGCGAAACTAACGGGACGTACGTACGACGATTAACGATACAGAGTGGGGTAGTTGGAGCCCGTCCTATTGTCCGAAAGCAGTTTGGAACAGCGCATGTTAGTGGAAGTATGACAAAATCTTTCAGCTTTTACTTTAGTTTAGCCGGTTTGAGTTCATTTTATTTATTTATTTATTTGTTTTAACTGGATCGTGAGTTTACGCCGGGCAATGTAGCGGCTTCGGGTTCGATGGTTTATGATCTGTCCATGTTCGTAGTTATCCCTTTTTGTTTTTTAATTTTTTTTTGGTGAACATCCTTCCGGTTTAGGTACTGTGCGAGCACATGTCATCGTCATCCCATCGCTTTTATTTGACTTAATTATATTTTGTGTTACCTAAATTTTATTATTTTATAGATTTTGTTATTATATATATATTTTTTATATATTTTTATTTTATTTTTAAAATCTTGTAAATTTTATCTAATTTTATAAATTTTTATTTAACAAACAGTTATAATTAGACAAAATTTATAAGATTTTAAAATTAAAATAACAAAATATGAGAGAGAGAAAATGATGGTAAAATTCATAAAATGATAAAATTTGAATAACGCAAAGTGTAATTAAACTTCTTATTTTTGGTAACATTTACATGGAGCTCGGTTCGTTCGATCAATATTCTGTAAAGATCCTAACCGTTGAATTAGTTATTCTTTGTGGTATCATAATTTACATAATCGAGATCTCAGGTCAAATATTCCGCAGGAGAAATAAATGAGGATCTGACTTCTGAGTTTCATTTGCTTTCTTAAACCATAATTAAGAAAGAGAGAAATTGTACCAAAACAAACTGTGACATGTTATTATTTTGTTTCTATTCAAAATATAAAACAGAATTTTAATAATACGTCACTCTTCAGATCAGCGTCAATTATCAATTAGATAAATTATACTCTTATCTTTCGTCACATTGTGTTTTTACTTTAAAATTTTAGGATTTTTATAAATGTTTTTTATAAGAGGTAATTTTGTATAAAATGCAGTTAAACATTATATTTAAATATCTCTTTTATATATATTTGAGCCATAATTAATTAGTTTAGAGATGACTAACCCTTTTTCAATAGGCTCAATCTCTATTGATTAATTTATTTATATCTCTCGTGAATAATTTTTTCTAGAGTAAATTTTCGTATTAGTCTTTCAAATTAATTTGCAAATTGTAAGGCTATATGTATTTTAGTCTTTGTAATTTTAAATTTTTTTTTATTAATTCTTGATTCTGTAAAAATTCATTCATTTTATTTTTTTATTTTATTTTTGCTATCATTTTCGTTAAAAAAAATAAAAATGAATGTAATTTTGTAAACTTATAGATTAACGAAAAGATTATAAAATGTCAGGGATTAAATTGCTTAACCTACAAAATCTTGAGAACTAATATGAAAGTTTACTTAATTTTTTAAATAAACTAACAATTTCATCCCTAAAGTATTATTCTTTCTCCTAAATAGTCCCTAAACTAAACAAATTATATAAATAATCTCTCAAGCATTAGAAATTATACTAAATAGTCTCCCAAATATTGAAAAATCCTTCAAATTAGTCCCTAGATGTTATTAAAATATATCAATGTAAGGAATAAATTTATGGATATTCAATATTTTAGGGACTACTTATACAATTTTATTATTTTAAGGACTATTTAGGATAGGAAATAATACTTGAGGAACCAAATTGATGGTTTACTCTAATTTTTTTATCTAAAATGTTCATAGTGACTAATTGTGAATTTATATATTTATTTGAAAATTTAAAAAAATAAAATGAAATTTTTTGTTGAATTTACAACGTCAAGAATAATGATATTTACAACTTTATTTGATCTAGTCTCTAAATGTTAAAAATAAACAAATACCCAAATTGATCTTTGAAAATTTTAATGATAAACAAGTCAGACCTGTAAAATGTACCCAAAAAAAAAAATTAGTCCATAAACATTACAAATGCAAGTTACATTGGTGTTGTTTAGAAACTAATGTGTTCCATTTAAAGGGACTAATATAAACTGTATTTTTGATCTTCGGAGACAAATGTGAGATTTTTGTATTATTATAAACTAATGAGTCCTTTATATTTGCTGAGGACAAATTTAGGTATTTACTCTAGAAAAATAATTGATGGTGAAACTAGGAGTTTTTTTAGTGGGAGAGTCATAACAGGCTTTACAATGAAGAAGGGAAGAGAGTACAAGGTAATGGAAAAGAAGCTGCAAGAATTGTGAAAGACCGAGTGAATGTTTGGATTAAAGTTTGCAAATATAAGTTTGAATTAAAAGTATGTTGTAAATTCAAATTTGATAAAAGATGGATTTATTATAATGTGATTTACATTTGGATATTTTTTATTCAAAAGTATGTTGATAAAATGAAATTTGTTTGGATAATACCAATCAAAAGTACTTTTACTTGATATTGTTTTTGCATAAATACTGCTAATGGAAAACTTTTAAAAGCAACCCATATGTTGCTTTGAATTGAAACTTAGTTTAGTGTCTAACTTAGGTGAAAAAATTACTTTGAGGGACAAGCAAGCATAATAGGAATGAGTTTACTAAGACAAAAGTATGTTGGAAGAGTCCAAACGACTATTCAAACATAGCCTAAATTTACACTTTCTCAATTCATGTATTATAGCTCACATGTGTTCATTGGAT
This sequence comes from Spatholobus suberectus, assembly GCA_004329165.1. NCBI lineage: Eukaryota > Viridiplantae > Streptophyta > Magnoliopsida > Fabales > Fabaceae > Spatholobus > Spatholobus suberectus. The sequence continues at coordinate 17,171,031 of CM014732.1, read as the reverse complement.
TGTGTCAATCCAATAACACAAACATTGGATCATTCATTTTTTTTTTTACATAATTGGGTCCAATTTGAATCAAATTAATTAAATTAATCTTTATTGATTCAGACTCTGTTTGGATAAGCTTATTCATAAACACTTATAAAAAAGAAAACAAGAAAAAATAAAATAAACTTTTCTCACAAGCTAAAAATAGTTTATGAATAAATTAAAATAAAATTTTTGAAGAAGTTATGATTTTCATATGATAAGGTCATGTGTAAGTTTTGTATTTACTTGTTTTTGGATAAACATCAAATTGTTAGGAGTTATGTAATATTTATAAAAAAAGACTTAGACACAAAATTTGAACATGACATGTTTCGTATTTAAAAAAGATCCATTATTGTTGATTATAAATGACATATAAATAAAAATAAACTAAATAAAATAATAGATATTTTTATTATTAATAATGAGCATTCTATGTTATTAGATATGAATAAATTAATAAGATAAATCCTTTAAATTGAGGAAAAAATTATAAAAGTAAATCATTTTAAATCAAAACACCTCATTTTTATTGATATGACGTGTTAAAAATTAAAATTCAATATCGAAAAAAAATTAAGATTAATTGAAATGTCAATAATTTTAAAATTCAGCTTATTTAGATATATTATGTAAACTCTTTATCCCCTCTTCTCTCTAAACTCCCTTAATCTCTCATTTTGCTATTTTCCTTTAACTCAATATTAATTGTCTGTTTGGCTTAAGAAAGAAAGGAAAAAAAAGTGAAAAAAAAAAAAAAGTGAGATGATTTTATAGGTTATTAGGTAGGAAAAGAAAATTAATTTTTTTTCTCTTGTTTTGGTTGTGTAAAAAGTAATATATATATATATATATATATATATATATATATATATATATATATATACATATATATATAAAATGACATAAATATCCTTAATAAAAAATAAATATACAAAAATAAGGGTAAATTAGTCATTTTATTTTAGAGAAGCAACTTCTCTAACTTCTGCCCATTTTGGACAAATTGAAAAATCTATGAACCCTGCATGTTTTTGCATCATTACTTCTATACTGAGACCAAAACAAATGGTGAAAAAATAGATCTTAAATGCTTTTCTGTTGCCCCTTCTTTTCTCTCAATTTTTGTTGTTTCAAACTGAATGTAAGAATTTAGCATTTGGATGGAGCGAAAGTGCAAAGAACGGGAAGGAAGGAAATGATTAATTTTAAAAAAGGCTTCCTTCCTCTTTTTGGTAAGCTTGTTAGAAAGGAAAGAATAAGAAAAGGGTAAATGGACCCACATTTTTTTGAATCCGTCCGAAATGGAAAGAAAGGGAGAGAAAGCTGTTTATATACAATGAAGGTACAAAAATACCCTTATATTTATATATTTCTTTTTTTTATTAAGAATATTTATGTCATTTTATATATATACTTTTTTTTCTTTCACTTTTTATATAATCAAATAAGAAAAAAGAAAACTTTTATCTTTCTTTTTATTTTCACTCTTACCAAACAAACTAAAAATAATCTTACTTTTCACTCTTTTTTTTTTTTTTCTGTTCTTTTTTTTCCTTTCCTTTCACTTTTTTTCCTAAACTAAATATACCCTAAGAGAAAAGAAGGAAAGAAAGTCGAACATCTAACATACAAAAGAACCCAACTGCTCAAGGTTGGCTAGGCAATCAGCACGCTAGCTGGTCTTTCTTGGATAGAAAACAAATAACCTATATAATATCTATACACTTTTCAGGCTTTGAGGGTAATGACAGAAAAAAAAAAAAAAAAACTTCAGTTGTCTTAAAAAAAGACTGCGGTGAATCTAGAAACAACGCTTTGTTTTGCTCAGGCTTAAATAGTTGATTTAGAAAATCCTTTATATTTCAATAATGTTTTGGCTTAAATAGTTGATTTTAGAAAATCCTATATATTTCTGTAAGGAAGTGATTCTCACTCACGTTACCCAAGAACACTACACCAATACATGCATACAACACCGGAAGATAAAGTGAAGGCAAAACTTAATCCTTTGTTTTCAGATCACCTTACTTGACTAGCCTTGTTAGCGCAACAAAAATGCCTACACGACTCGTGTAACACGAGACAATCTCAATTTTTTACTTGTTAACGACAGAAAATCTTTGCCTTGATTCTTGCCTTATTTTTTGGTGTTTATCGTTATAAGATCTACCCTGCATGATGCAAAGATATCTAAGAGAAATTTCTGTCAAGAGACCAGCATTTGTTCATATCTTGCAACTATATTTACACAGAACAGAGTATATCATAGCAAATCTTGTTGACGCCTTTAAAGTAATGTAATTCACTGGGTAAAATATAATTATCAATCACCATTATTATAACAAACTTGGGAATTCCTAGGGACCAAATCCTTAACTACAAACAAACCATCCTCACTGTCACGACAAAATTTTTAATTTCCATCAGCACCAATTTCCTAATTGCCATTTTAGCTGAGCATTTTCAAAACTGTTTAATTTCTCAGTGTGCCAGTGCAGATGTTACATGCTATGTAATTGATATCTACAAATCACTAAATTTTCAACTAAAACCTCTAGCTATGGAACTATGATCTACTTTCCTTTTGTTGTCCTTCTTTTAATTTGGGAATTTTGTGAATGAGCAGCTACATTCTTAACAGATTTAGGTACAGATTTTTTGTCTTTCTTGACAATCCTCTGTGCCAATGCCTTAAGCGGAACTGTAACATCCAAAGGAAGAAGCACCTCTTCCAACTCCTGCCAATCAAGATCTTCCGAGTCACCATCTTCATAATGAACCCTGTACCACCCAGAATCTTTGTCAAACTCAGTTACTATACCTGAGTAATATCTTCCCATAAACCACTTTTGGACTTCCCTCCCTTCAAACCATTCACCCAAACCTGAAGGCACATGTGTTTCAACTTTGCTTGAAGCATTATGCGGAGCGATAGTGCCGTCACCGGGAATTATGTCAGGCACCCCATTAATTACAATAGCAGGTTCTCCAGGTAACTCATAAACCCCAGCTGCTAAAGCATCTGACTCCTGCTTAATTCCTTTGTCTTCCATTTCAAAAATTCGTTCCAAAAACCTACAGAAAAACAGTAAACAATCAAATTATATATGAAATGATGATCTTGTGTCTACACTCCAAAGCTTTATGGAGATTGTGGCTCAGATCATGATTTAACAAAATTAATCAAAGAACTAAACAGATCATACAAAACATTCCAGTTCCTGCAAAACTACAAAGCATGAGTACGACATAGGATACAGATACGATGCAACACAGATGCAGGAATATGGTAAATTTTAAAAATATTAGACGCAACATGACCATAATACAACATACAAAAATGATCTAAAATTGACGTAAAATAAAAAACATAAATCACGAGAGGTTTCGTGTTTTAAAAATGAGTAAGAGTCATTGTAGACATAATAACACGCTACAATTTATCTAATTATTATAGCATTTCAATTTGTATTAGCATAAATCAATGTTTTGGATTGCAGTTGCGACTGTGATTTCGTCGTGATCTTTGATGTTGTGGAAAATTGCAGACAAATGCAGTCAATACAGCTGCAATTGCGATTGTGAAGACCTCAAAAACATGTTGTGGATGAAATCGCAGTCATGGACCTTTTTCAAAAACTAAGTATAAATGTTAAAAAAGTAAAAAAATAAATAAATTATAAAAATACAAGTAAAAGATTTTGAAGCATTCGTGCATCTGACATGGATACATATCCGATGACACAACTACTGGTTAGAAGTGGATATGCTTCTTAGCTGCAAAATTGTCATGAGTTGTTTTATTCCAGAGCCTGGACAGAGTATTCCAACACGTTTACTTCCAACTTTAAATATCTTCATGTTAAAAAAAAAAAAAAGCAAAAAAAGAATGGTGCAGGATACAACTAATAAGAATTACAGAACCTAAAATGGATGCAAATCTACCAAATAATCAATTTGTTTTGCCCTCATTAGGAAGCCTGCAGCCTCGTTAAATCAGGTTTGGATTCTATGTCAGATTACGTACTTTAGGCATTCAGATCCGATTGGAGAAGCACTCAAATTGCACAAAACTCTCTCTCTCTCTCCGTTTTTGTTTTTTTTTTTTTTGATAGAAGTTAACTAAATTCTTGTGTAGTGAATGAATCAAAGGGAAAAGAGAATGTAATATCACACCGTATCGCAAGATACTGTTGATTTCTTTTAATTCAGTCAGTACCCGAGACGAACCTGCGAATGAAATGCAACTTTCTGCTGTGTCGTTTTGCTCATCCGAATATGGGATTTGCGAAACGCACCGCCTCTTGCTCCTCGCACGCACTGCTTATCTAGAGTGTAACGACGCAGAGGCTGAAACGTTGAAAACCCTAACAAGAAGTTGGTGGGGACAGGGGGAGCAATTTACTCACACATTTTTTATTTTTATTTTTGGATGTTTACTCTCACATATACTTCTCCGGATAAAGGCTCCGTTCTACACTGATAGGGTATATATTTATTGGAATTTTCTCTTTAATATCTTAAATTCATAATTTTTTATTACAAAATAATTTATTGCTGGGATTTACTTTTCACTTTTGCACTTCCCTAATCAGCATTAGGTGAATTTTTAAATTATTTGTTGATGCATGCTCTTAAAATGTGTATGTTAAAAAAATTACGTTTTATTTATGTGATGGAATTTTAAATTTAAAATTAAAGAAGGTTTTAGTTTACTTAATTGACCAAATTTTTATGGTGTTAATTCAATTCAAGTTAAAAATATTTACATGGTAAAATTAGTTTTCCTACTGGGAATTTTTTTCACATATAAAACTTAAATATGAAATTTTACTTATGAGAAATAAAATATGTAGTATTACCTAAATTAACTATCCATTGCTATACATTTACTCCTTTCTAATATGTGTGTGTCATTTAAGGTTAAGACATAGAAAATAAGAAATATAATTAATGTTTTCATTTTTATTAAAAGTGTTATCTATAATTATTTATTATATTCTTTATCTATCTTATTAATTAATTTTTCTACAATTTATTATTTTTCATTTTTTTCTCTCCCTCTTTTTTAAATTTCATAATATATATGTAAAATAATTAAAATATAATTGAAAAAATAATAGTTATTATTGTCTTAAACTTATAATAGATAAAAGAAATAATATTTTTTCCTTAAAAACTGACAGTTAAAAAGAAACAAATGTAGCAATTGAAAATGCAAATTAAATTGCAATGTCCTAGATAAAGAAAACCTTCTTATTACAAATTTACAGTGCATTAGCTATAAAAATCGGGATTATATTGATATCTTTTTTTAATTCGGTAAGAGTCTTATTAATGAGTATTTCAATGGTATTGGTTAATAAAATGATAAATAATTTTTTTCATTAAAAATTATGACGAGAATATATTAAAAATTACTATAAGAATGCATTAGTAACATTTTTTCATATATTTTTAATTTTAATTTTTTAACTATTTGCTAGCATTATGTTTTTGATAAAACTATATTCTGTATATACCTATTAAAAAAATAATAGCATTATTGACACAAAAATATTTTTTATCACTAGATTCAAAAAGAGCTTAACACGCATCCATGTAAAAAATTTTATATTTTCCACCAAACAAAAATTATTATTAGATATAATTTTTAAGTTAGTTATTATAAATGTTAATAAAATTACCATAAATGATAGTTTATGATCGAATGACGATATAAAAGATTTTTATACCATCAAAACATGTATTATTTATTCATTATAGATAGAATACTTGGTTTAATCATAAATAGAATACTTTAGACAGGACATTGGTTAGATCTTTTATTTTAATATTTTTATACCATAAATGAGTCCACTTTGAGTACAGCTCATACTTGGTTTAATCATAGATAGAATACTTTAGAAATACATTGACTAGATCTTTTATTTTAATTTTTTTTTCTCAATTCAAAGGCTATAATAGATCAGATGTTATCAGATTTCACTAAAAGTTGTTAGTGAGATTTCTGGGAAAAAAATAGTTATTGGCAAAATCAATAGATAACCCACACCTATAATATAGTGATAAAAAAATCTAATATGCTTGAGGAACGTGGTTACCTTAAAATTGAATAAGGTCATTAACAGAAGTGAAATCAAATAAAGTTTGTCTAGCTGTTTTCTTCCTGAATGTATAGCTGATTTGCATTTCTATCAAATAGTAGTGATGATATGCATACAATTCAAAAATGCCAAAAAAAAAAAAAAAGTAGAACTAAAGTAAAGAATTTTGTGCATTCAGTTATAGCTACCTAATATTGGTATATGGTACCGTGGTTAAGTTTTTAATTGTCCATTCATAATTTTTAGTTTATTTATAATTTTTCATCTTAACTTTTTTAACTTGCTATGTTATCCAAACACCTTAATTTAAATAAGCGCTTTTTAAAGTGTGCATCCGAACCCAAATAGCAAATTATATTTAAGGAATTATGGCAGAAAGTTTCATGTTATAAGTGTTTATTAAATAAGTGTTTAATATTAAGTTGTTTGCTGAAATGTACTAATATATAGTGGTATGCATATTGTGGGTGTTCTTAGCTGAGTTGGAAGGCCCTCGATCATAAGCAATAGATTTTGGTTCTCCAAGCTTATTTTAAGTTAATTAAGTCTATTTTCTTAAAATTAAGCAAATTTAGTTCTGCATCGATTTTCTTTTACCTAAAACTCTCACATTCTCATTTTTAATCCAAATATTTGATGAGTTTATGATAGATTTGAGATATAAGCTATGTTTGGAAAGACATTTCAACTAGCTTTTAAATTTTTTTATTAGCTAAAAAGTTTATTTGATTTTATTAGTAGTGTTTAGTAAATAATTTTTTTTAGTAGCTTGTAACCTTTTTTAAGATGTTACTTAGCGTTTTTTAAAACACTAGCTTCTAACTTCTAAGTTTTTATATTTATTCCTTTTTTACCCTTAAAATTTTTATTAAATTTTCTTTTTATCCTTTTTAAATAAGGTAAAATTTTATTATTTATTTGGTTTCTTTTTTTCAAGAACGTTTTAACAATTATACTAATTAAGATAATGAAAGTATAACGTCTACTTAAGTGTATGTTACGTTTATTTAAATTTGATTGAAAATATTCAAAGATATATTATAAGATTAATAATAGAATACACAATATGAAGAAAAAAATATAATAAGTGAAACTAAAAAATGCAATTAAAATAATTGATCTATAAATAAAAAAAATTAAAATTAATTTAAAAACTAAAGTTATAAATATCTCAAAATTTTTTTTTATAAATAAAACAAATTAATATTTATGTAAAAATATCATACAAACATGTCCATTTTTGTCATTTTATATTTATCAACTACTTCAACATAGAATTTTACCAAACACTTATAATTTAATAAGTTAGCTTAATAGCTTTTAGCTACCAGTTACCAGTAGAAGTGAGCAAAGGACGAGTTGAGATGTGTTTATCTTTGTCCCTGCTAACCCAAAATTTTGATTGGGTCATTTATTTAAACCTGAACCTGACCCAATCAAGATTCGAAATATACTGGACGAGACCAGTTCAACCTGACGTTTTAACATAATATATCAACATTAACATTATGTATAATTAGTTCGTAAAATAAAAGAAGTATAAAACTTAAATTAAGGTATATTTTACACTATTTATTTTAAAATAAATAATATCATTATAAATACAATATCATGTTATACAAAATATTACCTATTAAATAAAAAATTTTATTATTAATATACAGTTGTTCAAAAAAGTTATACTTTTTAAAAGAATGTAAGATACTAAATTGAGTTGGGATGACCCGAAGCATAACCCAAACTCATCTTAAAAAATACATTAGGTCTAATTTCACAACCTGAACCCGTCCAAATCAACCTTGGGCGGGGCTGGGTCTTGCTCACCCCTAATTACCAACTTTCAGCTAACAAATAGTTTTCAGCTTCCAACTAGCTTTTCAACTAGTTTTACAAAACATCGTAAAATATTTTTAAAAGTTCAGAAATCAGAATTTAGTGAAATTTTGAAAATAAAAATTAAAGGATTTTATAGGATGTGAGATTAAGGTTTAAGAGGAGGAAATTGGAGTTTTTTTATTTTAGGTAAAATTGGATGTTTTGATTAGTGAATTTTGAATAGAAGGTTTAAAACAATTCTATTGAATCAATTTATGAAGATTTTGAGTTGAAAATGAGAATTTGAGTATTTTATGTTTAAAAAAATATCAAAAAATTTTAAAAAATAAAATGACTTAATTAATTAAAAAACTCAAGGGACTAAAATTGCACATAAATTAAATTATAAGGACTAAAAATACAAAAAAAATAACTTCTCCAAAAATAAAGTTAATGATAGATTAAGATTTTTTATGTTTGTTAATATATAACAACTTTCAAGTGTAGACACTAGTAAAGCTTTTCCACGACATATATCACACACATTTGTAAGGATTAAATAACACTGGTGTAAAACTTTGCTAAAATGATATTTAAATCTTGCATTATTTGTTAATGCCTTGAATTTTAAATGATTTTTTAAAAAATCCTTAAAAGTATAAAATAGATAGAAGTAGTTTATACAATTTTTAACTTTCAGGCTAATGCTTAAGCAGTAACCAAGCCTACTATAAGCAGTTAGTATGAGTTGATGATGGGCATCTCCAAACTAAAAGAAATAGTAATATACTTTTAAATCTCAAAGCTACTCTCTATGGGTTTAAAATTTAACGAGTTTTGGGTGGAAGGAGACGTTTGGTTTTAAGATTTGATTTGTCTAGAGAGACAGGAATGTACTTTAATGCATAAAGTGTAGTAATAATTAAAAATTAAAAAATTAATAGTTAAAATTGTAATTAATTTTAAAATTTGTTATATATATATATATATATATATATAATTTTATCTCAATATCAACAATTGATTTTCTAATCAACGATTACAAGTACACTTTATTCTTTAAAGTGCATCTTTGCCTAACATTAGTAGAGGAGCCAAATCCTTGTTGTTGTGTCTTAATTAACTTTCTTATTATCTTATACAGTTTTTTATTAGGTTGCATTGTAGTTAGATCTTCGCATGCACATGGAAAGATATTTATTTTAAAGGGTTAAATATGTTTTTGGTTCTTAAAAAATATGACAAGATTGGTTTTAGTTCTCAAAATTTTTTTGTCTTGAATAAAGTCCCTCAAATATTAAAATGCCCTAATTAGATTCTTATGCTAAATTCTATTTAACTTTTCTGTTAAATAATTGTCACATCAGCATCACAATTACCATTAATTTGCTGATATGACCGTTTATGTCAACTGTTATGTCTGGATCAAATTAGTAATATACTTTTTGAATAAAATATTACATATTTAACCATAAACCACAGATTTTTTTAACCCTAAAATAAAAGTAATTATCCAATTTCACTGAGTACTTCAAGTAATAAAATACTTTATTTGGAAGTTAATGTAGCTATCATTTAACAAAAAAGTTAAACAGAGTTGAACATAGAGATCTAATTAGGGCATTTTTAATATTTGATGGACTTTATTTAATTTTTTTTTTGAGGATTAAAACTAATTTTATCATATTTTTTGAGGACCAAATACATATTTAACCCTATTTTAAATAAAGAGACGAACCCCCTCCCCGACAATCCTTACTAGAAGGTTTACATAAGAAGATGAAAAAGCATGATGGCAGCAATGTATTGAGCAATTGGACTGGGGTTTGTGACCCTACTCAAAAGGATGTGTCCCTTAAATAGAAATGGAGAGGTCCAGGCAAAATGTCAAATAATAAAGGGGGAAGTTTAAAGTTCTTTCTAGCTTGCATTTATTTATGGATAGGATCGAATTACATTAACGTAGTTAGGTGGAAGGTTTTGATGATTAATCTGTACTATAGCAAAATCAAGTACTGTTAACCCATTTCTTTGAGTGCAATGCAAGCCTAATACGAAACCTCATAATGGTAATTTATGGTTCAATGTTATTTTAATGGAAACATGAATTTGAACAATTCCTCTACTACTTTCTGGAATTCATGCATAGTTTGGCATGATAATAACGACTTGGGCCTACTCACCCATTTGGTTAGTTGTACCCATAGCTCTAAGGAAGGTTAATTAATGGTTCCTACCATATCCAATTCGACGGGGACGCTCTATTTTTTACATAGTAAAGCTTTTTCCGTTCACAAAAAGAGATAGGTTCTATCCAAAGAAGAAGCTCAATCTTTCATTGGTTATTACTGCTTGAAGTTTTTTATTAATTATAATAAATAATTTTACAGCCTTAAGAATTTTTTGAAGTTAGAGATCACCCGTGAGACGATATAATATTATATAAGGAGGTGAGTAGGGTGGAAAAAACTAATGAAATTTAGGCATTAATTTTTAAATTGGATAAAAAATATTTTAATGCACATTTCTTTATCCTTAATTTTCAAAATAAATAATAAAAAAAATAGTGCAAATATTTTGATTAAAAATATGTTTTTGTGGAGAGAAAGAAACAAAGTTCAAGGTGATCACGTGGCCGTGGCTCTGATACAGGAGCAGGAAATGGAACAGTGGAGTGTGGAAGATGGACAAAATAAGTCGATCTTATTCGTGCAAGTGCAAATTTTGAATTTTAGGTAACAATAAAAATAAAATGGGTCTCATAACGTGCACTAACCAATAAATGTTGCTGAGTTATGTTTGCCGGTATATCACGAAAATCACTAACAATGTGTGTCTCTGTGGCGTGTCATTAGATGATAGAGCATACCTGCAAAAGCCGAAGTTTTCAATACGTTTTTTCTTTCCTTTAAAAAAAAAAAAGGGTTGTTGAGTGGAGAATACATTTTTTCCCCTGCACGAAGTGAGCATATAAGGGAAGGATTTGCATAATAAATAACATTGCGAATTAATAAGGTGCACAAATGATAAATGTCGTTGCTCATAGTAACAAGTCTTTCTTTTAACGTATTTTTGGCCAGAGACTAGTGGCTTCAAGTTGCAATCCAATCCAAGTAATGCAAGTATGTTAAAACCCAATAAAGAAAACTTCGTCATTTTTAATAATCATGTCCAACTCGATCTTAATAATCACCAAGAATTTGATAATTTTGGTTGAGATAGGATCAATCGTTAAATATGAATAAAGATAAATTGGAACTATGTTTTACCATTTTCCGAGAATTAGTCTCTTCCACTGAATTCAACTGCTGTTTGTACATAAAAATATATTATTCATATAAAATTTTTCACATTGCCTTTTTATCTCTCGGTTACATCAGTCATTTTATATAACACATTTTACAATACTATTTTTTATTCTATCTACAGATTTTTTTCTTACAAATATAAGTTCTGTTCGGCACAACACCGATTGGCAAATTTTTGAATCTGTACAATTGCACAATATGTGTTCTCCTTTCAAATGAACCAGAATCATCAGCTTTCCTTGTTTACTATGAAACAACAGTGATAGTGACAAGAGACACTTTCAGTTCTGATCTGAAGCCGTGATCATAGACAGCATTAGCAGTTGTCTGCCAACCCTCAAAGATGGCAACTTGCTACGGCCAAAGGACGGAGAATAAGCAAATAACAGCTGCTACTATCAAGCAGAACCACGCATGGAGGTGGGTTTCTGAGTTCTCTCTCTCTCACAGACACATTACTCTTTGAAATCACATTGTTCAACTGGTTGTTTCAGCGGCAAGAAAATGGAAGGACATGATGGTTTGAATACTTTAGAGTGCCTCAGAGGGAGATTACGAGCAGAGAGACAGGCTTCAAGGGTAGCAAAAGAGCAAGCAGAATCAATGGGAAACAAGGTAATTCTCATACATTGCTAGTTGTTTCATCCATAAGACGTGTCTGAGATTCCTCGTTGACTAGTCATATGCTCAAAATAGTATATATCAAGGGGGACAATCCTCATTTTTTAAGCTAACTTTTGGGATTGCGTTAAGTGTATTTTCAAATTCTAAGAAAATGGAATTACTGTTGTGTTTTTTGAAGCATTCTAGTTTTTGCTTGACAAACTTTATTCTGGGATTCTATTTCTCTGTCCCTAAATTTGAAAGAAAAAAAAAAATCTTGGGTGGTTAACAGTTTGTTGAGCTGGAAAAGAAGCTTAAAGAAGAGATAAAACTAAGGGACAAAGCAGAAAGAAAGATTAAGCTTTTAAAGAAGAAGCTTGAATGTTTCAATGTGTCCACCCCATCATGGCAAAAATCTCATTCGTCCGAGAAATGTGAAAATTCTTGCGGATCAACCTTAAGTAGTGCGGTTTCTAGAGATTCAGAAGCAAATGAAACGAAGCTTCTTACAGTAAATCCAGCTTTGTTAGAAAATGAAGTCCACAACCACAATGTTGGAGAAGAATATGTACTCCTTCCGACCCACAACAGTCCATTCACTACCAAAGATTGTGGTTCTCAGTTAAATGATGCTTCAAGTTGTAATTCAGACCCAAGTAAATTTTTCCCACAAATTCCGGAGAAGACTCCAAATAAGAGCTCAGATAATTTGAAGAATGATGAAAACAGGTGTCCAATTTGAAATTGGAGTCATTGCATTTGATAAAAAATTCGGATCTCATAATTGAATTTATTGGCTTATTTCGTTTGGTTCTATGTCAGGCTTTCACTTTCAAGCTCAAAATCATTGGCAAAAGGTTATAATTCTCAGGGTACGGATGATTATAGCTCAAATCCGAGCCCAACTCAAGCTTTCCCTGAAAGTATTTGACACAATCCAAATCCAAGATAATGAAAGCAGGTATTACATTCGAACATGCGGAGACATTATATTGGATGAGTAGTTTTTGACTTTTATCCTTCAATTTAATTTCTTTGTGATGGCTACCAATTTGGAACTTGGTGGAATATGTTTGAGGCTTTCTAGCTTAAGCTCAAAATCATCATAACTCACTGGCATTAGTTGCTGTGACTTTTCCAGTAACATAACAGGCCACTTGTAATTAAAAAGCCATTTAATGGAAGAGTACTTGAAGCTCTAGATGCATTGTGGCGTGCCAGAGAAAGGCTTGTATGCTAATTGGGAACAAGTCCAATGATTAAAGTTGGCCCAAATTAACATTGCATACTGAGATAGTAATAATGCTAAATTGTTTCCATATTGATGAATGGTAGGAGCAGGAGGTGAGAATATATTGAATGCAAATTAGGTGGGAACAGCATAGACCGTGCGGCCCTTGGTAATAAGTATTAAGATCACTAGCAGAGGGGTAAAGCTCTTGTGAGTTGTGGTTTCGTTCTTCACTTGATTCCTGTGAGGCAGTAACTTCCATTTACTTGATCAATTGATCATACTTGGACTTACTGGTTTGTAAACTGAACAACCATAACAAGGGAGTTTTGTGATTTGCATACTGGTCACTTGGCAAAAATCACAAACAACACGCTGTACAAACGTGCCTACATCCATGGATGATAAGGGATCGAGCTTATAGTGGTTAAGGGTGTAAATGACTTAAGAGACCAAGTCAACCGACTACGTGTTCAAGTTTATTTAAATGAATTAAATTTAAAATTTGAGTTTGTCTTGATTCTTTTTTCTTTACTGAATTTTTCCTTAAATAATTTTATTTATTAATTTAATATTTAATAGATACCTTTATAGTAAAAAGTAAAGTAAAATTATAATAAAATAATTTTTTATTTATAAAAATGACTTAAGATTAAAGATGGAATTTTTTATGATGAAAATGATAGGTTTTTGTGTTGTTTTTTGGTGTGTGTGTATGTGTGTGTCATTATTTGAATAATTTAGAATAAATATAAGTGTGAACTTGTTTATTTAGCTATAAAAATGAGCTTGAATAAATATTAAATAAGTAGTACTCGAATGAATTATGATCAATATTACAATATACTCTTAATCGTGATCAACTTTACAATACAACTTATTAGAGGATATGTACCCAAAAAATGAGTAAAAAATATACCAAAAAAGAGAGGGAATCAAGTCTATTGTATAGGTTCAGGAATGATTTTAGGTCTTAAAATTTTAAAATCAATGAATCCAACTCAACCCTATACCTTTTTTTTTTTATTTGCATACTAAGAAAAAGGTCAAGTACTCAAGTGTACTGTGTTTAATTTTGTATCTATGCTCAAACCAGTAGTTAAATCACATTGGGGTAGATTGTTAAATGAGTTTAGTGCTTTTGGTTTAATTAATATTGGCATTAGGAGTTGAATAATAATTAGATAAATTTAAACATAACGTTATATAAATTATATTATTAAATATAATTAATATGCCATTTTTTATTTTGTAATATGTTTATGTATAATATTTATTCTAATTTTTTTTGTGATTCCTAGAGTTCTTAACAATAATCTTGGTCATAGATATCAATATATTTTTCAATTTCATAATTTTTAAAATTTTTTCCTATTTTTCTGTTTTTTTTTTCATTTTTTATTACATCGTCTCGAACTAACCTAAACAAACTATTTTTTTATCAGTTTGGATCCAAAATCCCCTCTACCTGAATGAATTTGCGTTCACATTCACGTAAAGTGCTTATAAGCGCTTGTTTTAGTTTTTAAAATCTGAAAATTTGAAGACTCAAACCATAATTTAAAATTAACATCACATATATCATAAAGTTAAAAAACTAAAAACTAAAAATAAACTAAAAAATAATAATAAAAGAATTCAATTTTAATATGATATAAAAATAAAAAAAATCAACAAAAAGAATTAGAATTAATATAACATAAAAATTAATAAAATTAAAAGTGACATTAAAACTTAAAAACTAACATTAAATGGACCATGTATTGGCCTTTTTCACTTTTCCCAGTCCCTTCTCTCAAATATAGGATGAGAAGTTCGGCTTCAAAACTCATATGCTTCTCCTGCACATTTATACTTTTTAATCTAACGCTAAAGTGAAATTTTCAATTAGTTGACTTAAAAAGATGTTGCATATAAGGAACAAAAAGAAAAAGATTTTTCATCACTGATAGATCTTGAATAAACTACGGGCAAGTGAAATAGAAAACAAATGGATACTAATTCTATGCCTTCTAATCAACTAAGCGTGAAGCAACAGCTCTCGATTGTGAAATAAATAAAAAGAGAAGGTAAGAAATGGAAAGCATGAGCAAGGAGAGGAAACAGGTTAATGTTAAAGATGCGAAAATAAAAGTAATTTTTACATTGATGTGTGTGCAAAGGGATATGAGTGACTGAGTTGCAAAGGAAAACGAGACTTTCTTAAGGGATTCGGAAAGTAAAAAGAAAGGACTTTTGATTGAATATGGGATTTGAAGGAGAGACCAAATCAGTTCATGACAACTTCACCATAAATTACTTTACATAAACTTATTTGAGTAGCCTATTAAAGTAAGTTAAAAATAGTTTTAAGAGAGTTATAAGTTATTTTTATAATTTTTTAAAAATATTTCTAAAGTGAAGAGGTTATATATGATAAAAAGCTATTTTTGGAAATCTAGCTCATCTTAAAAACTTATTTGGTAAAATATAAATTCATATATATATATATATATATATATATATATATTGGGTTTAATTATGTTTTTAGTCTTTTAAATTTAAGAAATGTACTTTTTTAGTCCCTCAAATTTTAAAAATTCATGTTTTAATCCTTTTGCTCAAACGCAGTTAGTGAATCTACCACACAAGACCCACCCAGTAATGTCCCTATCAGTGAAAACATTACATTAAACTCAACTGATGTTATATAAATGACTCAATTTGTCTTATAAATGATACTGTAAGTGGTCTAAAAGGACCAAAACAAGAATTTTTAAAATTTGAGAGACTAAAAATATTAATTTTTAATTTGGAGAATTAAAAAAATACATTTTTCAAATTTGGAAGACTAAAAACATAATTAAGCCTTTTGCTTAGTGGGGGTTGATCCTACTTGTTACACTATTCTTTAATTAACGTTAAATTGTATTTTTGTGCAAAATTCAATGGAAAGTGACTAATAATGATAAAAATTCAATGAGAAATGACAAAAATCACTAGATTTTGATTACAATTTGTCTGGTAGGCTTAAATAAAGTTTTTGATTCCTAAAAATTTTGTAGTTTTTCTATTTAGTCTCTAATTTTAAAATTTTTCCGAATGAATCTTCTAAAATTCCTTTCCATTTTTATACGGTTCTTTTATTAGTAATCAATTATTTTTCTCTATTACTTGCATATCTGATTAGACTTGTAGTATTTCACATAGGCCTTGAGAAGGAGAAACTATTAGGTAGTCCAGGATTACCAAGTGTCTATGATTCCAGCCAATGTGTTTATAATACATATTCAACTTTTACAATTCACAAGAAAGAATTAATAATACTTAATCATATGTCATATGCAAATTAATAGGGACCATGGTGGTCCAAGACCACCTAATAATTTCTCCTTGAGAAGGATGATGTGATATTAACCCTAACCATCATCTCTTTTTGATTTTCCCAAATCCCAACTTCACAAACTCTAACTCTTTTTCCTTTAATGATGGAGTATTTTTTTTTCTTGTTCTTCTTCATCCTCTGTGTCTTCTTGTTTATCTATCTTTTTCATCTTCTTCATCATCCTCTATTTTGTTTGGAACATCATCAAAACCACATGGGTCACCAAAGTTACACCATGTGTGCACTTGGTGACTTTCAACTTGACACAAGTGTTGATGTGATTTGGCAATTGCACTTGGTGAAGTCAAGCAAGAGCATGCGAATATTGTTATTTTGGTCTGAGCTTTAATGTCTATATTGTTGGACTTCTATCATGAATACTAAATAATATTTGCTTAGTTTATCATTGGTCCTTGATACAAAGCAAGAGTAAATATAAACTCTTAAATATGGAAAAGCTATAAAAAGTAAGCTTACCTTCACTTGCAGCCATTGTTATTAGAAGAAAAACGAACACCTAAGTTTCACAATAAAGCAGAGAAAAGAAAAAAAAAAACAATATAAGGTTCTTCTAGTGATAATAGAAGAACCTTCTATTATTATTTTTTTCCTTTTTCTACTTTATTGTGAAACTTAGGTACTCACTTTTCTTGTGATAAAATGGCTGCAAGTGGAGATAAACTTTTGCATTATAATCTTTTTATAGTTTTTTTATATTTAAGAATTTATATTTGCTCTTGCTTTGTATCAAGGACCAATGATAAAATAAATGAATATTATTTGGTATTCGTGATAAAAGTCCAACAATTAGAATGAGAGCCTCACTTGCAACCATTTTATTTAGTTTTTGGTGTATTATATTTCATTATTAAATATATGTTTAAATTATGGTGAATAATTGTCACATACGTACAAGGGGATTCAAAAATGATTAGATAATACAGCTTTCAAATAAAGCTTGGTGATTTAGAATTCTAAAAGAATTCAGTAAAGGAATTCATTCATAAAAGACAAACTTTCTTATCCTTGTTTGGTTTCTAGTTTCATGTAAAGCATAAAAACAATTAAATAACAGGGAATATATTTTTGTTTTCGAATTCCATTTTAATTGTTAATAATCTGCAAATTGAATGGATATATGTTAATTGTTAGCAATCTGTTTTAATTGTTACAATATAGGTTTAATTATTTATTTGGTCTCTACAGTTGCACAAACTTTGTCTTTTAGTCCTTACACTTAAAAATGTCAATTTTAGTCCGTACACAAGCACTTTCAACTCCTTTTTGGTTCCTACCGTTAAAAAGGGTTAACACCGTTAACGATGGATGATGTGGTGTTGACATGGTGTTGACTTGTGCTGTGCTTTACATTTTAGTCCTTATATTTGCATTATTTTTACATTGTGGTCCTTACACTTACACAACCTTTACGTTTTAGTCCCTACACTTAGAAATTACTTGTTTCATCCCTATACAAGCATTTTTTTATGTTTTAGTTCCTATCAACACCTTTCCTTTTTCTTCTTCCTCTTCCTTCTTCTCCTTTCCCCTTTCTGTTTCCTTCTTTTCTTTTTCCTCATCAACACCTCCTCCTCCTTTTTATTTTGCTAGTTGTTTCTTTTATATCCTCTTACATCAACTAATTCTCATTGACCCTAAATCCAATATTCTCATTGTCCAAGAAGAGCACATGAACTCTGCAACCTTAAGACTCTTTGCTTTAGGGTTAATAAGAATTAGTTGATGTAAGAAGGTTTAAAAGAAATAGAATAGGCAAAATAAAAGGAAGAAAGAGGTGTTGATGAGGAAAAAGAAAAGAAGGAAATAGAGAAGAGAGAGGAAAAGAAGGATAAGGAAGAAAAAGAAAGAAGTATTGATGAGGACTAAAACATAAAAGAAATTTTCTTGTATAGAGACTGAAATGAGTAGTTTCTAAGTATGGGGGCTAAAACATAAAGGTTGTGTAAGTATAGGAACTAAAATGTAAAAATAGTACAAGTATAAGGACTAAAACGTAAAGCACAACACACCTCAATGTCATGTTAGCGCCATGTCATCTACAGTTAACGGCATTAATTTTTTTTTTTAACGACAGGGACCAAAACAGAATTAAAAGTGACTGTATAGGGACTAAAACAGACGATTTTTAAATGTAGAGACTAAAAGATAAAGTTTATGAAGCTATGAAGACTAAATGAGTAATTAAACCTATAATATATGCGTGTGGTACGTTAATTTTTTTCAATTTTTAATACGATAATTAAATGGGTGCATTAATATGTTTCCATTTCATTATAATACTCAAAAGTGATTTCATTCTTACGCAAGTTATGCAATTATGGCTTGATATATGTAACTATGTAATTTAAATTACAATTGATTACTATTCATGCACTTACGCTACCTGGATTGGTATTGGAAAAACAAATTCAATAAAAGGCAAAAGTTTCATTGCATTGCATATAATTATGCTAATTCCATTCTATGCCAATTAATAAAAGGTTAAATAAGATTGCACTTATTTGTTCATGTTTACAGCACCTGCACTTCAGGCTTTCGTATTTATGTGGCTGTAATAATATAATTTAATTATATGTTTAATTTGGGTTATATAGATTATGTGAAATATATGAATTTTTTTTTGTATGCTTATAATGTATTGATTACATGTTTAGGAAAGTAATAATTAATCAAGATCAAATATCATGATATTTCTATACCCATAGGCGTGATGTATTATGGTATTTGTGCATGAAGTTTATAATTTCTTGCATCTCTACCCATAGGAAGGTTTGAATTTACTTGTTCAATTTTATTCGTAGCATTAATATAAGTAATCCTTGTATTCCACTTGTTTCTAGTAATTTACTTAAGTCTCGTATTCCTTTGTTGATTGGTGATAACTATCCAGATTGGAAAGAACACATTCTCTTGACCCTGGGGTGTATGAAATTGGACTTAGCACCTTGTGTGGATGAACCACCATCCCCACAAAAGGTAGTGCTCAAGAAGAAAAGGCTAAGTATGAGTAGTGGAAGTGATCAAATTGCTTAAGTTTGGTGCTCACAAAGTATTATATAAACAAAAGCATAGGGGGATCCGTTCCAGATTGTGATAAGGTTAAGACTTATATGAAGGCTATTGAGGAGTAGTTTGTTAGCTCTGATAAGTCCATGGCTAGCACCCTAATGAAGAAGCTTTCAAGCATGAAGTATGATAAGAGTAAGGATGTGCGTGAACACATCATGGAAATAAGGGATACTACTACTAAACTTAAGTCCTTAAAAGCTGAGATTTCTGAATTATTTCTTACTCATTTCATTCTTAACTCATTTCCTATGGAATATGGTCCTTTTAAAATTTCTTATAACACACGTAAGGATAAGTGGTCTATCAATGAACTTTTGACCATATGTGTTCAAGAGGAAAAGAGATTGAAGCATAAGACACCTGAAAGTGCTCATATGGCAACTCATGATAAAGGAGATAAGAGAAAAGGCAATGTTGTTCCTAGAGTTGACAAGACTATCCAAATGAAGCAGAATGGGAAAAAAGATAAATTGCTTTTTCTACAAGAAGGTGGGACATATGAAGAAAGATTGTCTCGAATACAAGAAGTGACTCGAAAAGAAAGGTAATTTTGCCTTAACTTGTTTCGAATCAAATTTTATTAAAGCTCCTAGCAATACTTGGTGGATTGATTCAGGTTCTACAATTCACATTGCTAATAATGTGCTAGGCTTTCTAAACCTGCGAAATCCAGTGGGAAGTGAACAAAGCATCTATGCAGGAAATCGAATGAGTTCATATGTGGAGGCTATTGGAACTTTTAAACTTCTTTTGAATTCTAGTATTTCCTTGTTATTGGAAAACACTTTCTATGTTCCATCTTTTTCAAGAAACTTGGTTTTTGTTTCTAAGCTTACGCGCATTGGTTTTTCTTTTCTTTTTTTGTAATGTTTCTTTTGAGCTACTTAAAGATAATAAAGTTGTTGGTCGTGGCTTTTAGTTGAAAATTTGTTTAAGCTTTCATTAGATCCTATTTTTGAAACAAGTCTCATAGCCTTACATACCAACATTGGTACTAGAGAAGTATTATAAATGAAAATTTGTCTATGCTTTGGCATCAACGTTTAGGACACATTTCTCTTGAAAGACTCAAGATATTAGTAAAGGAAGAAATTCTTTGGAATCTTGATTTTACCAATTTTAGTACTTATGTAAAATGCATGAAGGAAAAACATACTAATAAGGCTACTAAAGGTGCCAAAACAAGTAGTAAACTTCTTAAAATTATTCATATGGATATTTGTGGATCTTTTCCCACACCTTGTTTAAATGGTCAAAATTAGTTTATTTCATTTATCGATGACCACTCAAGATTTATGTATCTCTATCTTTTATATGAAAAATAATAGAAGGATCTTTTAGCCTTAGCCTTTTATGAAATATGTGAATCAATGGAGCATCACATATGTTGGTAACAAACTCATTAATTACTATTGTTCTTGCAAGAAATTTTGGAATGTACAGTTGTTTAGAGATAAATCATTGCTTTAACATTGTACTTTTTTTTAAAAAAAATTATAATTTTCTTATATGCTTGTAATTTATTTTTAATATATTATTTTTGTCTTTGGAGACAAAGTCATTGCTTGTGATATATTAAAAAAATAAATTATATTACAATCAGTCAAAACTAATGAATTGAAATGTAAAAATAACATCAAAAGTAATATATTAAAAGTAAATTATGAGCGTCTAAGTAAATTATATATATTTTTAAAAAAGTACAATGTTAAAAATAAAGGCTAAAATATAATTTTTGGATGCAGTTTGGTCCCTTAAAATGTCTCTATACCATCAATTTACCATGTGAACTTAGTCAACTTGGTGACATGTGACAAACTATGAGAGATGTCACGTTAGCCAAAATTGACACCATTAGTGCAAAAAATTGACAAAAGGACCAATTTGGTATAACAAAGACATTTTAAGATACTAAAATGAAACTTTTTATACTTAAGGGACCAAACTAAAGCCAAAAATTTATATGAGGGACCAAAATTTTATTTTAGCGTAAAAATAAATTAGTGAATTGAAAAGTAAGAACAATATTAAAAACAGTAAAAATTACTATTCAAAATTTTTTGAAAATTTTAAAAATTATAAAAGTAAAGTATATGTAAATTAATATTTTTTTATTTTATTAGTCATGTCAGCACTAAATTAATTAGAATTGATTGTAAGAACTAAAAAATAACACTAAGAAAATATTAGAGATCTAAAAATAACAAATTTTTTTGCAAGGACTAAAACCAGATGGAGTCATATTCGCATAAACTTATGAATATTGTGTCCACTAATTTTTCAATAACCAACATTAATCCTGTAAGCCATGAATCTCCACTATGCATTTATGACATTGGTTAATAATCCACATGTTTGAAAACTAGATAATGAAAGTCAAAAAATATAAACAAATAAGTCTTTTTCATTCTGGTGTGAGTGGTTGTACATGAGTAGACTTACCATTTGTAATAGTAAATTTTTTTAGCACAAACATTTTATGGAAAGGAGAAAAGTAAACATTTATGGAGAAAGAGGGAATTCAAGACTTTGAATTGAAAAGAATAAAGGGTTCTGTGAATTTGCAAAGAGTTACAGAGGATGATAATTAAGACTCAATAAATTTAATACCTTTGTCAAACATGATAGCACTATTAGATGTAGATTTAAATGTTTCTACAAATGATTAATTTGATTTGAACAAAATTTCCTGATGAAGAAGATGAAGCTTCAAAAGAAAAAAGACATTAAAAATTTAACTTCCAAAATTTTATCAGAATTTGAGACACCATTCCAGGAATAGATTAAAAATAACATGCCTTTTTTGGACTTCAATTTAGAATTGTATTTCAATTTAGTTCAATTTATTTGATAAGTTAATTCTACATGTATATTAACTTTGTGAAACTAAAACAACATGAGCATATAAATGTTGAGACATAATTTTTCATGATTAATTTGGCTCCTATTTATAAGATCTATGTTTTTGAATGAATGTTACTTTTATCATACCTGTTCAAGTTATATCATAAAGTTTGTGTAGCCACAAATGCTTAATAAGCAAGTTTATGCAAAATCACAAGCTAAAATTGCATAAAGATGCAAATAGTGTTGATGGACTCATTTGTTTTGTGATAATATTAACTTTATGACATCTAATAATTGAAAAGTAATAGAACTATTGGAATCCGTTGTTGTATTTATCTTTGTGGGTTGTGAAGTATACATGCAAATGTTTGAAGAAATTATTTTATTCCTTCTTTCTCTTACTAAGTAATTACAACATACTAACAAGCAATCTCAAATAAATAATAGCAAAAGTCACTCTAGTGAACTTGTCCACAATGATAAATATTTAATTAAATATTGCGATTTTAGAAAAAATAATCCATAAATCAAGCAAATATTCAAGTAGTTTAATATATCTTTAACAAAAATATATGCATGCTAAAAAAAATATGAAAGATGAATTCTTGAGTTTTTTTTTAAATTTTGCTCTCACCTTCTAACTTATTTTTCCTCTCAATAGTCATGATCCATAATTTTTTTTGTTGCTATAAATTTCCTTTTTAATGTCCATAAACAATTTTTTTTAAACATTTCAAGATGATAGATTAAAGTACAAACAAAGAAAAAGAAAGTATAATAGAGTTTCAAATAACAATAGTCACTAATATAAAGTGAACATATATTTATTACTTCAGTATCTAAAATTAAAATTTATACTAAATTATGAAAAACATCTTACACCAATGTAGGATCTCGTTTCAATAGCATAAGTAGTTGTCCTAGACTTTCTAATATTGTTTTCTTCAAATGTGGAATCTTACACTTATGGGAACCTTTTTCATGATTTCAATCATACACAAGTGTAAAGTTAAAAGTATATAATTTTGACTTCAATGTTGAAATTTTTTCAAATGATTTCCCAACTACATTAACAAGGTCATCAATAGATTTAGATGACTCTTTATATTGTAGGGATTGAATAACACTAAAAACCTAAGATCTAAAACATTTAAATTTTGAGAGTTTGTCAGTTGACACATTAAACATATATCAAATCTATCTTATGAAGCTACTTGACAAAATTTACTATCATCCTAATCAATGTGTGTTCCTACATTGTTTTGTTGGATAAATATCAGATAGTTTACTTACTTTCTTGTTCATTTTTCCTTGATGGCGGGTAAGACTTTATCAAGCAAATATGTGCATATAACCTTTTTAACCAAAAATTTTGGTTTGGTCTCTAGTGTGCATGCAACTCTATTAATACTAGTCCTTTTAACTGGTTCTTGTATGACAAAAGGAAATATGACAAAATTTCTATAAAAATAGTTCATTTCCTTATGTTGTAAACCTTGGACGAGCTATAACAACTAAGAATATGACTTTTTCAAAGGAATTTTTACTTCTACAAGTATGTATTTGATCTTCTTCGTCTTGTTGCAAGTAGTAATTTTCAAGCTTGTTTGTCATATAGAACAACTTCTCATCGATACGAATGATGTCATACATCCCCAAGAAAATTGGATCATGTGGTAAGCTAACACTATTAAGCATTAATTTACAAAATTGTAATCTAGTTTTTTTGTTCTCTTCATTTAAAGAAGTCTTTATAGCATTTGAATGTCGCGGTATTACTTTTGACTTTTGCTGCCTATATATTATGGTTATACTCATGTTCAATGTATAAGCAACAAAGATAAGAGTTATCCTTTGATGCAAAGGAATCTCATGAACTCTCTAAAATCGAATTAAATTCTTCTGCGACAACAATTTTTTGTCATTTTATGACACATCAACATGTACACCTATATTTTGTACTCGTTTCCAAACATATCGAACAATATGTATGGGAACTAAAAATTGTGATGCCACCATTTTAATCACCCATTTTAAAAATTTTCCCTTAACACTCTTCTCCAATGTAGCCTCATATGTAGCCCTTCTCTTAGCATTACACAACTTTTTATTTCTTGTATAACTTCTTAGTGTTTATGGCACGTGCTTAGATGATAAATGAGGAAACAATTTAAAGTGTTTAAGAAAGTATTTGATATTATCATATAAAATCATAATGTTAAAAGGAAAAAGGGTTGAAAACCATCTAAAGTACCCATCAAACAAAATCATAAATTAAGAGTGATGAAGAAGCCTGCAAGTAGAGAAAGCATGGTACCAAGGACTTGGCAAAAGCTAATTTATCTAGCCTATAACAAGCTAAACATTGCTTTTGTCATTAGCATGGTTACTCAATTCATGCATGATCCACAAGAGAAACATTTAAAGGCAGTAAATAAAATCCTTCAATATTTGAAAGGAAGCCTAGGAAGAGGATTGTTCTTCAAGAAATGAGGACAAATATCCATGGAGGTATATGCAGATGTCAACTATATAGGATCGATTGTAGACAAAAGATCCACCTCAAGATATTGCATGTTTTTAGGAAAAAATTTGGTGACATGAAGGAATAAGAAAGAACATGTAGTTGTGAGTTCAACTGTCAAGGAAGAGTTTTAAGCTATGGTTCACAAGGTTTGAGAGATATTATGAATGAAGATTATATTCAATGACATCAAAATAAAATACAAGGATCCTACAAAATTATTTTGATATAATAACTTGACCATTAGTATTGCCCACAATCCAATACAACATGATAAAACCAATCTCATATAGAAATACACTGAGAATTCATTAAGGAAAAATTAGATAGTGAGCTTATAAATATTGCATACATTCCCTCAAGATTTTAATTAGCAAATGTATTCACTAAAAGAATTCCCATAAAGTGGTTTCAAAATCTTACTTAGAAGTTGAGAACGCTAGATATCATTCATTAGTTTGGGGGAGTATTAGCAAAAATTGTGGGTTTCTTAATTTATTCCTTGCAATTACTTACCATAAACTACAAAAAAATGGTGGTTTTAAAATGGCAGTTCTTTAAAATTGCCATTTTTTACAGTATATTAAGGCATTTTTAAAACTGCCATAATTTGCATCTAAAGGTGGCATTTACAATCGCCATTTTTTAAAACTGCCATAATATTCATGTAAAATACAACGGGGCTGTATATTATAATCACCCTTATTTACTTTTTAATTTTTGAGCCATATTTTTTATCTTTCGCTATCTCACTCTTCCCTTGTCACTCGACCCTATAGTGACCATACCCCAAAAACCCTTTATTTCCCGCTTCCCTGCACTCATCTTGTTAGAGAATTGAATATCCCAACTCACTTGTTCTTAATCTTCACTTCACTCGTCATCCTCCCTCCTCACTTGTTCTCTTTGCTTTACCCAAAATGGCATACTGCTCTTTGTTTCACTTTCATTACCTATAAACATATTCTCTTATTCTTCGCTCAAGTGAGAACCCATAAACCCTTCTAATTCTCCCTCCGCAACAACATCATTCTCTTCTTCTTCGCTCACCTTTTAAGGTTTCACTTAAAGCAAAATCTCAAACCTTAGCTCGCTGCTCCTTTTCTGGTTTGTTGAGCACGCTGTCAGTAGGCTAAGGAACGAAGAGAGCACAGACCCTTTCCTCTCCTTTGCCAATGTCTAATTTTTCGTAAACACTTTGGCATTTTAGGTATGTGGTTTGATAGTACTTTCTTCCTTCTCTACATGTGTGGGTTTGATAACATCTCTTTACAACTTGATTTTTGCAGGTTTGATAGCATTCTTTTCCTTCTATGCATTTGTGGGTTTGATAGTTTTTTTTTATGTGGATTTTGGTTGTGGTAGAGACAGAGCTTTGGTCATTGACTTCAAAAGGCATTATGTCAAAACAGGGTAGCGGTTTGCAGGTTCTACCTCTGGGGTTTTGCGGGGCAGCATCACCGTTCTTTCATAAGGTGAGTTCGCAATTTCTACCTTTTGGTATTTGCATTTTGGTTCAAACCTTCTTTTTCATTTCTTTAAGATTTTATAATGTTCAGAAATTGCTAGGTTAGTTCTATCAATTGTTATGGATCTATGGTACAATGGATGCTAATACTTTGTGGATATTATAAATTTAATAAGGAACTAACACTGGAGAGTGTGAACATAACTTCCCCTGGATAAAACATGCTCTTGTACCTAGTAAAGGTGCACGCAATTGTGACTTGTCTACCTACAAAATAGGTCTGAATTTGCAGGACTGTTAGGTAAATACTTAGATAGTTTATAATTTCCAAAAGTCATGAATTGATAACTTGGGACTATTTTTACATTCTGTACTATTGGAGTCTTGGAGTTAGAACCTGCCATCTGTCAAAACAAAGGACTGTTAGACATTATTCTACTGAGTTTATCAGCTCCTATATTATCCTTACCTTTAATATGTTCTATTTTTCCTTCTACTCCTGTAATACAAAGATAATCTATAAATTTAATCCATCTATTGATACTAAGCCTTTTATTATTCATTTTATTATAGAAATTAACTATTGCCCGATAGTCTGTTCTCAAAGTATACTTTGACTTATCTAAGATAAAAAATCTTAATTTTTTCTAGTGAAAATATACATGCTAATATTTCTACATCTATTGTCGTAACAACTGTCTTGTATTTTCTACTAGTGTATCTACTAATCTTTTCTTCTGACTGTGGGCTACCTTTATGAGGTTTCCATTTTAGGATTCCTCCCCATCCTTCTCAACATCCATTTGTTTCTATGATAATATAAGCATATTTAGGTGGTAATTCTAAGTCTGGTAATTTTTTGACTATTTCTTTAGTCTTTCTTACTAGCTTTTTATCCAATTCATTAAACCTTCTTTCTCCTTTGGGAGCTATTTTACCGAAGAGAGGTCCTGTGTATTTACTAAGATTAGGTATAAAATTTCTTGCATAGTTTTAAATTCCTAAAAATCTTTGTAGTTGTTTTAGATCTTGAAACTGTTATGGGAATTATAAAATTTTCTTAACTATATATGCTTGAATCTTAATTACTCCTTTTCCTATTTCTAAACCTAGAAATTCTATCCTAGTACATCCTATTTTTACTTTGCTAGGGCTGATGACTAGTCCATCCCTTTCACAAATTTCAAAAAATATCTTTAAATGTCCTATGTGCTATTTGATATTGTCTAAAAAAATCAAAATATCATCTATGTAAAATATTATAAAACTGTCATATGCTTTGAATATATTATCCATTTTTCTTTGGAATACCAAAGGAGCATTTTTGAGTCCGAAAGGCATGACTGTCCATTCGAAATGTCCTACTGGTGTGATTATCGTTATCCAAGGAATACTATCTTCATGCATACCTACTTGATGAAATCTTGACTTTAAATCAAACTTACTATAAACTTCTTTATTCCTAATCTTCATTAATGACATGTTTATACCTAGGAGAGAATATTGGTCTTTATAAATAGTCATTAAGTCTTTTGTAATTATATATCATTCTAGATTTTCCTCTAACTATCTCTGAGTGTTTTCTTACTATAAAAGCTACTATCCTATGTCTAGATTTACTTTCTCTTATAGCTCCTAAAGCTAATAATTCTTTAATATGTATCTTATACTCTTCTAGTTCTTGAGGACTGGGAATAATAGGCTTGTCTTGAATAATTAAATTTGGATTAATTATTTCTAATTTACATTTTATCTAATTTTTATGCCAATGCTTCGTAGGTTCTATGCCTAAAATTTGTATTTTTTGTAATCTATCTAATAAAGGGTTTACCTATGATTCGAAATCTGTAAGTCTTCCTAATGAATAATAAAGAAAATCTTCTATTTCATATCTTTCTTCTATATCTAATTCAACAAATTCTAATTCTTCTACTTGCTCACACATCTATTTGTAAGGTACAATACATATTTTATCCATCTTTTTAAATACTGTAATTGTTCCTTGTTCTACAATTATTCCTCCTCCTAGATTATTAATAAAACTCATTCCTATTATAAACTTAATTCTGTGTAGAGGCATTGCGTACGTAAATCCTAAGGGATATTTTTCTTTATTAAACTTAATAAATGCTTGTTTTAATTTCTTTGTGGCTACATGACTTCCTGCAATACTACCTACCCTAATTTCTGTTGTCATATTCTCATAATAGTCTTGGGGAAGTAAATTGATATCTATACTACTTCTAGAAGCTCCTGTATCTACTGTTCCTTCCACTACATAACTTTTTCCTTCTATTTCTAATTCTATTGTTACATTTAATAAATTATTCCATTTATGTGCTAAACTTTGTGGTTTTTTGAATGTAAAGCTTCCTTCACTTAATTCTACTTTGTTTATTACTTCTTCATCATCTTTTTTGTCTATTATTATCATGTTTTTTTGTTAATTCTAATTCTTGCTAAAGATTTTCTATTTCTTTTTCTAATTCTTCGATCCTATTTGCTTGTTCTCTGACTCATAATTTATAACTGGTTTGTATTCTAATTGTACTGGCATTATATTAAATTTATGTCCTAGTTCTTTTTCTGAACAATAAGCACAAAATATATTTTCACAAATATTACATACTGTCCTACTTCTTTCTATAGTACTTTTTAGGAATTCTATTTCCTATGTTTTCATAATCTTCTAAGTTATGATTACAATCTATTATATGTTTACTAGCTCTTTCTAAGTTCCATTCTATTAATACGAATAAGCTTACTTCTGTGATTTGCTTCATTATTTCTTCTATTTGTGATGTATCTATTTCTTCACCATCTTCAACTATAGACTGGATATCACTATCGTTTAGGTTTTCATCTTTTTCTACGCTAATTATATCTTCTCTTTCTCCTAAATCTTTTTTGATACTTTCAAACATTGCTATTCTTTCTTTATCTCCTTTTTCATTTTTACATTAACTAGCAAAATGTCCTAAATCTCTGCAAATATAACATCTACAATTTTTTTGTGGGGGTTTATGCTTCTTAAATTTTCTAACATGATTTTTGGCTGGTTTCCCTCTATAGGTTTTAGCCTTTCTAAGTCTATTTTTCTTTTCATTATTTCTATAATAATCTGGAATATACATCTATCCACAGAAGCTTAGGTCTTTTATCTGTTTCTGAGCTAATTGTCTTTTACAAAAATCTTTGATAAATTCAAAAGCAAAATTAATCCTGGGAGCTATTCTTATTACTGTTCCTTGATGTTTTTCTAGCCATGCTGTTTGTAACATCTGATTTAAAGGATCTGGGTACTTAGTAAAGTTATTATCACTAAGGGCTTGGTTTGTAAAAGCTCTACCTGTTAGTGTTGCTTTATTTAAATATGCTTTGCTAAATGCTACTATGTCTCCTTTAGGTGTTAATTCCATCTTTATTTAGTCTAGCATAGCTTGATTTTGTAATTATATTGTTCCTCTATACTGGTCATATCCTAATATCATTTGTCTAATCTATGTTGTTATGTTAATTGTATCATCTACATTTAGTACTAAATTCTGATATTCCTCTAGGTATGACTGTCTCCAACTCTGAAAATATGCTTTAGCTATTTGTCCTAATAAGTATCTTTTGTGACAAATTAAAGATAAATGAGTTGGCTCCAATTGAATTACAAGATTACATACTAACAAGCTTTTTGCTTTTCCTTGCCTTTGTGTGTGATGTGATATTAAAGCTTTGATCCTCCATCTAATCAGATTTTTTTAAAAAGAAAAACTAACAATTAAGATTTACTACTACTTGTGGTTAAGTATAAATTTATAATCCTATTTGTTAAATTAAAACATATTGGTCACATGTGTAATTTTCTTTTTATTTATAAATAAAATTTGCAAGGTTCTGTGACAATTATTTAATCAAGTTATTTCATGGTAATGTAGCTATTTTTATATAAAAGCATTTTTTTTTCAAAAAAGCAACAATTTTACAAGGTCAAGTGGCAGGGATTGGTTCTGTTGCTACATAACCTACTACACTTCCAAACCAAACCAAATTAGCTTGGGCTTTAGATGCAGTTTCTAATTCAAAAACATGGTATGGTTTCACAATGCCTATGAGGGTGGGAAATAGATACGGGCCAGTGTAATGCTGGTACTGTTCTTCATAAACACATTTGGATAGGATGGCATGTTTCATATGGGAATAGGGAGATCTAAGGGCCCCTTTGTTTTGTTTGGTAATGTGGTTGGAGTTTAGAGAATGTTTTCTAAATTAGGCCTAAAACTTACAACACAAAAAGTCATTTTTATTATTATCTTTCTGAACTTTTAAGAATGAAACTAATAAAAGTGGGCCTTTACATTTGAGTATGTGCTTGGAGCCTAAGTGGCTCTTACATGATGAGGCATGATCAAAATGTAATATTCATGAGCTGTTAGGAGAGTTAGTCCTTAACAGTGGATAGTAAATTCCTAAGTTTCCATTTTGTCTTTCACCTAAAGCATTACATTACCACACTCCTTTTTTTCTTCCTTTTTGATACTTTCAAGACATCAAATTCCATGTAGTTTACCTAATTTGATTACATTTAATAGTGAATGCTTGTTAACCATATTGCTTCTTATCATGAAGATCTTTAACCTCTATCAATGAGATAGCAAGTGAAACCAACATTCGACTTGCTTCAGATTCAGACAGGTATCTTTAATAGTTCCTTAGAGGAATACTTAGTAAGACTGTTCTTTTTGAAGAAAATTCTTTATGCTATTATTTGAAAAAGAATTGAACCCAATTCATTGCACCCCCACCCCCAAAATGTTAGTGTTGACTTCCAATGGATAATCTTCATATTACTTTGTTACAATTATATTTCATGTTACTACCTAACTGTAGTCAAGATCAATTTTTTTAATGAATGAGAGGTACTTGAGGTTTTGTGACATGTAATGAAGTTATAATTTTTTTATTGACTTGATGTACAAAAAATAAGGAGAACTAGGAAACTGTGATTGACAAATGTTAAGTTTCTGAAAAGCAATTGTTAAGTTGTTGGAATTTGTAGGTTCGATTTATAAGTAAATCTTTCTCAAGATTTATTGATCTGTTTTTAACAATTCAAATAAGATTTATAAGTGGATTTATAGCTGGTTCAACATATTTGCTCCTTGATTCAAATTTAATATCCACCTATTTCTAGCAACTATAATAGGTTTTCTTCCCTTTCTTCCTGCTATTTCTTTCCTTTTGTTTGCTTTTTCTTCATCTATTCTTCACTTCTTAATCTGTTCTTCAATTTTTTTGTCTCTTTTTCTTCTTTTTAATTTTTCTCTTCTTGTTCTCTATGTGGCCGATGGCTATTCTTTCTCTTTATGTGTCTGTATTTTCTTGTTTTTCTCATTACCATAGGCTATCATGGATAACATTGACACAAGCTGATAACGCCTCTCTCACTTTGCCTATCTTGTCCATGTATTAAAAACCAACAAATACATTCTTGTTGGAGTAGAACCCCAGTTTGGAAATATAAGGCATGAGCTTCACACACAAGATATTTACATGTTAATGAAATACAAACTAGAAGAAAGATGAAATTTATTTTTTCTTAACATGTAAGACTATTTGAGTAACATTCAAAACTAAGTTTGGTGTTTCAATAGGAGTTGTTGATGTTAAATTTTATGCCCAATTCACTTCTATCATTTCATATTTACCTTTATTCATGCTTAAACTAATGTTAGTTATTCATTGTAAATACAGATAATTGTTCCTTCCTATTTAGCTTATTGTAGTCATGCCAATTGATAAATCGTGGATTTTTAAACCACGGAACACCCTTGAATATGCAAATGGGTTAAACAATTTTTTGGATTTTGCTTTTAAACATAAGTCTATTAAAGGTCCTACAATTTTGTGTCCATGTTCAAAATGTGGTTTCAACAAGTGACAAACAAGGGATGTAGTTGAAGAACACCTAACTTGCAAACTTTTCCCTAAAAATTACAAAGTGTGGTATTTACATGGTGAAGATTCAAGTGTAATTGAGTTTGGGCCTCTGAAAGTACAGATGTCGTACAAGATAAACTACAAGCTCAAAATCCAATGGACAATATGATCAATGATGCATTTGGGTTTGTGAGGCACAATGTTAATGATGTTGATGCATCTTTTGAGCATGATGGTGGTCAACATAATATTGCACATGATGAAGATACTTCAGAGTCTTATAAGTTGATGAAAGACAATGACCAGCCATTATATGAAGGTTGTACGAAGTATTCAAAATTGTCGTTTCTAGTTAAATTGTATCATATAAAGTGCTTGTGTAGAATGAGTGACAAAGAAATGACTATGATTCTAGAATTGTTAAAAGATGCCTTTGAGCATGCTAAGATTCCCGACTAGTTCTATGAGGCTAAGAAAATCATCAACAAACTTGGTCTTAATGATACCAAGATACTGGCATGCCCATATGATTGTATGCTATATTAGAGTGAAGAGAATGAAGGCTTAGAAGAATGTAAAAGATGTGAGACGTCTAAGTGGAAGGATAAAAAGAATAAGCAACTTGCAAAGATCTTGCGCTACTTTCCACTAAAGCCAAGATTGCAAAGACTATTTATGTCTTTTAAGATCGCTGAGTCTATGACGTGGCATGCATCAGAGGGTAACCAAGACAGATTGATGAGGCATCCTAGAGATTTTGAGGCTTGGAAAAGATTTGACCTACATCTAGAATTTTTTAATGATACTCAGAATGTACGACTTGGTTTAGCTAGTGATGGTTTCAATCCTTTTGGAACCATGAGTACAAGCCATAGCACTTGGTTGGTGGTTCTTATCCCACACAATCGCCCTCCTTGGAGTGCATGAAGCAAACATCATTCATTCTTTCCATGATCATTCCAGGAAAACAAATACCGGGAAATAACATAGATGTATACTTACAACCTTTCATCAAAGAGTTGAAGGAATTGTGGTCTAATGGAGTGTGAACATTAGATTCTTCAAAAAATGAGATGTTTACAATGAAGTCAGCTTTAATGTGGACAATTAGTGACTTCCCTGGGCTTGGATCTTTATCTGGGTGGAACACACGTATTAGTCTTGCTTGGCCCATATGTAACTTTGACATGAACTCTTATAGACTAAAGCAAGGTAGAAAATGGTGTTTTATGGGCCACTGTCAATTTTTAGAAAAAGATCATAAATTTAGATTGTACCGGTCTCGTTTTAATGGGAGAATTGACCAAAGGGATCTGCCAGTAACTTTGTCAGGGTCAGACATATTGAAACAAGTTGAGGCCATTAATGTTATCTTCGAAAAAACATTGGAGTCTAATGATACATGCAAAAGAACTCGAGGAACAAGACCCGTTGAAGATGGATCAAGACAATGGAGGAAGAAAAGCATATTTTTTTATCTTCTTTATTGGGAGTCTAACTTGTTGCGCCATTGTTTAGATGTTATGTATATTTTAAAAAATGTATGTATGTGGTATACAATTTGCTTAATGAGACTGGGAAATCAAAAGATAATTTTAAAGCACGAAAGGATCTTAAAGAAATGGGTATAAGGAAGGAGGACCTTTGGCCAGATGATAAGGGGAGATTTTGCTCATCTTTGTTTACATTGTCAAATGCAAAGAAAATTGCTTTTTGCAAACTTTGAAAAATGTCAATATGCCAGATGGGTACTTAAGCAATATTTCAAGATGTATTGACTTAAAAAATCGAAAGCTCCCAAGCATAAAAAGTCATGATTGCCATATTCTTATGGAGCAATTATTACCTCTTGCCATACGTAATGTTTTACCAAACAATGCGACTACAGTGCTAATAGAGTTGTGTTCATTTTGTTGACAATTATGTGCTAAAAGCTTAAGTCACTCAGATCTTGATAGGCTTCAATCTCGCATCATTTTGACTCTTTGTCACTTGGAAATGTTATTCCCTCCTTCCTTCTTCACAATCATGGTTCAATTTAACTTGTCATTTAGTTGGTGAAGCAAAACACGGAGGCCCAGTACATTATCGCCGGATGTATCCTATTGAAAGGTGAATGTTATATCTCCTTGAGATTTTTTTTTATACAAATAATGATTCAAATTTATTGCTAATTATCAAACCTTATTTTAGGTATTTGGGACACTTAAAATCCTATGGACGAAATAGGGCACAACTAGAAGGTTCTATTGCTAAAGGATACCTAGTTGAAGAGGCTCTTATCTTTTGCTCTCAATATATAGAAGGAATTGAGACGTAAATCAATAGGCTTGCACGTGTTAATGATGATCCTAATGATAGAGATTCTTTACATATGTCTACCCTTTCTCCATCAATTGGTAGACCAGTAGGTGCTTTCTCAACCTTTGAGCTATCAAGCATGGAGAAAATTCAAGCATATCGATATGTGTTATTAAATTGTCCTAAAGTCAAGCCTAACATTGAGTGAGTACTTACACAAACTATAAATGAAATTAATCTTTAACAAACTTTAAATATCATTAAAGATGTTATGTTGATATCAAATGTTTATGTAGTGCATTTAAGGATCATTTGCAAAGGTGACCTAAAGGGCGAAGGATGACAATTACAAAGATAGAGAAGATTGTTAATAAAGATTTTATTGACTGGTTTCCTCGAAGGGTAAGTAAATTATGTAGCAAAAAATTGTGTTTGTTAATTTCTTTATAAAAGTTTGCAAAATCATGCAAATAGCTAACACATTAATTATTGTTTTAGCTTATGAACCCATACATCTCAAGTATAGTGTCGATTGATCTCAAGACTCTAGCTAATGGTCCAACATCACATGCTAGAAGATTTTCAACATTTAATATTAATGGGTTTAAATTTCAAACAATATCTCGAGAACATGGGTTGAAAACCCAAAATAGTGGAGTTTTTCTAACTTCTTCAACATCTTGTGTTGCTAGTAGTGTTGATGGAAACCTTAAAGAAGCAGATTTGGCATACTGTGGCAAGTTAGAAGATATCATTGAGCTTAACTACTATGGTCAGTTTAAGATTACTCTATTCAAATGTAAATGGGTTGATACTATTAGAGATAGGGGGTTTAAAAAAGATGCATGGGGTTTCACTTCCATTAATTTTTCACGATTGATTCACACGGGTGATCATGAAGAACATGATCCATACATTAAAGCTTCCTAAGCTGAAATGGTCTATTATGTGAATGATGAAATGAATAAAGATTGGAATGTTATTGTCCATTTGAAGCAAAGAGACTTGTATGATATGGGGGAACAAGGAGATACTGAAGTTTGTGAGACTGAACCAGGTCCACAACAAGACTTGGATCAATTTTTTGGAAACGTTGATGATCTACCATTGTTCAGGGAGGACGCTGATGATGAATTATTAAGTGAAGAGAATGATAATGATGAAGTTGAAGAAAATGAGCATATGTTAGAGTAAAGTTAATATTATGGTATGAAATTACCATGTGCTGTGTTTGCTACAGATTCTGCAAATTGGAAAGTAGTTGATCAAAGCTCAATTACCTACAACAGAATGTAAAGCAAATAAGCCTCTAGTCATTTGGTTTGTTTTTGTTTATTTTGGGGCTGATTGCACTGTTCCATTACCATAACCTAACCATATCACTATTATTAGGCTTACAAGTGTTTATAGGCCTTTAGTTTAACTTATTATTATTATTATTATTATTATTATTATTATTATCCTAGCATTGGGTTATATTTGTGCAAACTTTTTTTTGTTCCACTACCATAACCTAACCATATCACTACTCATGAATTGTGACAACATACTCATTTCTTTTTCTTTTTTATTATTTTTTGCAATGATACCTTACATGTGCAGATTTATATGGCAGCATATTGATCTCTTTTATATTGTTTTAACTTCATTATTATACTAAATTCAAATAATTTAAATTGATTCATTGTATTATATGTGCAGATATGCCAAAGCCAAAGCGAATTAAGAATTTGCTCAAATTAGTTGACGGGAACTCCCAACGTGCTTCATCCTCTTCTGACACGTCTATACATCCTCGTTTAATGCCTGCTAATCCAATTCAACCTATCTTGACACCTAATGATCCACTACAACCTAGTTTCACGCCTAATGATTCAGTCCAACCTAATTTGACACCTAATCCTCCAGCTTTTGCCCGATCACAGGTTATGTCTTCAACACCAATTAATTAGTTGTGTTTTTTTTTTTTTTCATTATGCTAGTCTTGATGTCTTAACTGCTATAATTTATGCTTTATTTACTTGTCACAGGTTATGTCTTCAATGCTGATTGATAATGAAGCTTCACAAATACCTAACCAATCGCAAACTACACAGCCAGAAACTCAAAGTCAAACTGCATAGCCACAAACTGAAACCTTGCAGCGTAAAGTTGGACGACAATCTAACCATTATTGGTTGGTAGATGCCACATGTATAATATATAGATATAAATTGATTGAGTATTTTGTTTCCCTTTTCATTTAATGTTCTTGGTTGTTATTTAATATAATATTTATTTGTTATAGATGAACATGGTGTTACTAGGAAACTTAAGTTAAAGGTTAAGGATGTCCATAACTTGCTTGATGGATTGCGTGTCATTGTGGATTTTGATGAGTTATCTTCACCTATTGGAGAAGCATCTGCTTTGCTTGCTGGAGTTTGTGGGCAATTATCAACAAATACTCTTTTGTTTCCTATAAGTTTTGAAACATGGTCAGATATGCCAGATGCTTACTTGGACAATGCATTTGATACTGTCCTCAAGGTAATCGTAATCTTATATAAATTTTATGCTTTATTTTCATTTTTAGAGTATAATGTAGTGAACTAACATTATGTTATTTAAAGGTACGGTTCTGTTTTTAAAGAAAATGAAGATGCTGTCAAAAGATATGTCAATTTCTCAATTGCTAAAAAATGGAAGGAGTTTAGATTTAAGCTTTGGAATGAATTTTATGACCCAATTTTGAGTAGAAATCAACTTATCAGCAATGTTCCACAAGATATTAACATGGACCAATAGGCATCATTTGTTGACTATCACTTAAAACCTTTTACAGTGGTACATACTTTGTATATAATGAATAATTATTTACAAATAACTTGTTATTAAATTCTAGCAAGTAATCTACTTTCACTTGTAGGAGCTTTGCAAGAGGAATAAAGTGATTAGAAAAAAACAAACTATTCTTCACACATGTGGTGCCATGTCTTTGTCAAGGAGAAGGTATGACTTGGTAGTTTACATTGTCCTAATTGATTTCATTGTTTACATTAAGTATAACCTTATTTGACTTTTACTTCTATTTTTAATGTCTTTAGAAAATTCAAACCGGTAAGGCCATTGGTTGAGGCCCATTGTGGAACATCACTCACAAGAGAGAAAATATGTCAATGATAAAGCTAAGGAGATAGGGGTAACTTGATACTTTCCTTTTATTGCTACTATTCTGCATTCCTTGTATTCTAATTTCTTGTGTATAGAAATTTTAGTATGTAGGTTGGTAGTGGGTCATTATTAAATGCATGATCCAACATGATGCTTTAGATTGAATATAGATCCTGTGCATCATTATAGATCTGATTTAAGTATTGAATACAAACTAGATTTGTTGAACGATAGGTGTAGCATAAACCAAACAATGTGACACCTTACAGGTGTTCATTTTTCGGACCGGCCCAGCGCAATTGGAAACCCGCTGGGCGTGGCGCTGGGCATGCTGACCCGCTAGGCGGGTGCCACTAAAACAAGGCCCTGGTGGCCTATTGAGCCCGCCGGGCAGGCACGGCACCGTTTTATTTGAGTATTTGCTTTATCCTCTTTTAACATTTCTTATTTTTTTCACCAGCAATACTTTTCAATGTTATCTGATTTCTATTCAATGTTATTTGTTTTCTAACTTTTGATATGTGATTTACTACACCTGCTTCGATGTAGTTCAAATTACCTAAGAAATACCTTAATTGAACATGCAAATTTTAAGTTTGTTGATTTATCGGTTACTTAGTCACATTACTATCAACATTGTTGGACTTTGATAGCTTGTCTTGTTTTTTGGTTACTTGGTCATATTACTACTTGCTGGTTATTGGTTACTTGTTGTTATTGTCTTAATTTTTGCTTTGGTTTGATGGATTTTTTTTTTGTTTTATGTAGGAGAAAATTGATGACTACCTAAGTCAAAACTCAGAAGCTGTATCTAAGATTTCTCCAAATGATATTGTTGGCGTCATATTTGGCAAAGAACATCCTAGTTGTGTTCGGGATTTAGGATTGGGTCTTTGTCCTACCATTGCATTTAAGCATATCACCACGCGACTTGGTGGTATCAATTCTGGTTCAAGTAATGCTAGTGCATCCTCTATGGGCATAGAAGAAAAATTTGTAAATATGGAATATGAAATTGTAACTATGAAATCCCAAGTTCAAACACTTATTGCTTATATTGCTACAAAGGAAGGGGGCAATATTCCTCTAGAGTTAGCTACCTTATTCCCAACTTCTACACAACATGTCTGTCTTTAGCATACAAATAATGTAATGCATAATGAGTTAAATATTAGCATACAAATATTGATTAATTAATATGATTGTTTATTATTTCTTACAGGCACCGAATGTGGGAAGTGGAGCTTCAACGCCTATTAATAATATAAGAAGATCAATAAGGGAAAGCAACACACATGTAGCTGGTCTTCAGACTCCTTCTAGCTAGTAGCATGCGACTTGTTTAGGATTAATATATTCAAACTTTGACTTATGTAATTTTGAAGTACTTTTTTATTTATTACTTTGCAAGTTTAATTATTAAATGAATGACTTCTTAAAATAGTTAAATTAATGACTTGTGTAATTTTGGAGTACTTTTTATTTATTATATGAATGGTTTTTAACTTATATTTAGGTCTTACATATTTCCAATAGTTATATAATGATATTTAAAATACAATTGATTGTAAATTAGTGAAATAATGATATTTAAAAGTGAATTACAACAAATTATGACGTATACAAAGCACTATTATTAATATAAATTTAAGGCAATTCATAATTGTTAGAATGGTGGTTAGAAATGCCATAGTATGCTATTCGAAAGTAATTTTATTTCAACATAATGACAGTTCAAACTGCCATGTTTACCAGCAAATTGTGGCTGTTAAAACCACCTTATTAACCAGTGAATTGTGGTGGTTTAAACCACCTTATTAATCAGTATATTGTGGCCGTTCAAACTGCCTTATTAATCCATAAATTATGGCGGTTCAAACCGCCTTATTTAATCAGTATATTGTGGCAATTTAAACCGCCTTATTAATAAAAAAATTGTGGCAGTTTAAACCACCTTATTAATCGGTAAATAGTGGCGGTTCAAATTGCCTTCTTGTACGAAAAAACCATTCTTGCACTGCATATTATGGCATTTTTCAATCGCCATTTTTAACTATTACAAATCGCCATGTTATTCATAGTATATTATGGCGGTTTGAATGGCGGTTCATGATAAACTGCCATTTTATACTGAATGGTGGAGCTTATTATGGCATTTCTAAAAGCCTCCATTCTTGTAAAAAATGGCGGTTAAAACCGTCATTATTTACAAAAAAATCTTCGTTTTTTACAATATTTTTTTTAGTATAATGGGGTTGATTATTTACACCTTTATCTATTATTTGGTTTCCCTATTTATGTAATTACTCTCCAATTTAGTTTTCATATTACTGTAATTATTTCGTAATTTAGTTTCCTTGTTACTGTAATTATTCCTTGATTTATTTTTTCTATTACTGTAAGTACTTCTTAATTGGGATGATCTTAGCCAATATATTTGTAATGATCTCTAAAATTTGAAACAAGTTAAATGAAGCATTTTCTCCAACTAATAGCCTCCCCAAAACTATCTAATCAATCAATAATAATAAATTTGGCACTCACATTAGTAGAGTAAATAACAAATGCAGTAACAAGAACTATGTCATTTGTTATTTGTTATGCCTCTCCCTCTTCCTTGCCAATAAGGCCACACACACATAATTATTAATAGGTTATATGATACAAAATACAATAATTCGACGCTTATAACACTAAGGTTAATTTCTATGCCTCTCCCTCTGCTTATCACGTTGCCTTTGCCTCTATAACCTCTCTCTCTCTCACACACACACACGCATTTCCTACAAATATGACATGAAATCATTACATATGTCAACATCTTACATTTATACATATTTGGTAAGCTAACACTTACACTACGTAGCTTAGAGTGAATAAGATTTGTAGCAACTACTATGGTATTATCTTGTGGAATATGCTCAATACATAAATTTGATTTTCTTAACTTATCTCTTTTTGATTTGACTTGGATCCCTCATCATTCTAATTTGTTGGATTCCACCTTGTTCCTATGTTCCTTCACCGATCTCTTGTCCTAATCAACTCGAATTGGTCATCGACTCAGCTAGGGCACTGGTCAATAGTCAAATTGGAGGGTCACTAGTTGAACTACATGACTCGGTCTCTATTAAATTTTTTGAAAATATTCATGACATATAAATTTCATACCTATAAAATTTATTAAATTAAAATTTAATGGTGATGTGTAGTCCATAAATAAATAAAAAATCAACAATGGTATTTGACATGAGGGTGAAGGAAGAAGGACAGAAGGCTACGCATTCAGGTCAAACAAATAAGAGCAAGTGAAAAAGTAAGTGCAATTTTGCAGTCAACACGAGAGATATTTGTGTCATACGCATACATGAATTTGGATTTTGGTTTTACGATTTCAATGATTATTATCATTTCACATGTGAATAATTATTTTTTTATAATTAAAATTAATAGTAAATAAATATTTTTAAATATATAAATTATATTATAAGTTGGGGTTTCTATTTTATTTCAATAGTTGTAGTTAAAGTGATGTCGTTTCATGCTTTGAAAAGAAAAAATTTCCTTGAAC
Organism: Spatholobus suberectus; assembly: GCA_004329165.1. Taxonomy (NCBI): domain Eukaryota; kingdom Viridiplantae; phylum Streptophyta; class Magnoliopsida; order Fabales; family Fabaceae; genus Spatholobus; species Spatholobus suberectus. Next base: position 17,129,691 of record CM014732.1, on the reverse strand, counting down.
TGGTACTGGTCAACCCGCCAGTTCATTGGTTTAACCTTAAAACTCACCGACTCACACCAGTTCATATCAAATCGATGGCATGTTCGATCCAATCATCGACTCGAATCAGTTGCACCACCAATTCTCAGTCCGATCGGCCAATTAGAACTAGTTTTTAAAACATTGGTCTCAATCATCAATTCTTTCTCCCACAAGCACAATTTTGATAAAAATATCCCTTGATGAAGTTTATATCCCTGGCATTGTGGGCCTTAAATGCAAATGAATTACATAAATTCGGAATTGAAATCTTATGAATTAAAGTTTCTAAAATTAGGATTTAGGGATATACAAGTGATATGAAGACATAGATGCCACGTCATCATCCACATCAACTTATCCATATCATATTATTTTTAAGGCAAGTTGGATGTCACTTACACAAATAATAAAATATAATGGAAGGATTATACAAAAATGAGAAAAGGATTTTTGAGAAATTTATTTGAAAAAAATAGAAAATTAAATAAAAAAATCATAAAATTTTGAAGAATAAAAAAATTATTTAAGCTATTGGGGTATAATATACTAGTTAAAGAGTTGTTGGGCATTCTAGTCTTGCTACCTCAGAAAATAAAGTAAGCATGATGACTTGCTTCACAAATAAAGACCAGCAATTGACCTATGACATATGACAAGTGACATGCATTCTAATAATCATTGAGCATCCCATGTACTAGTGCTATATTGTATTATTAAAAGTTTTGTTGCAAAGTTTTTGCTAGCAATCCAGATTTTCAAGAGTTCTGAAAATATAATTGACTTCTTGCAATCGAAGAATAGATAATCAATGATTTAAATTTAGTTTTAATATTCTATCATTAAATAAATTATTTTCAAGAATTAATTGAGATATTCTACGCTTTGAAAAATTACGGAAGATATTGAACATTCACGCAAATCTCAATAATGTTCTTTAAAAAATTAAACTCAAGTATACACATTAATTATCTCAAATTCTTCAAAATTCTTAAAGTAGATATATATGGATCATTATAAAAAACTTATAATGAGATTAAAAATATTATCTATTAACTTGTTAAAGAGTACGAAAAATTATGAGAATGGACATATGATTCTCACAAATTTGTAAGGATTAAGTTGTTAATCTCGATGACATCTCATTTTTTTAGTGCGTAAAGGCAAAATATATTTTTTAATTTTTATGATAAATTAAAATAGAAGTATGAAAAATTCAAAAATAAATACCCTTAATAAAATAATATGTACTTATTATAAAAATTTATGGTCTTCAAATCATATGTACGATTTTCATTTCTGAAATTCCAATATTGAAAAAGAAGACACTATTTATTCCTATTGTACATACAGGACTTTGAAGATCAAGAACCATATGTTTCTCTTATCATAATCTTAATGAATTCGGTTATGCTTTTGCTTTAATTTTTTTTCTATTTATTTTATTGATAAATTAACACAAAATATTTCATATTTATGATGTTATCCTTTTAAAATATCTTTCTTAATTAATTTTTAATAATAAATTTGTTACAGATTGAGCTTAGGCCTAATTTGTATAATGACCCATCTTGATCCAAATATTGGATTAGCCCAAAATTACAAGTGTTGACTAAGATCAATACCAGAAACAAAAGTCTTAATATACACTTGTAAACAATAGACCATATTGGAGTAAAGTCATCCTGTCAATACACCAAGACAAACTATTATTGTCCATGAGAGGCCTTAGCCTCGTGCTAAGAAATCCAACCCAACTTAAACATCTATACATACCATCACTGTCACTATAGTAAATAAGCATTTAATATACATCATTATTCTAGTCAAATTCTTCTTAACTTGAGTATCAGAGTGTCTTCTACAAGTATTTACTCATTTTTTTACAATGTCTCAACCTCGTTAGGAAGCTAATCAAATTAAGACCTTAGACATCAATTCACTTGCATTCCAAGAAAAATCTATCAAAACTCAGTCTCATCAACAATCCACCTCAGACATGTCGGTTTTAGTCCATCTAGGACAGACAAATCAAAATTCATTAAAACCATATAAAAATAATTATAATACAAAAAGAATCAACATTGGCAGGAAAGTATGGTAGAAATTTGATGATGAGTAATTGAGTATATGTTACTATCTTTAATAATTTCTTTTGGATCTATGTTTACATGTTTCCATAATGAGTGAGATTGTTCGTTGTTGACAGGCCCACCTGCCAGCTAGCCTGACTATTCATTGAAAATCTCTTAATACTATATGTATGATCTATCATACGGTCCTGTTTGCTAACTATTCTCTGAAGAGCTCACATCCAAATTTATTATAGGTGGAACCCATACATAACCATCATTCACTTTGCCAATATCCATAACCACAATATATAATGGATAAATCCGTTTTAAAAACCTCTTTTATTTCCATAAACTATTGCTGGCTAACTAATACACGTTCACCAAATAATCAGACGACCACAAGTTTATATTGTTGGTGAAGGAATTAGAAAACCATCGTCTGTTGTTCTATACAGAGAATGCATGCATTATTTCAAGTTCCAAGGTGTCTTCTTGAGCGTATCATATTTTTTTGAATATGGCAACAGCTGAAGTCCCGCGTGACCCTTCCCTGTCATAACTTTCACAGCTTATACCAAAGGGATTGTGTTTAGCCAAAGGGTTAGTCTCCCATAACATAACAAACCAAAGTTTAAATTTCCATCGAGAGAGGTACTTATGTTCAGTATCCGGTAGTATTGCCTTAAAAAATATATATATATGTGGGGAAAAAAAAAAACTTCCAAAGCTTGTTAGACATAGACACATGCTGGTGGGTGAGGTTCATCAAACCGGGCTTGCTCTCTTCGTAGTACAAATCTAAATTTGAGTATTAAAGAAAGAAAAAGAAAAGGAAAAATGCAGATTCATGATGCAGTGAGTCGGTGACACGAATTCCAGGCTGATCCGTATCGAAATGAAATGACTATACATGAGAAATTGGGTGAATGAATTTGGTGCTACATTGGTAGATGCTAGATATGACACGGCTTTTAATATGGTCTATTTTCTTTTCCTGGTTAAAATTGTTGGGTAAAAGCAAACGTGAACTTTGCCATTTTACTTAAAATCTATTTGACCATCCTCGAACATTTTTGTCCACAAAATCAATTAGGTAAGTAGTGTTAAAGAACGACTTTTAGACATATTTTACTCATGAGATTAGATTTTATAATTCACTTTCTAATTTTCCTTATCACGTATTTATGCTTATCTAGATTTTATATTTTTCTTAAAATTAGACGTATAGGAATCTATTCTCAAGTGAAACAAAGTGATATTTAACAGAAATCTCGAAAGAACAATTAGAGTTGAAAGATCAAGTGCATGAACCCGTTATGGTAAGAGGGTCAGAAAACCCGTGGGTCATAGACTCCAGGTCTAGTAAAGTCATGAATTATCACGAAAGTTAAACCAGGGAAAAGATGACGTTTACCCGGAAAAGTGGAAAGTGGAAGTGGTGGACAAGCAAAGTTACCTAACAATGAGGATTATGCCTTTTTAATGTGATGGAACTGAAATCCCAGCCATGAAAACTTTAGAAACCCACATGGCCACAAAACATTAAAATCATGTGGGACAAATGAAAGGACAAGAGTTACAATGTCAGACTTTGTAGTTTAAATCTCTTTTCATTTTCTGATCTTAGATCTAGTCTCAGTGCTCTGAAGATCCTCTGTCAAAAAGATCCAAAACCCTTTTCTTATCCATTGCTCCCTTTATCACTCAAATCTTTAGACCAACTCTGCCATATTGAGTCCTTATGTGCTTTTACAGCTAAGTCTGTTCCTGAATTTTGGCATACCTCGAAGGCCCAGATGCATTCAACTCAGGTTCAAGGTACATAGAACCAACAAGCCTCAGTATTCTCTGAACTTACATGAAAGCTGCTTGGTTTCTCATCCCAAGATACCCTTCTCAGTTAGTTTGGCCCATACCAGGTTGGTCTTTAGCTAAAACTTGTTCTTATCTAATGATGTCTGCTTTTCCTAGGTATATAATATAACTTCAGTAAATGCGATCGTGTGAAGCATAAGCAGCTAAAGAAAACTTGATCTTATTTCAGTAACAGAAACTTATTTTTTATTACTTTAAGGGATTGCCAAAAAAACTATGGTTAGATCCTGCTGGAAACCAACTGTGGTGGGTGATGATGGAGATGTGAATGGGCGAGTTGAGGGGCTGCTATGGTACAAGGATTTGGGGAACCATCTTTATGGGGAATTCTCTATGGCTGTAATTCAGGCTAATAGTTCATTGGAGGATCGTAGCCAACTTGAATCTGGACCCTTGACTTCTGACTATTTGGGTCCTCAAGGAACCTTTATAGGTGTATATGATGGTCATGGTGGCACCGCGGCCTCGCAGTTCGTCAGTGATAATCTTTTCTGCAATTTCAAGAGTATGCTATGCCCTTAACTTTATCACAAGCATGTGTGTATTCTTTGGAAGTATAGTTTTTCTCTCTGCTGCTTTTCAAATGAATTGCAGACTGAAAAAACATTAATAGGTTCTTTCTTGACCCAAGTATCAAAAAAAAAAAAAAAACGTTGGTATCTTTAAAACCATTCACTTCCAAAATAATTGCAGTAAAAAAAAATTATTGAAAAGATTACATTAAAAATTATGAAAAAGTGTAGTACTACATTTTTTAATAAATTTTTTTTATTTTTAATTCCTTAACCAGTACTCTAAGAACATGAGTTAGCATTTTTCTTAAGTATAAAGACTAAAAGTTAAATTAAATAAAAGCATAGATGTTTAAGAAACTTACTCCATAACAAGAATAATTTTGTTTTCATTAATATCATTGTGGTGATACATTTTTGTGTATAAACCAGGTTTCGCAGCTGAGCATCAAGGCATTTCAGAGAATGTTATACGAAGGGCCTTTTCCGCTACAGAAGAGGGTTTTCTGTCTGTTGTGAAGAAACAGTGGCTAAGCAAGCCACAGATCGCATCCACGGGTACATGTTGTTTGGCAGGGATAATTTGCAATGGCATGCTATATATTGCAAATGCAGGAGACTCAAGGGCGGTGTTGGGGAGAGTAGAGAGGGCAACAAGGGAAATATCAGCTATCCAATTGTCTGCAGAACATAACGTTAACATCCAAACAGAGAGAGATGAACTTCGGTCGAAGCACCCCTATGATCCGCAAATCGTGGTTATGAAACACAAAGTTTGGCGTGTGAAAGGCCTCATACAGGTAGAAATTTGAGTGATTCATAGCACTAGTTGTTATTGAGGAAGATTTTAGTACTCGTTTCTTTTTTCAAACTTCAATTTTGACAAATAAAAAAAAGAGCATTTCTCAAACATGTATTAGATTCTAGAGCCGAATCCTTTTAAGCAAAAAGACTCAAAAGCAAAAGTACTTATAGGGGAGAATTATGAGTGCCATTGCATGATTGATTATGCTTGATATTGTTGAGAAGGCCATAGGCTACAACATAAGAACATGTCAATTCCAAGGTAACAGATTTTGCCTTTGCAGGTTTCAAGATCCATAGGTGATGCATATCTGAAGAAAGACGAATTTAACAGGGAGCCTCTACCGTATAAGTTTAGACTGCCTGAACCCTTCTTCAAGCCGATTCTTAGTTATGAACCATCAGTATCAATGCATAAACTCCATCCTGACGATCAATTTCTCATCTTTGCTTCTGATGGTTTATGGGAGCAACTTAGCAACCAAGAGGTTGTCAATATAGTCAGCAATAACCCACGAAATGTAAGGTTCCTTTACGTCCATTCAAGGATGTTTGTTGTTTTCTTATTGTGCAAGAGTCCCTTCTGAATAATATGGGTTCGTAATTCATAACAGGGAATTGCTAGGCGGCTTGTGAAAGCTGCACTTCGAGAAGCAGCTAGGAAGAGAGAAATGAGAGTCTCAGACCTCCAAAAGATTGAACAAGGGGTTAGGAGACACTTCCACGATGATATTACGGTTATTGTTGTATTTCTAAATCCCAAACTCATTGATAATAGCTCTCTCTTGGCTTCTCCTCTTTCAATCAGAGGAGGTGGGTCTGTCAATTTTTAGTTCAAACAATTATGGGCTTCCTGTTTACAGAATTGTTACCAAAAGCAGATAGGCAAATAACATAACATCACACTTCAACAACCGCAGCATGCCTTTCAAGTCCTTAAAGCAGTTTCTGATTATTGTTGAAGATTGAAGATTATCATGGAATAAATCTCTTTCAAAACCTGTTATCAAAGGATACTAAAAAAATAGGCACAGCCATACAGTTGTTCCCCAACTCCGCCACCAAAAAAACAGAAAAGTCATTAGTAGTATGACATTGTGCTGATAGATGAATTTACGAAAATAGTAACAATTTACGTATATGGAGACTAAAATAAAGCAATTATCACTATAAGCAATCAAGTTTAAAATGTCCCACCATCTCTCTCCCGACTTCTGTTTCGTTTATGATCAAGTTAACGAGAAAAATATTTATTGTGTAATCTTGTGTTTCCTATGACGGAATCTACGGCCTCGGGTCGCTCAACCTCAAGCAAGGGTGCATAATAGCTAAGCTCCGTAATTTGCATACTAATTGTCCTTGTAGGCATTGCTGTTGCTGAGGTCTTTCTATAGTAAGCATGCAATATATTTCCCTCACCACAAAAACACACACTGAGGACAATGGGCAAGAAAAACGCTGTATCTAAAATATTGTTGTTTCTCTAAAGTTGTGTTTGGATAAAAAAATTTAAAATTTTAAAAAATTTGAAATGTTTGAAATTTAAATTGTTTTAATTTAAATTTTCTTCACCATATACAAAATTTAATTTTTAAATATATATTTAAAATTGAAATTTCAATATTAAACTTTTTAGAAAACAAACATTAGTCAATTTTAAATATTTAAAAATTCAAAAATATAAATATTGACGTTTTTTATGTCAATATTGATAAAGAAAAAAAAAGAAAATAGAGAGAGATGGGAGAGAGAGGAGACACAAAGGAGAAGAAAGAAAGTCAAGAGAAGGAGACGAGAGAGAGGAGAAATATAAAAGAAAAAGACCATAAAAAAATAAAGAACAAAAAAAAATGAGAGGAAGAGAAGAGAGAGGAGAAAGAGTGAGAGAAGGGGGGCGGGGGGAGGAGGGAGAAAATAAACATAAAAGTAAAATAGAATGAGTATAAAAAATTTTAAATTCTTAATTTTTATTTAAGTCTGAAACTTTACAATTTTAAATAATCAAAATACCTTCATAAATTATTAAAATTTTAATATCTTACTAAATTTTCCATCCAAATAACAAATGTCACCACAAAATATTTTAAATTCCCTATAAAAATAAATTATTCTCTTAAAATTCTTAAGTGTATTATAGCTTGTGTTTTGAAAGTGACAACGTTTAATGTTAAAAACAGACTAAGCCAAACCTTTATCAGTAACAGAGTCAGAAACCTTTTGTTTTTGTTATTACATATCCATTATTCACTGACTTTTTTTCTAAGAGAATAAAATTAATAGTAAAATAATTAGAAAGATAGGCATTACGAAGCGCTCTCGTCCTGTTTCAAGAGAACCCGAAAACACGTAGAGAAGTTGGCTCAAGAACATACGGAACTCGATAATTTTGAATACTACGTGCCATCCTGCATTGATGAATACTATCCTGGTCCGGTAGTGCCGTAGCCCATCAGGCTTATCCCTCGTATAGAGCACTCTGATAAGTTTGGGAAGCTCAGATTGGGAATTGGAAGAAAATTCCCAGCTTACGCTCGAGCTTCGTAAGCTTCATAATCTCCCCTATCGGTATTTTGCTAGTGGTCTTCTTTCATGACAATGCTATAGAAAAATTAAATGTAAATGGGTTTACCTTTTTTTTTTTTTTTTGATGCATTGTAAATGTGTTTACTTAAAACATGAAAAAAAAATGTTTTACAAAAACTGGGGTGATCATTTTCTAAAAATATATCGCATAAAGTAATGATCCTTCCATTCATTTATACTAGCTAGCAAAATATTTTAACCTCCAAACATAGGTACAAACAAAAAGCATAAAAATAAATTACATTGTAATAATAAACCAAAAAAGTAAAGAGTTCCCTCCACATCCAGCCCTACAAATGTACAATTCTAAATTTTGGCAACCGAGTAAACTACGAAACATCTTCAAGGGGTTAACTTATCTTAAGGCGACTGCAAAGATAATAAAAATTGGAAGCTACAGCCTTGAAAATAGAAGAGTTAAAACCTACTTGAAAACATGTATAGAATTCAGCCACGCCTTGAGTTTTCATTTCAAACATTCAGCTTACCATTATTTCACCCTCATTTTTTCCTGAGTGCCGCAAGATAGTACCAGGAACTTGAGCTTAAACATTTCTGCTGATCCATTAAAGTAGTGCAATAGCTCTACGCCAAACAAAATATCATTTCTACAAGCACCAAAACATAGTGTCTATTGATCCCCTTTTCGAGAAACATGCTTCTAGTCCACATGACGTGCTTTAATAGCTACTTTCAAATAAGATCTAAACACGATAAAACTCTAAAAGTGGCAATGCGGCATAGACACACATTAACGAACAACTTCAAGGACACTAGGATTGAAGAAAAGCAATTTCACACACAAACCATATCAGTATTTCTACGTCCCCCCAACCCCTGGATTAGCAAGCAATCATCCCTATAACAACCCCCCCCCCCCAAACAAATGCCCAAAAATATTAAGCATTAACCAGAAACACGTTCATCCTATGGGCATGATATTCTATTTAAGGGCCTATTTCCTCATGTAATTATCACTCCTCAAAGACATATTAAGCAACAAAACCTATCATAACATTAGCAGATTATGGATCAGCATGATGTTGGATCAAAAAATCCTACCTGGCACTACCTTTTAGCACAATGATAATGCATATTTCAAAAGCAGTAGATTAGGTTGAAAGAAATTTAAAAAAAGCTTTGTTCCTGCATACCTTCGTTCATTAAATTGTTTTAGGCTGTAGATTCCAAAATTCAAATCTTTGCAGATTTTAAGATTAGTAACCCTATGAAGACAACCATTAATTACCCCAAAGCTGTCACCTATAAAGCCAACACTACGAAAAATCGAGAACAAGCTTCTTGAGACCACTTGAATCTTTTCCATCTCATAGGGGAAGGCATCAGTGAACAAATGAAAGATAGATGCATCTGGGATTAATAAGTAGAAACAGTGTGTGGAGGCGACTCTGCAAATCTTGATCTGCTAAAAACTAAAAACTGCAGAAAGAGTTAAGGAAAAAAGGTTTATAAAACAAAAAACAAAATAAAATCACAAATCAGATTAAAACTGAAGACATGTGCAATATACCAAAGCAAAGGATAACAGGCAAGAACAAAAGACCACTGACTTACAAGAAAATTTCCTACAATTAAAGACGCAACCTGTCACTCAGGTCCCTCCTCCAGCTTTGCCTGCAATAGCAGCCTTCTAGTTTGAAACACAACAAACAGAAAAGTCAACACCATTTTTTTTATTTTTTTTGCATAAACCCTCAATTTTATCATTGAAGTATTACCCTCTCTCCTAAATGGTCCTTAGAGTAAAAAAAATCATATAAGTAATCTCTCTAGTATTAGAAATCATGCTATGTAGTCCCCCACATATTGAAAAACCCTTCAAATTGGTTCCTGAACATTAATAAAATATATCAACTTAGGAACTAACCTGATAGATATTCAATATTTGGAGATTATTTATATAATTGTATTACTGGGTAATAGTTGGGGGGCCAAATTGGTGGTTTATTCATAATTTTTTCATCTTTCTATGACTCGAAGCATTGGAAAAGAGCAAAGGGTCTTACCGGCTCAATCTTTCCCTCGCCATTAACTTTAGCTATAGAAGTTGATGACGGATCTGAAAACCTGCGAACACAAAACAAAAGAACCTAATAAGACACCGTGTATGTTTGATTCTCATAAGCAATATGGAATGGGAGAAACAAATTAAGACATGCACCCACCTAAGTGCCCTTGCTTTCCTTTTATCTTCTTCCAAAGGATCAATTTTGGAAACGGGTGCAAACCTAGCAAGTCGAGCTTTCTTCTTTGCCTCCTCATCTGCAGCTGTAGTAGGACTAGGCATCCCAAACCTGCGAACCAGGATAAGTAACGGTGTTCATTTGCATTCCCAGTAAAATGTCAGGAAAAAAATAAAGAGAAACTAAAAAGTAAAACCTCTCTGCCCTAGCCTTCCTCTTTCGCTCCTCCGATTTTGATGCCTCAGATTCCTGCGAAGCGGACCCGGTGCCAAACCTGCACGTGAAGAAAACGTCAAGTGAGACAAACCACAATTTTCTGTTATACAAACTAGGGCACCAAATCAATACATGAACAGATAGACAAAATTGAGAAATAACAGGGACGATTTGGAAGCGTGAAATTGAGAATGGACCTTTCGGCTCGGGAATTGCGCTTCTCTTTCTCGGACAACTGGACGGAAATGCCGAATCGCTCGGCGCGGCGGATCTTCTTCTGAATATCGGAGAGCGGAGCGTCGTTTCCGGATTCGGGCGGCGGAGATGTCTTGGCATCGGCGTCCTTGGCGTCAACGTCCTTGGCGGCAGGGGTTGGATCTGGTGCGGTGGGGTCTTCTAGGGTTTTGTTAGGGTTTTCAGGTGCTGGGTTGTTGTTGTTGTTGTTGTCGGTAGGGGTTGCCATTGGAAGCGGAAGATCGATCGAACAGCGAAGCAGAGAGAATCGAACACGGCGTCACCGAAATGGAGCTACAGGTGGCGTGGGATTCCTTTCCCTTCCGTATACACTGGGAGGTTGGTGTTGTGTCCTCTACTTGTTCCTTTTCTAAATTGCAAACTAGCAAACTGTTGCTGTGTACTATAGAATATGATGTATATGCTGCACACATATATTTTGATTTTAATTTGGTGCTCGGCGTGTGGGCTACTGGGCCTGGGCTGATTAGTGAGGCCAAGTAAATAGTTACATTTTTTAATTAATATTCTTTAAAAAAAAATACATGTTATTTTAATCTTTTTAAAATTATTTTTTAATTTTACGTAATTTTTAATTTTTAAATTTGATCTAAATTTAAATAATATATATGTACAATCCCATAAGCTTCTTTGTAGGGAATCATAACCCTATGAATCTTTGGAAATGATGTTCGATACGTCTCATAACTCACCCATTATTCACCCACTAATAAGTTTTCAACTCATGTATTGTTTACTAGTATAGAGGAAATGTTATCAACGCTTTCTAAAATACTCTTTATTGTTGGCGATAATTTATTTGAAATTATAAATTTTGGTAAGTCTTATTTTTTATTTAATAAGCCTCTTTTTGATTTTGTAGTTTTTAATAAATTTTGACTAATAATAAAGTGTGTATGTATAAGAAAAAGAGTTTAATGGTCATGTATTGACAGTATAAATTAGTTTTACACTGTCATTTAATCACATACCACCATTTATTGTAAGTTTGTTGACTTTTATAATAAATACATTAAAAGTAATATTAATGGTGATTTTTGATTGGATGACAGTGTAAAATTTTTTACACTAACAGTGCATGACCATTAAACTCTAAGAAAAAGTGTGTTAAAAAATGTGTATTAAAAAGTGTGTTAAAAAATATGTTGCTAACACTTCTCTTGCTATAAATGCAACTTTAAAGAAAAATAATTAATAAAGGAAAAGAGCCATAGAGAAAAGAAGAGTGCTAATGTTTTAGCATTCAAATTTTTTTATATTAATTAAAGTTTAAGTTTTAAATTAATTATTAAAACTTTTATTTCAATTTTGTCCCCAATAAATATTATTGTCTTGAAATACTTAATAATGTATTTATAGAAATTAAGAAAGAGAGTAAAGATATTTTAGTAAAATTGGTTCAAAATAAATACTGCCTTTTTTTTTTTAAAGCTTTAATAAATGCCATCTTGAAGTACTTGCTTTTCTTAATGTGTGAAAAAAAAAAAAACAACCTTAAACATCAATCAAATTGAAATGGAGGGAATATTAAAAATTACAAAATTATAAATGAAACTCATTAAATGAGGAATAGGAGTTTTAATTTTGTGTCTTTCAATAAATTTTACTCAATAAAAAAATGTGTTTAAAAGACTCTGTTTATTAGTAGTATTTCTCGAAAAGAAAAATAAGTACATAAAAGAACACATTCCTCAATCATAAGGCTATGTTTGGATTACTATTTGGGTGTTTCAAAATTACTTTTATCTTATTAAACTTAGTTTGCTTTTATATTTGGTTGTTCCCTAAAATAATTTTGAAAATTTAGTTTGTCACTAAACTGAGCTTGAGTTAAAAGCAACATAAAAATTGCTTTTGAAAACTCATTTTTTTGTTGAAAGTATTTATACAAGTGTAATATCAAATAAAAGTACTTTTGATTAATATTATTCAAACATATTTCACTTTGTCAATGTATTTTTGAACAAAAAATATTCAAACATAAATCACATTATAATAAACTCATTTTTTTATCAAACTTGAATTTACAACATATTTTTAATTTAAACTTATGTTTGTAAATTTAACCCAAACAAACACCAAATTGTTCGGCAGATGTGGACTTGTGTTCTTTGGTATTAACTTAATTAGAAAACGGAAACCCCAAGTTTATGCAAAGCTTTCTTCGTTTATTTTTTATTTTATTTTTAAGTGGCAAACCTTTACATTTTCCACGTAAGCCATTGGCATGGAATAAGTGCAGAAGCAAACCTACACCATGATGAGAGATTATGAAGCATACGAAGCAATAATTTCCATTACATACCCTCCTCACCTCAAAGCTGTTTCGTGAGTCCTAAATCTAAAAAGCGAGGAAACTGGAAACATATCTACTAGCTAGAAGGACAATGGTACCCACTTGATTGAGTAAGCATTCATCCGTCTACAGTAACCCTTCACCGACAGCATCTTGTGCAACACAGAAGCTAGTTCCAACTCTAAGAATTGAAATCATATTTTCACGTCAAATAAATCTCAAATCCAATTAATAAACATCCGCATTATTTTTATATAATCAATGGCTAACTGCATGAATAGTAAGACCACGAGGATTTGGCAGAAATGGCATCCATTTCATCGTAATATCTATCTGACAAAATACAAGAAAACAAAATTTGAAATTAGAGACTACAAAATAATATACTGATTCCCTCGCAACAAAGTCTCAGTCCATCCATTCATAAATACTTAACCAGCAAGCAAACGAAGTTCAACTCAAGAAAGAGGATACCACCAAAACTTTGATCCAAACAAAAAGTATTAAAATAAATTACAACGTAAATAATAAAGCAAAAAATAAAGAGTTCTCTCCATACCCAGCCCAGTGGCAATTCTAAAATTTGGTAACTAAACTGGGAAACATCTTCGAAGATTAAAAAATTGGAACCTATACAACCTAGGAAACAACTTTAGTTTTAGAACCTACTTGAGGTCATTTTCAAAACTCAGCCATACCTTAATTTTTCATTTGAAACATTCTGGTTAAAATTTTTCACCTATCTTCAGACCTCTTGAATCTTTGCCATGTCTTAGAGGAAGGCGTCAGTTCACAAATAAAAGGTGGATGCATTTGGCGATTAATATGTTGAAAAGTATGTAAGATGAGGAGGACCCTCTTGGACTCTTGAACTGTTATAAGGTAGAACAGAAAAGTTTAAGGAAAAGCTTGTTGAGAAAACATAATACTAATATCATTAACAGGTTACAATTGAAGACACAAGTAATTTCTTAACACAACGGATAACAAGCCAAGCGTAAGACCACTGACTTTTTTGGAATAAGAACTAGCAGAACAAGGTAACTTCCTACAATTACAGACGCAAGCTGCCACTCAGACCACTACTTCAGCTTTCCCACCAATAGGTGCCTTCTATTCTAGTTTGCAACAGAACAAACGGATAAATCAACACAATTATATACCTTTTTCATCTCCCTATGACTCCAAGCATTGCAAGTGACGGAGACTTACGGGCTCAATGTCCCATTGCCATTACCTTGAGATTAAAAAAAAAAGTTGATGATGGATTTGAACACACCTGAGAACAGAGAACGGAAATACCACATAAGATACTATGCATACTGGGTTTTTGTCCCCTTATCAGTAGCTGTAGATGAACCTGGTTTTGATCCTCTCTCCTTACCGGTTCATTGACCAGTTCAGTTCTGAAAACTGAAAATATTGATAGAGAAGAACTATATGTCACGTTTACTCATTATATTTTCCTATTTGATATCAGTTGATGAACAAAATTGGGGACTATTTTTTAAATGTTTCAATTCGCACGGACATGTATTTCAGAAGCCAAATGAAAATTAAAAAATAAAATAAAAAGCAGTAAATTATACACACATTTGCAGGCTGGAAAGCATATTTGATATGGTAGGAACAGGATACTGACTGGATATGCGATACACCTCAGAATTAAGCTCAGAATTAAGCTGATTCCCAATGGGGCAAAACCAGCCCAGTCCTATCATCATCTGCAGCTCTTGAATCCTGGTGGGATTTTATTTTCCGATAGTATATTGACGACTTGCAATGACACATCACGGAAAGGCAGGATTTATTCTAGCATCTAAAACCAAAGTTTCACAATAATTTAAATATTCACATTCAATTATCCAAAAAAATCACTCAAATATTACAAATATAGCCTAACATAGAACTAAGAACAAAAAGTAAAATACCGGAGAACCTACCAACATATCATACAGAGTACAACCTAAAATCTAGAACACCATTTTTACAAGTGCATTCGATGCTTCATCTGCTCCATACTGCATCCAGTCCTTGGTACATACAAGGGCCTCTACTGTCTCCGGTCGCAAGGAACTTCTATACTGATCCATCTCTTTACTTTTATTATCAAAGACAGAGTCAGAAGGAACAGTAGAAACTTGAACAGATAATATGTCCCGGGCCATTTTGGAAAGAGTAGGGTACTTGAGTTTGTTCAACTTCCACCAACCTAATACATCAAAGTCTGGAACACGCGGCAACAGTGATTCTTCCAGATACTGGTCCAGTTCAGACTTATTTTGTTGGCTAGTAGTTTCCATGATGTAGGTATCAAAATCTGTAAGACCATTATCTGACAACAGAGTTCCTCCTAGGGATTCCTCCGCTTTCATGTGGCTTAAAGCACTTCCTTCTTCAGCATAAGCTGGTGTCAGGGGCAGGGGAAGGGCTACATACTCATGAAACAGCTCAAGAATTCCGTCATCGACAATCTTGATATATGTATGAGCATCCTCACCATAGATTTTTGTGAAACTGAATTCAACAAGCTTCATCTTGAAACGAGGATCCATAACAACAGCAATCACCAAAACCAGACTACAATTTCTCCAGTACTTATCAATCTTTTCTTGCATAGGTTTAGTCAGGTTGCTAATGAAGGGATCCTCATTCATTGCAGCACGAGCCAGATCCAACTGCAATTTCCAAACTTCATGAAAGGAAGTAATAGCAGTGGGACGAGTTGTTGTGATAAGCATGTTTGCTGCATCAAAAAGGGGCTTCAAATATGTACAGAGGGTCTCCACAAGCTTCCAATCTTGAACAGACGGGGCACCCCTATAATCAGGATCAGAAGTGTCCAAACAGGAAAACACTTCCTTTAGTTCAGAAGCTGCAACTAGCATTTGATATGTAGTATTCCATTTAGTTTGATCATCAACAAAAAGGGTCCTTTCACTGGGGACCTGAAGTTGCTGCTTGAGCTCCAGGAATTTTTCCTCATGTGATTCTGAGGTTTTCACATATTTTACACTTTCTCGGATTTTATTGACAATGCCTTGTGCTGAGCTCAACAAATCATTTGCAACATCACTTAAAGTACGGGCAATGCAATTTCCAATGAGCAACTGACCATTGAGGATAAGTGGATTCTTCACACACAGTAAAGGTCTGAGATTTTCAATGGCAACTTCAGTCAGTACCTGATTACAAGTGATAGAAAACAGCCTGCCCTCCAAATTCCAATCAGAAAGGCAAACAGCTACAGCGTGGCTGATAGCAGAGTCAGAATCAGGGTATGGTTCCATCACAACATTGAGAATTCTCCTCTGCAACTTCCAATCATTATCCACGAAATGTCCTGTAATAAACACATACCCTACAGATTGACTTGAGGTCCAGATGTCCAGTGTCAGACAAACACGTCCTGGTAATCCCTCAAAATACTTCATAAGGTTTTGCTTTTCCATCAGATAAGTTGCAACACAGTCTCCTTGAACACTGTTAAAGGTCACCATGTGGAATTGGGGCTGCAGATTTTGTACAAATGCAACAAATCCTGGATGCTCAACCATGTGAAGGGGGTAATCATGCATAATGATCATCCTAGCAATCTCTTGGCGACAACGATCTTGGTCAAAAAATGTGTAAGGAGTGCTAGGCGATCTATAACGTCGCTTTGGTGTATTGCAAGCATTGCTAGCAGCACTTCCCCTTGAACGTGGAATATATGGAGTTGATTGATTCGGATCTTGACTATGTAGAAGAGCTGGGCATGCCCCCTTGGCAATGTGCCGTTTAAGGTGGCTGGTACCAGCAACTTTTGAACCAGTACTATAGGCAAAACTTTGCTTACATTGCTTGCAGCATGCCCTTCTACATCCAGCACTGACTGTTTCTATGGTAAAGTGTTCCCAGACTATAGACTTCTTTTTCCTCCTCTTACTTGGCTGTGTTTCTGGGGTATGTTGCTCACTGTTTAGTGGAGTTTGAGCATTCACTATCTCATAGCTAGGAAGGGTGTTAGCGCTGACTATCTCATAATGTGTTTGAGAATTGATTGGCTGATTGGTGTGCAGTGTTTCATTATTTGTCAGCTCATAGTGAGTCAACATTTGGGAATCTGATAGCTGATCATGAGCCATTGTTTCAGTGTTAGCTAGCTGATGGTTGGCTAGTGCCTCAGAATGTTCCAGATGATTGTTGGGCAACTTATCATACTCAGGCAGATGATTATGGGGTACAGGTTTCATGTCTGTGAGATGACTCTCTGCCAGTGGTTCAGAACTAGCCGGTGGTTCAGAATTGAGCAGTGATTCAGGTTGAGGCAGCTGATCTTCAGGAATTATATGGAGATTAGTGAACTGATGATTATCAAGAACAGTTTCTGGATGGGAGAGCAGATTGTTGGGATTTGTCATGGAATTGGCCAACTCATTTTCAGGCAGAGCTTCAGACATGACCACATCGTTGCTGATCTGTGCTTCATGCATGATAGTCTCATTGCTGGGTTGAGTGTCAGACAAGGCTACCTCACTGCTGGGATGTATGTCAGATATGGCTACCTCACTGCTGGGCTGTGTGTCAGACATGACCGCCTCATTGCTGGGCTGCATTTCCGACATAACCACTTCATTGTTTTGTTGTGTTTCAGACAAAACCGTCTCATCACTGTCATGTGTTTCAGAACACTTAACCACCTCCTCATTGCTGTGCTGAGTTTCACATACAACCACCTCATGGCCGTGCTGTGTTTCAGATACAACCACCTCATTGCCGCATTGCGTTTCAGATACAACCACCTCGTTGCCGCATTGCGTTTCAGATACAACCACCTCGTTGCTGCATTGTGTTTCAGACACAACCACCTCATTGCTGCATTGCGTTTCAGACACAACCACCTCATTGCTGCATTGCGCTTCAGATACAACCACCTCACATTGCATTTCAGATACAACCACCTCATTGCTGCATTGTGTTTCAGATACAACCACATTATTACTAGTGTGAGTTTCAGAAGTAACCACAGCATTGTCTGGAAGTGTCTCGGAATTGATCACCAGGTTGCTGGTTGGTGCCTCAGGGGCAGGCTTCTCATCAAGAGTATCTTCAGAACTAACAAGCTGATCATTGGATGGTGCTTCAGCGTTGCCCAATGAATTGTCAAGCACTGCCTCTGAATCAACTGTCTGATTGCTGTGAGGGGCCCCAGCAGTGCCCAGCTGGTTGTTAGGTAGTGATTCAGAGTTCTCTAGTTCATTGTTTGGAGATTCTTTGAAGTTGTCCAACTCATTTACATCCCCACTAGTAACTTGGGTTTCAGATGCAGGAAGTCCTTCGTCAGGCTTTGTTTCAGGATTGGAGAGATCATTGTCGTGCTGAGACTTGGAAGTTTCCACATTACAGTTAGACAAAGTTTTAGAATTTGCCAAGTCATTGATAGGTTGAGAATCAGTACTGGTTGACTCATTTTTTACATCAGGGGTCACCTTCAATTTATTTTCTTCAAGGGTCGCCATCGTGTCAGTACTGATTGACTCATTTCCTACATCAGGGGTCACCACCACTTTGTCTGCTTCAAGGGTAGCCATCTTGTCTTAATATATATCTTCCTGCTTTACCCAGAAGAAACAATTTAATTAGGATTGGGAAACATTTTCCGCACATGGATATAATAGAGTACTACAGATATGAAGACAAAATGATATCATTGGAGCATAAGGTATTGGGCTATCCCTCCCATGAAACAATATACAGGATTTAATGAACATAAACAAGTAAACATTCATTGCATGTGTCCACATGAATATTCGACATATGGAAAGCCAAATCTGATGATTATGAATTGTGAAGAAGGAAAAGGAATTAAAAACTAAAAGAAAATAAATAATGAAAAATCATAAAGAACAGTCAAATTAGCAAGTCAATTAATTGAAATAAAAACATGCATTAAAGCAGCACAGTTCAAATGCAAAGTAAAGTGAGGGCCAAATTCACATCAGTAGAAATTCGAAGGATATATTTACAATTTTATCAAAGTGCCATGAATGACACCGAATTATTCAAGGTCTGAACTCTGAACCCACTCTAACACATTGCAGAAGGGGGAGAAATTACATACATCCCATCCTTTGGAATGAACATAATCGTTATTATATTTATAACCATATTTTAAGAATACAAGCAATAACACAAATAGCTCAACCCCAACATGAATAATAAATCCATGCATGCAGACAGAAGTGAAGTTTGCTTTTCTTTCTTCACTTCTTTTAGCTGGCCAGTGAGTGGAAAAGTCCATAAAGAGGTTACACTAATAGTATCAAATGGATAATTCGGCATATTAGCATAGCACCCTTACTTTGATTACATGATTTAAGCGTTTAAAAATACCTCCTCATCGTATGACTGAGAGGAATTGGCAATATTACATTCTTAATTTATTAAGAATAAGGCCCAAGGCCCAAGGCCAAGGTAGTATCCGTGCACGTTCAGCGGATCTTTGTCCAATTCTACACAGCAGACTCCATGAACCCAAAGAAGATTTGGGCCCACAATTGGGTAGGGTAGGCCCAGCTCAAAATGCAACAGAAACATTTAATAAAAGAAACAGAAAATAGAACAACCCAAGAATTCCGTGAAAGAGGTCCATATCAGATCAGATTCTAGTATTCTACACCACGGACTACCCAAATCAAACTCAGAACTGGTATCTCAGATCTTCAATGGGCTACCACTTCTGAAACTGGTAAAAAAATTTACGCATCATACATTAATGTGTAAAAATCCAGGGATCGAACTAGTTCAGCCCAGATTAAGGCTTTAATCGCAGAGATAACAAAATCCAGTTACCCCTATAAGCTGTAACTATACGAAACATTAAATGGAAGGACGACCCAATCATGGTATGATTTTCGAGAAATCAACGTTAAAAAATAAGAGTAGATTGAAGAACTAATTAGGAGAAACACGACTGATTAGTGATCCATATATTTCACTCAAATAAACAAAGAGTGAAAGTAAAAGGGGCTTTCAGATGACGGAAAATTGCACAAGTTTCGAGAAATCGAAAAGTTAGGGTTTGGGATCTACCAGCTATATCGTGGATCGGCAGGGCCGTGAGCGGAAGCTCGGAAACCGAGCTTCGGAGCAGACCAGAGTGAGATCTGGAGTTTAGCAAAGGGGAGAGAGAGGGTGATTGGGCTTGGGAGTGAACCCGTGAAGCTAATTGGACCTTGGAGTTGCAAGGGTGCTAGTGTGGTTCGTACTGGTTCGGGGGATAAGGTTCTGAAAAGAATTAAAATATGGTAGTACTTGTGGATTTTTGAATTTGGACTCTCGGTCCATTATTATTATTATTATTATTATTTATTCTTTTTATTTGTTCTCTCTCTTTTTAAAAAAAAGCTTTTCTAGTTTTTGGTATGAAAATTATCGGTTTCTTATCCTTGCTTTGTATTTCTCAAACGGAACGGACCACCTAGCTCGTGGTCACGTATACACATAGCCCACCCCTGATATAAAAGAGAGTGGTGCTTTCTTTGGTCCTCGTGGTTAGGACTTAGGACCGTACGTGTAAGGCGTGCGAGCGAGTAGCCCACCGAATGATGGAACCACTTGAGATAAGCGAGGGAGGGGCCCCCATTCAGCTTGGTTGCTTTGGTTATGAGATTTTTAGCCCAATCATCATACATGTCCATGACCATGTTTTCTTGATGCTTTTTTATCTCGTGCTATCATTCAATTCGGATCCAACTACTTCCTCTGACTTTGAGCCATTAGAGTTGTATCCTCACGGTCTTGTGAAAAAAAAAAAAAATGAAAGAAAAAAATAAAATTAACTTCTATAAATAAAAATTTAAAATTTTCTATTCTTTCAATTTAAATTTTAAACCTTTTTTTATTCTCTCATTTTCTTTCCACCATTCTAAACAGGCTATTAGTCTTCAGTCCTCACCTACAATTTCCTTCTAATGCCTTTTTTCAACTACAATTTCTTTTATGGGTTAGAATTTAGAATTCTATTGCTCCTTTATATACTTTTTAAACTACAAATAAATTATTTAGAAAAAAAGGGGAAATTAAAATAAAGAAAAAGGTTAAAACCTGATTTGGGTGTAGAACTTAAATGGTAGGTAGGCTTGGCATTAGAACAAATGAATAATGAATAATATGCCAAGATTATATGATTTTGCAATTGCTTTCAGTCTTTTCCAGGATATGGCCCCCGTGCTCTTTGGTTTTCCAGAGCCAGCACCTTTCTAAATTGTGGAACCGTTCAACAAGAAGCTGTCTCGTCCGCAAATAATGGTAGTTTTGAAATGTTTTCGTGGATGGTGTGGGATAAACGACCAAGTGGTGTTCAAGTCTAGAGCTTGACCCTTGATTAACTATTTGCATAACACAGATACCGCTCTTTGTCAAATTCTTTTTTCCTTGTGAGATTTTGTAGTTAGATACTGAAACTGTTCCTGCATGTGTTTTACAAATTCGACCTTTTATAAAATGTTCAACGCAGCTAGTTTTATTTATTTATTTTTGGTATGTAATTTATTTATTGTGTGTGTGTACTAAAAATATGAGAAGTTTAATTGTTTTGAGTCCATTTGATTTGTTAAAAAGTAGGGTATTAAACAGTACAAAAATAATTGTTTCACATTTAATTTGAAAAAGGATTGTGGGATAGTACAATGTAAGTGATAATAGACAGAACAAAAACTTAATTTTTTGTTATTGAATAAATCAAAGAACAACTTTTTGTCCCAAAATACTCAAAACACAAAAATATTCCACTATCGTCGTTACTATCATCACCATTGTCGTTATCACCGCTATCACCATCTCTGGTGCCGCTACCACTATCACTGTCATTAATGCCACCACCTCAATCGCTAACATAACCACCACTACTACCACTGTTGTCACTGCCACCACCATCACTATCACTATCGTCACCACCGTTATCGCTATCTTCATTACCACCACCATTGTCACTGTCACCACTACTATCACTACCGTTATCGTCATTATCGTCATCATCACCGTCATCACCTCCACCACTATTGCGCTATCACCACCACTGTCCCCCCCCCCCCCTTCCAAACACCGTCACTACCACTGTCGTTGTATTAAATAATTAATATGAATTATATTAATATAATTAATATTCAAAAGGATATTGCAATAAATTTTACACTATTTTGCTTGTGCAATCTATTGTTCACCAAACAATATACAAGATAAAAAGTTGTCATGTAATTTAAGTATTTGTCTTATACTGTACCTTAATGTGTATTAAACGCACTTTTTATGTTTTTAAAGGAATAAAAGATAGGAATACTTAAAAAAAAAAAAGTCATTCATTAATGGAAAATTTTGGGGTACGATAGTATGTTAGAAACAATAATTGCATACGAAAAATTGTACAAATATAGCTAGGGGTATACAAGACCTGGTCCGACCCGACAACCCGTCTTGGACCGAAGGCTTCGGGTCGGGTTTGACCTAGTCTCCAAAAAGAAAAAAGGACAAGAAAGGCAAGACAATCCAGAACCCGACTTCGGGTTGGGACGGGTTCGGGTTGAACCTCAGGGTCACCCAGTCCGGCCCGATTATTATTATTTATTATTATTATCATTACATTTTGGTAAATACTTTGTCATTTTGCTATCAAATTTCCAAGATTTACAAAGAGATAATTTAAAATAATAGAATCCACTTACTGTTGGCGGTATTTCCATTATTCTAGCGCAGTAGAAATAAAAATGGATTATTTGCTTACTTAAAGTTTAATATTGCTATCGCAACTCACTAAAGTTAAGCTCAAAATGGATGATTTGCTTTCCTAGATTTTAGAATTGCCCCTGCGACTTTCCCTTAATAGCCCAAGGTGCACAAAAAGTTAGTAGGTTTGAAAAAACAAAAAAAATGTGATATGTGATGTTAAAAAAAATCTATAAGAGATAACCCCTTAATACCCCCCCCCCCTAAAAAAATAAATCTACGAGATATTTCCTCTCCAAAATGTCTAATATTCTCACTCTTTATGAATTGAATTTTTTATAAAGAAAAACATGAATGTAATTTCATTTTCTTTGGATTTTATACATTTTTTTGTTATACAGAATAATATAATCTACGCAAAGAAAAAACTTTATCACGTGCAGTGTGGATTTCTAATAATGTAATATGCCTTCCTCTTCCCTCCACTCCTTGACTATGAAATATGATTTTCTAACAATGTGTAATGTATATTAAGTTTATGTCTTGAACTTCTCACCATAGTTAATGAGCACTATATAAACTTTTAGCTTACACTTCGGGTTAACCTGATGTTGTCTTACTTGGACCCGATCTTTGTTAAACCCGTGTGTTATCAGGGTTTCTTCGAGTTGAGGATCGGATTTAGGTCTATAAAATTGGCTTAGTTAAAATTTAGGGACGGGTGAAGGACATATATAACCCGTCCTAACTCATCCCATGAACACCCCTAGATGTAGCTGTGTTACAATTTTTTTTTTTTCAATTAGTCAATTCACAGACTTGATGAGTTAAATAATAATAATAATAATAATAGTAATAAAAAAATTCGCATAACATTTGACCAAAAACACCTAAACATAAGTGATAGCAGTCATTTAATTTAAATAAACATAGTTAAGGGTTGGGTTATTTCCTAATTCCTAAAAGTTAATAAAGTATGCTTCATAACTTGATTACTTTAGTTATAAGATTAATTTGGCACCAAGTAATTTTGACATATTATAAGATTCATAAATATTTAAAATAATATCTACAAATGACCTATAGAGGAAGATTCATCCACAAAAAAATTAAATAATAAAAAACGTTCTATTTGGAAGTGAGCTAACTTTTTTTAGACCATAAAAGTTTTTCATGAGAGAGAATCTTAGTTAAATAAGAAATATTTATGTTATGGTAGAATTAATTTTCCAAGTATTTTTTTTTCATGTATAAAACTTAAATCCAACACTTTAATTGAAAATAATTAAGTATGTACCACTCTAATTAAACACTTGTAAACCAGAATGGGTTAATATACATTTAAAAGAAAACCGCAAAGGATGTAGACCAATTGACATGTGGTTGTTTTAGCTTAATCATTATCTTGCGTTCGAGTTCTAAATATGCAGCTATGTTAAATATTCAGAGAAAGAATATGTGACCCATAATGATTCTATTTGGCTCAAGCATAATTGCTTTCCATGAAGAATATATATATAGAGTTAGGATTCACTGACACTAAGTGATAAAATTAGTCAAATTACACCTTCAGTAGCTTTTTTAGAATGCAAATTTAACTAATTCAATCGTTGAATTCAATGTTCTTATTAATTAGATTAAGTATATAAAATTTCATACAATTCTAAAATTATTTAATAGTTCATTACATCACTTTATTTTAATATATAATATGATATTAAAATATATGTAAATATTTACTATTAGATAACACATATAGAAAAATCCAAATGATGTAAAATTTGATATATATAATCATGAATATAATATCATGTAATTTAATGGGTGGATTGATTAATTTGTATTTTATAAAAAAATTATTGAAAATATAATTTGACTAACTTTGACACATGATGTCAACGGATCTTGACCCATATATATATATATATATATAAGAAAAAAAGTTAATACTAATGTATTCTACGATTATATTTAATGCATTCTTAACGTGATTTTTAATACAATTCATTAACTAATATTTGAAGACACTGATTAAGTAACAACTTACGTGTCTAAAATTTCCACAAGCATTCAAAAGCCATAATGCAGAAAAAACACAGTCACACAACAAGTAATAGTAGTAATTATGTGAAAAATAAATGCTTATGAAAAATAAACTTTAAATACCATGTATGGGTCGGATATATTACCAATGAATTTCACTTGTTAGAACAATTAGAATATTACTTGTCATTTGTGCATTAAAATTCTCTCTTTATACAAATTAAAATAATTATTTTAAATGAGAATATTTCTAAGAATTATTCTTTAATAATAATATTTTTAGAAGTTTTTATTTAACAATAATATTTTAAGAATTTTTCTTAATCCTTTATTTCTTTAAATCTATCTTTTTTATCTTTATTTCTAAATTAAATTTTAATATTTTAAAAAAACTATTAATAGTTAAACATAACTTTGTATTACAATATAAATTATTTATTATAAATCTAAAATATAATTTATATGTATTACAAAAATTATTTATTATAAATTTCAATTATAATAAAATTTATATATTCAAAAGCATTTATTTATTATAAATTTTGATTATATAAAATAATATTATAAATTATGTTATGGAGGAATGATAAGATCGAGCACTCGACCTCAAACTTGAACCTACTAGTCTGTTGACCTCTCCCAACTAACCACGCACCTAGTTTGACTCAAAGACTACCACCATTCAATGGTCAATCACTAATGGTCACGTCGCCCTCACTTCACATCAAACAGATTACGCAACCACAAAACTCCCACATAACAAGACAAGCATTGTATCTCGAGACTCACACCACTTATCAAAGGGACAAAATCATCATTTATAAGGGACTATGACCCCTTAGTCCACCATCTATAAATACCCCCTCTGCAACCTCAATTAGATATGCATCTAACACATAATGTTGTTACATTGCCAGATTCTAACTTGAACATTGGAGTCTCTATAAGTACACACTCCTTTTTTTAGGCCCAAAACAATGAAGCATCTCCACCCTCGGTGCTTGTTGAATATTACAGAAGGCTCTCCCCATAAGCATTGTTTTGCCAATCACCCTAGACTCACTAGTCATCACCGAAACAAATTAGATATTTTTAAATTTTTAAAATATTATTTTGAAAAAATTAATGTAACATAAAATAAAAAATACTTATAATAAACAATAATCTATTTATAAACAATTTATGAGAGTGTGGAAATTTTAGATAATTTGCATGAAGTCTTATATTCAAATCTCATTATTACGAAGTTGTTATTGTACATCAACAAAGTCTATTTATAAATATATATAAATTTTTAAGATAAAATGAAATAATATTAATAATTACAATCGCTTTAGAGTGAATATATTAAGGATATTGTGAGATTAAATTTTCACCATTTCTTGTATATAAATTGAGTTATGAACTCAATTTAATTTTTGTAAACCAACTTCTTTTTTTACAAAAACGATTTTTCTGATATTTTTCTAATTAAAATAAATTTTGGTGTCTGACTTTATTTGCATATATTACTTCCCTCATGCTGTGATTTCTGTCATGACACCAATATTTATTTAAATATAAGGTAAATATTTTATAAATTTTTAAATGATTTTTTAATTATTTAAATCCGAATTTACTATTATTATATAAATAAATAGATCTAATTATCATTGTTTGATTGTTTAAACAAAATGCAGTCCTAAATAAATTTTGTAGAAATGGGGTTTTCACATTTGTTGAAGTGTATATATTTTGAGAGAAGAACAATATAATAAATTAGTAATATGATTAAAAAAAAGAGATAGAATTGAAGAAGTATTTAAGAAAGAAATAAAATATAATCAATATATGATAGGTCAGTCTAGTGGTGGAGAAATTGGGATAGTTTGCATGAGGTATTGGGTTTAAATTCTATTGTCATCATTGTACACTAAAAAAATGTGATAGATATTAGTTTTAAGAATTTAAGAAGCATTAATAATATGATTAAAAAGTGTGTTAGTTGTTATTCTACTATCAAAATTGCTAAACAATTCTTTTTATAATTTAAATATGAATTTACTATTATTATATAAATAAATAGATCTAATTATCAATGATTGATTATTAAAATAAATTATAATTCTAAATAATTTTTAAAAAATATTAAATAATATTTTTAAGGCAAATATATTTTGTGAGAGGAGGAAAAAGTAGGAAGAGAAAAAATAATAATAAATATAATGAATAAAATGGTAAAAAAAAAAGAAGAAAGAAACAAAATTTAAAAAAAAAATTAAAAAGATAAAAAATAATAATAAATACAATACCGGAGCAAGTGTATGCTATTGTACCATCCTAACTATAAAAATGTATATTAAATATGCTAAGGCAGACTATTTTCACTTTTGGAAATATAGATCATTGACTAAACTGAGATACTTTTAGAAACTTTTTACTAATATAAAGTTGTTTTGAAACATATTACCAAAATGGGGTGGTCAATAGTAAAAAACGTTAGTTAAACTAGTGTTTTTCATTTCACGTCAACATTTTTAATATATTTTTTTAATTTAATTGCGAAAAGGGTCAGGTTGGCTGCCACATAAGATACGACAGTGGTAATAACATTTTTAGAAAACACTACTGCTACCGTCATATCTTGCGTGGCAACCAACCTGACACAGAACTAATGGTGGTGGTGGACATGTGTACAAAACGATATTACCACTAATGTTTTTATTTTAATATTTTTTTTAAAAGTTTTTATATTTATATTTATATCTTTAAAAAAAATTAAAAAATACTAATACTACTAGCATTTTCTATATTAATTAAAAAAAAAAAGTTTTCGCTTTTAACCGATGGTGCCTCTAAACAAACGTCAAAAAGCACCGGGGAGTACTTGTAAACTAATATGTATGCTGAACAAAAGAAATGTTAAATTCATGGAGCACTAAATTAGGAGATACTTTCACGGCTTTATTTTACTGGCGTGTCTTGCGTGACAGTCAACCTGGCCCTTTTCGCAATTAAATTAAAAAAATATTAAAAATATTGACGTGAAATGAAAAACGCTAGTTTTTCATCGCAGACCACTCCATTTTAGTAATATTTTCCAAACATCCTTATTTTAGTAAAAAGTTTCTAAAAGTGTCCCACTTTGATCAATGAGCCTAGCATTAGACATCCAAATTACAATTTGTCTCGAAAATTCTAAACTTGAGGGATACCTTATTGCCTTGCTGGGGTCAATTATCAAGGACATGACACGAAAGTCACATCAATGGCTATGTCATTGAATTGATTGAAAAGGTTTACAAAAGGAGTACCAAAGCTATTAACATAGACATAATTATTATATGTTTCTTTGATTTTTACTATTTGAATTTGAATATTTGACATACATTTTAATTTTACCAATATAAATAGCGTTGTTACAATTTAATTAAAAACCTTAAAATTATGATTTGGACAAAACTTACAACATAATTTTTTTTTCTTCTAAAAACATATATTAAGACAAAGGATGAATTTGTAACCCTAAAATGTTTTGATAATAACAAACAGTTAAAAAGAGTTTTTCAAGCAATCGTTTGGTCACTCGAGAATTGCATATTCGCTATCATTTGATCTTTTGTTTATGTACTGTCTTTAATTTTCTTTAAAAGTTTCAGTAACTAACAGCTCTCAAATGATGTTCTAATAATATGCACACTGGTTAGTTGTAAAAGCGTAAACAACCTCGAAATAAATGAAGTCTACATACCTACTCTCGAGGAAAGCTCACTTTATGCATAAAATAAAGAATGTGTGCGCGGATGTCAGAACGAAAAAGCAGATACATCCACTACTACAAGATTGAGTACAAGAATGGTAAAGATAAGCAGAATGTTTTATCTTATCAAAGTGACAAGTTGGTGAAAGACATAAAATGCTGCATTTAATGCTTCAACGACTCTTTTCAATAGACGAAGGTTGTCTCCTCCAAGCACTCACAACGGATACTTTTCTAGAGAATCCTATAAATAGAAGAAGAGACCTCAATCTCAAAAGTTAGTTGGCTAGCTGATTAAAATCTCTAACTGTTGAAAAAGCTTTCATCTTGTAATATTCATGTACACTGCTTGTAAAAAGTTTTATTTGTACTTCATTATATATTCATCTATTAGGACGTTAAATTAAGTGAGATAACTCACATTCAACCTTTTTCTTTAAGAAATCGGTAGAAGCTTGAAAAAGCTTTGATTTAAAGAATACTTGTGTTTTTGCTTGAAGAGACAAGTTAAAGAGTACTTGGGTTGAGCTTGAAAATGCTTGGTTGAAAGAATACTTGTAACTTGTTTTAAGTTAGTGATACTTGTTTGTTGCGAAGAACTGGACGTAGTCTCTAGGGTGAGACGAACCAGTATAATTCTTGTGTGCTACTTTGTTTTTCTTATAGCATTCGTCTTTCTCTCAATAACGTTTTAAAGATCTTTTGATTAATCCTTCAGACGATACGTTTTTGAAAAGGTTTTGCGAAAATTTGTTATAACACAATTCAACCCCCCTTCTTGTGTTATGTTTGTGTCTTATAGTTTGGTATCAAAGCTTAGCCACTAAGGATTGAGCACCTTAATAAGTGTTAGGGGAAAAGATTCGCATGGCAAACCTTGAAGGACAACTCATTCCTAAAGGAGCCTCATTGTCAAGGCCTCCAGCCTTCAATGGAGGAGATTATGCATATTGGAGAGACAAAATGGAGATGTACATCAAGTCCACTCATTATAGCATATGGAGAATCATAACGCGTGGAAATCTTGTTGTAACAAAGCTAGAAAATGAATACAATCAAGATGACTTCAACATACTACAGCAAAATGCAAAGGTTAGGTATATTATAACTTGTGCCTTATCCAAAAATGAATATAACAAATTCTGCGGCTACAAAACAGCAAAAGAAATATGGGATGCCATACGCATAACACATGAAAGGACAGAAGATGTTTGTCTTAAAAGAGCAGCAACTCTTCAAAGTCACTATGAGATGTTCACCATGAAGGAAATAGAAGCTATTGATGAGATGTTTGGAAGATTTCAAACAATTCTTAATGGTCTCCAAAGCCTAGATGTTGAGTTTTCCAAAGCTCAGAACAATCTCAAAATCTTGGATAATCTTCCAAAAGTGTGGGAATCCAAGGCTACAGCCATAGTTAAAGTAAGGGACATGAAGACTTTAACTTTGGATGAGTTGTTGGGAGCTCTAAGAGTCCATGAAGTTCATCTCTTTAAAAGAGATAAAATAAAAAAATAATGACTCTATTGCTCTAAAGATAGGAGAATCGAGTCGAAGAGCAGACGAAAAGGCTGAGACGAAAGCCAGGAACAAAGCCCTGAAGGTTCAGTCTAATGAATCTGAGAGCTTAGACGAAAGCTCTAGTTGCTCTACAGATAATGAGATCTCTCTCATTACAAAAAAATTTAAAAAGATGATAAAAAAGAAAGGAAGATTCAAGCAATCCTCTAGAAAGAATGACACTAGATACAGGAAGCCTCCTCAAGAAGAAAACAACGAAATTATCTATTTTGAATGCAAAATGCCTGGACATGTAAAGGTTGAATGCCCCAAATTGAAAAGATAATGGAATTTCAAGAAGAAGAATAAAAAGAAGAATCTTTTAGCCACATGGGAAGATCTGGACAATAATAGTAGCAATTCAAATGATGAAAAGGCTAATATTTGTCTCATGGCAGATACTAAGGAAGTAACTTCTGAGGTAAAATCTATCTCTGAAAATTTTCTACATGAGTTTGATAGTTGTGAATCTGAGTCTGATGATGAAAAAGAAATGTCATATGACACTTTTCTTGCCAATTCTCACATGATTGCTCTTGAGTATAAGAAATACAATGAAAAGCATCAAGAAGCTATTTTAGAAAACGAAATACTCAAGAAAGATCTAAAGAGAATGCATAAGAGTCAAGCCTCAGATCCTAAAAAAACAATGCTTCTCTTTGAAGTCGACAGACTGAAGAAAGAGGTCATTAGTCTGAAACATGATCTGGCTAAATTTGTGGATGGATCCTCAAAACTTCAATTAATTTTAAAACATAGAAGACCTCCATCTGACAAATCGGCCATAGGTTTTGTAGAAGACAAAGATTCCAAACCATTGTCTTCTAAATCTTATTCAATCTTCTGTAGCTTTTGTGGAAAATTTGGACACTCATTTGAAAAGTGTCAACACAAAAGGAAGCCAAGGTCAAATAAGACCTTTGGGACTAACACAAAAGGACCCAAAAGTATTTGGGTACCAAAATCTCAAGTAATTCCTATTGTAGATGTCCTTAGTAGGAAAAAGAAGGGATTCATTCTGGTACTTGGATAGTGGATGCTCACATCACATGACGGGAGAAAGGTCTATGTTCCTAGACCTCCAACCACATAAAGGAACGGTCTCTTTTGGAGGAAATGGAAAAGGAAAAATCATTGGTATAGGTAAAGTTGGTAAGCCTCCTCTTCCATCTATAGATAATGTTTTATGTGTTGAAGGACTAAAGTATAACCTGCTTAGCATAAGCCAATTCTATGACAGTGGATTTGTTGTGTCCTTTAACAAGGAATCATGTATAGTCAAAAGAAATGATGAATCTATTCTTTTTATTGCCAAAAGACATAACAATCTATACAAGATTGAGTTTGAGGATCTGAATAAACAAAATATTATTTGCTTAATGACCAAAGAAGATGAAAAATGGATTTGGCATAAAAAGCTTAGGCACATCAATCTGAAACATATTTCAAAACTATATAAAAAGAGTTTAGTAGAAGGATTGCCTAAGATTTCTTAGAAAACTCATCTTCTTTGTGAAGTATGTCAGAAAGAGAAACAAATTAAAACCTCTTTTAAATCCAAAGATGTTGTTTCCACTTCTAGACCATTAGAACTGTTGCATATGGATTTGTTTGGACCTACAAAGACTCGTAGTCTTGGTGGGAAAAAGTATGGTTTTGTTATTATTGATGACTATTCTAGATACACATGGGTTTACTTCTTAACTCACAAACATGAGTCTTTCAATGTGTTTGAAATATTCTGTAAACGTGTTCCAAAATGAAAAAGGTTTTTGCATTACTGCAATTAGAAGTGACCATGGAATTGAGTTTGATAATGCTGAGTTCAAATTCTTTTGTGAAAAGAATGAAATTTTTCACAACTTCTCCTCACTGAGAACACCTCAACAAAATGGGGTAGTTGAAAGGGAAAATAGAGCTCTACAAGAGATGGCTAGAACCATGCTCTGTGAAAATTCAATTCCTAAGTACTTCTGGGTAGAAGCTGTAAATACAGAATGCTATGTTCAAAACAGAATATTGATCAGACCATTAATTAATAAGATTCCTTATAAATTGTGGAGAGGTAAAAGACCCAACATTACATACTTTCATCATTTTGGATGTGAATGTTACATTCTCAACACTAGAGATCAATTGGGAAAATTTGACTCTAAGGTTGATAAAGGTATTTTTCTAGGATATTTTGATACATCAAAAGCATTTAGAGTATTTAACTCTAGAACTTTTGTTGTAGAAGAATCTATTCATATTAAATTCAATGATACACTAACCCTTAATAGGAGACTATCAGATTTGGAAGATGATCTTGCAGACTTACAAATAGGATCGACTGATCCAATAAGAACAGACGAAGTAAAGGAATTAGAAGATGTTCCTCAACAACGACAGACTGATAATCAGACGAAAGAATCTCACAAGTACTGGAAGTTCATTACCTATCATCCACAAGATCAAATTATTGGAGAATGGACTGAAGGAGTCAAGACAAGGTCATCATTGAAGAATCAAGCATCTTGGGCTCTAGTTTCAAGAAATCGAACCTAAGACTATTGAACAAGCACTAACAGATGATGACTGGGTGATAGCTATACAAGAAGAACTACATCAATTTTCAAGAAATGATGTATGGATCCTTATTCCTAAACTAGAACATAAAAGCATCATTGGAACAAGATGGGTATTTCGCAATAAGCTTGATGAAAATGGAAAGGTAATAAGGAATAAAGCAAGGTTAGTAGTACAAGGTTACAATCAATAGGAAGGTATTGACTTCACTGAAACTTTTGCTCTTGTTGCTAGATCAGAAGCTATTAGAATTATGCTTGCCTTTGTTGCTCATAAAAACATTAAGCTTTTTCAAATAGATGTTAAAAGTTCCTTTTTAAACGATTTTATTAAAGAAGAAGTCTATGTTAGACCACCTCCTAGTTTTGAGGATCCAATCCTCCCAAACCATGTGTTTAAACTCAAAAAGGCTCTGTATGGTCTCAAACAAGCACATCGTGCTTGGTATGACAGATTGAGCATTTTTCTCATTATAAATGGCTTTATGAGAGGCAAAGTAGTCACAACTCTCTTCAGAAAGGAATCTAACAAAGATTTCATAATAATTCAAATTTATGTAGATGACATAATTTTTGGAGCTACTAATAAAACTCTATGTAAGGATTTCTCAGATTTGATGCAAAGTAAATTTGACATAAGCATGATAGGAGAATTGAAATTCTTTCTTGGCCTACAAGTTAAACAAGAGAAGGAAGGTATATACATTCATCAACAAAAATACACCAAAGAACTACTCTTTAAGTATAAGATGAGTGGATCAAAACTTATGAGCACACCAATGCATTTGTCTATTGTCATGACAAAGGATGAATCAGGTAAACTAGTAGATTAGACTGTCTACAGAGGTATGATTGATTCACTTCTCTATTTAATAGCTAGTAGACCAGATGTCATGTACAATGTTTGCTTATGTGCCAGATTTCAATCTGAACCTAAAGAGTCTCACCTGAAAGCTGTTAAAAGGATTTTTAGATACTTTGTTGGTACTTTTAACCTAAGCTTATTTTATGAGAAAAATAGAGATTTCAGGTTAGTAGGATATTGTGACACAGACTATGTTGGTGACATAATTGAAAGAAAAAGCACAAGTGATGGATGTCATTTCATTGGACCATGTCTTATATCTTGGACCAGTAAGAAGTATAACTCAATTGCACTTTCTATTGCTGAAGCTGAATATGTATTAACTGCTAGTCGCTGCTCACAACTTTTATGGGTAAAATATCAACTTGAAGATTACTCTAACTTTGAGCATAACATTTCAGTGTTATGTGACAATACTAGTGCAATCAATCTATCTAAAAACCCTATTCAACATTCTAAAGCAAAGCATATAGAAATAAGACATCATTTTATTTGTGATTATGTCCAAAAAGGAGTTTTTGATATTAAATTTATTGATACAGACCATCAATGGGCTGACATCTTTACAAAAGTTTTACCTGAAGAACGTTTTAACTTTATTTTAGAAAACTTGCACTTGAAAGTTTTTCATGAGTAAAACGTCTTACATGCATCGTCTTATCAATTATTTTAATTTTTGTCTTATTCTACATCGTTTTACATTTTATTATACTTCGTCTTACTAACACATGCTTCTCTGAATATGTAAAGTTTTTATCTTTTCGTCTAATCTTGTCCCTCATGATTACTCATTGATAACCTCCCAAGAAACGTGTGCCGTCCTCCCTGCCACATCAAGTCATCATAAATGCATGTCTTTTCAGTACTTCCAAACTTCACATATATTCAAAATAATTGCTTTTTCTTTCTTTTTACACTCTTTGAAAACCCTTCATACTCTTTGCACTCAAACCCTTTCTCTTGCTTTCACTCTCAAAATCTCAACCTTTCAAACCTGCACTCATGGCCTCTCAAAAACAGCTTGCCCCTATGAAGAGATTCCCAGAAGGTGACTTTGTTGCTAGAAAATGTGTTGATCTCAAGAAATTTGAAGAAGAAGGATTTTCTCTGCAATGTACATTGAGAATGTTGGATGGGTATCCTTTGTTCAAAAACAAACTGCCTAGTATCACGCCTAGTATGCCTACTTTTGGGCTTTTGCATCTGAGGTGAATGGAACCATCACTAGAACTGTTGACAACCAAGCCATCATCATCTCAATAGACATTATTGCAGCAATGTCTAGCTGCAAGGAAGAAGGCGACTTGTTCACAGAAGACTGAGAGAAAGTCATCACCCCAGAAATAGCGACTTGGCATTATATAGAAACCCTAGACCCCTGACTGACAACAAAGATGTTCTGAAGAGGTTTCTGTACTCTTCAAACGTGAAGCTGGAATGCATACTCATCCACAACGTCTTTCTACATAAAGGATAATGTATCCTCAAAGGACAAATTCTGCATTTACAAAATGTTGACTGATCAGAAGGTAAACCTACTTGCTCTTATCTGGGACAACTGGCGATCTTGCCTCACCAAGTTAAAGGAGAATTCCAAAAGCAAACAGAGGTATCCCATTCCCCATACCATGCTTTTCACTGAGATTATTAGATTGGCGGGCGTTAATGAAGCTAGATAGGAAAAGAAGAAACAAGGTTATGAGATTGACATATCAATAATCAAGAAGATAAGGATAGTCCATCTCTTTTCTAGATGCGTAGCCAAACATCCTGAGTTGGCTTTAATCAAGGAAGAACCTCCTAAAGATGTAGTTGGAATTGCCTTTCAAGTTGGATTGTCTACTGATCCTTCTACTGGTTCTGCATCTACTCAACCACCTCCACTATAGACGAAGCCTCAACCATCTCAACCACAATCCAAATAGACCAAACCACACAAACTTAAACTGCCCATCAAAAGACCATCTCAATAAGACCCTAAACCATAAACACAACCACAACCGTCTTTCCCTCATAAAAAACAAAAGCCCCTGACCATACGTCTGAGATCCAAACCAACCCCCTAACCTGACTCAGACGATGACATGCCCATTAACACTCTACTTACAACCACAAGCACAACCATCCCTGAACCTCCATCCGAACAACCACCTCCACCACCTACTGCCACTAAACCCGTTGCTTCTACCAAAGCATCCAAAAAGCCCTCAAAATCCAAAAAGATTCCTTAACCTAAAACTCGAGCACAAGAGGAAAAGCAGCTTAGGAGAGCCAAATCTGAATCAAAAAGGGCTAAGAAGAAAAAGAAGGAAGAAGAAGAGAAGCTTGGTGAACAAGAGCAAGAGCATATTGAGGAAGCGGTGCTACAATCAGTCATTGAGCACTCACTGCAAATAGCCTCTGCGGAGCCTGATGAGCAAGAGTTGTTTACTTAAAAGGACATTATTGCTACCTCAAGAGGTAGATTACCTAGATATCTTTTCTAGGAAGCTCCTCAATCTATTTGTTTATCTTAAGTCTTCCATTGTCTTTCTATAGACATAACGACTAGGCCAAGCAATGATCAGCCTACAAGGGTTGTTAGCTTCAATCTGCCAAAAGAAAAAGGGCCATTGTCTAGACGAGCTGAACCTATGATAAGCGAAGCTTCACCAGAACTCTACCAATTTGAAACGCCTCCGTCTGAGCGTCTTCTGTAACACCCATTTAATTTTAAATATAATTCATATTAATTTAGTTATTAAGTTTAAGTAAATAAAAATGTGTGTAAAATTTTTCCAGTTTTAAAAGAAATTCCAAACTTAACAGAATTTGGAAATGGTAATAAAATATGAAAGATATATACATATATTTCATAAAACTGTACATCATGGTTTGAGTAATACATAACAGTCAGAAACAAAAGTACATCAAAATACATATACTACCTAGCCCACTATATACATCAAAAGAGATCCTATACAGAGCAGTATTTATCTACCACTATAGGTCTTCAAGTCCTCCCTCGTTGAAATGTTCTCTATCTCGTACTCAGCATCATGGAGCGTTAATGTCGTCTTCAATAATCACGACCAATCATACATAAAAAAAAATAATGGAGTGAGGTGTTTTGTTCTAAAATCACTTTTACATGTGCGGTAGGAAATCTACCATAAAACAAAGACAAAACACAACTGACAACACAAGAGATCCTAAGATTCATTCTAAGTTGTATCCGACTACCCTTGACTAGGTATGGATCCATACTTCCCATTAGTGGGTAATAGTTCTCAACAGAACCTGGGAAGTGACTGGGAGTACATATACCTCTCTCAACACCATCACATGTTACAGTCCTCGTCATCATTGAGGAACAAAATAACAATTTAGGATATCCATTTATAGAAGTATACTCTCAAACCAATCTTGGAATGCTGAGCAGTTGTCGGGGTTATCGAGTTTGGTCAGGCGAATATCCCGGCTCAAGGGGGCTACCCTGGCCATTGGGACCTTCACCACTCGATGCCTACCCCCAAGACCTCCGCAAGTGGGTCCCTGCCTTTCATTCCTCAGCGTACCAAACTGTGGCTTCCCTAGCAGGGTGCCATGTCACTACATGTCACTTGCTTTACATTACTCACTAAACTATCAATTCGTAACTTCTCAAGTAGAGGTTTCCCTGGTCTCATTTAACTTGAGCACCAGTACAATCAACATTTCTGCCTTATTTTGCAGAAATTGCACAATACCAGAATTTTAACAAAATAACGACATAGCAATTATAGTATAATTACTAAAATTTTGGCAGAATAACAACTAAATAAATACATTTTAATTTTCTAAAATTGAGCAGAGTAACAGCTTAGCAAGCGCATTTTAATTTTCTAAAATTGAACAGAGTAACAGCTTAGCAAGTATAATTTAATAATCTAAATTTGGGCAGAGTAACAACTTAGTAAAAATTAAAGTTTAACTTTAAACAATAATAACAATACTAAAATTTAAGCCTAAACGGGTTTAGGGGAAAACCCTTCCTACCAACATGCAAAGTGACAGTAATTTAGAACCAACCCCACTCCCCCCATTACCTCTAAGATAGTTGATGAAGAGGATGGAATTGTTGGTGCAAAGCTTCTAAGAGGAGAAATTCTACTTGTTGAAAACTAGCAAAATTTTAACATAAAAACTAGATAAAAAAAATATTTTAGAGAGAGAAAACTTTAGAAAGAGAAGCTCTCTAGCTTGGGAGAGGAAAGGATGAGTGAAAATCTGAAAACTTTTTGGCCTATTTATAGAAGAAGGAGGGGGTTAGGTGTCCAAATATTTACATCATCCATTATGTCACCATTATGTCATAAATCCAATTTTTATTTATTTTTAATCCAATTTAGGGACACATATCTCAAATAGGTGGTGAATCACCTATTTTAGGGTTGGGGACGTGCTCTACCAGCTGTCCCAAGCCTCCATGTGTCAAATTTTATCTGTAGGTGAATTAACCGGTACCGACAAAAACGCCTAAACTTGAAAAATTTAGCTTTTAATATCAAAATAATGTATTTTAATGCAAAAATGGATAAATACATTAATTTTTATCAAAAATAAATTTCTAATAATAAATTTTAATTTTATTAATTTATTTCAAATTATATGTTTTTATTTTGTATTTTTAAGCTAGAAAATTCATAAAAAATCCATTTTAATTCAATAAATACCAAAATTTGTATCAAAATTCTAAAATTAAATAATTTACCCATAATTAAACTAAAATTACTATTTCCACCTTTTTTGAATGTCAAACCAGTACTGGCTGACTTATTAGACACGCAAGGGCATTTTGGTCATTTTACACAGAAATTCCAGAAAATTCCCAAAAATTTCCAAAAATATAATTTAATATATATGACATAATTCCAAGCTCAAATTGACATTTTAATGTCAATTGATTCTTTTCCTCATGTCAGTTATTAATGTTGAGAAATAGGGATAAAATTGTCATTTTCTAATTTCTCCAGACTCCAGCTCGGAAAATTATTAAAAATCACGATTAAATAGCTCTTGAGATTTTGAGCAAAATGGTGGAAGTCAGAATTTCAAAATTCCTTTCCGATTTTTCAGAATTGTAGTGCCAAATATATAAAAAAAACAGTGAAAGAATTAAAATAGGATTATTATATTTTTCACTACTTTTCTCTCAAAATAAAGTTTTTATAATGAGAGATATTTAATATAAAATTTTCAAAATATTTTGAGGTCAAAAAGTCTCCGATTGGTTCCAATAGTCAACTAGGAGTATTTTTGTCATTTTACAAAAATTATCTCAATAAATTCTAAAAAAATTTCTAAAATTATTATTAATTGTTCTAAATACATTAATGACTTAAAAACAATTTTTAAACATACATAATAA
Organism: Spatholobus suberectus; assembly: GCA_004329165.1. Taxonomy (NCBI): domain Eukaryota; kingdom Viridiplantae; phylum Streptophyta; class Magnoliopsida; order Fabales; family Fabaceae; genus Spatholobus; species Spatholobus suberectus. The sequence continues at coordinate 17,090,985 of CM014732.1, read as the reverse complement.
TTTAATATACAAAAGTAGAGGTGTTACATCTTCAACAGCCCCAAGTCACATACTTCGAACAACATGAGCCTCAGAGTATTGGTAAAACCAAAGAGTTCCAACCTCCAGAACCCTTCGACCTAGAAATCCTTCAAGCTCTCATTAATTATGAATTGGGCGAAGTAAATAACCCGAGAATGTGGACGACTCTTATCACTGAAGAATGGCAACTATTGGTGCGCCATAGGTATGCTAAGAAATTCCCTGATATTGAAGAAGAAGCTACCCCAACACTTTCTTATAAGCCCCACATCACTCTATACGTTTGGGAGGAAAGGTACAACACTTTATCAAACGCTTTAATCTTCGTCTACCCTGCCTCAACCCGAACCAAATTCCCACCTGGATGTGAAGTATGGAGACAATGCGGGATTCTCTGCCACACCTCCCCTTTTATGCTGAAATGCAACTACTCAGAGTATCTGACCATATGCAGAACATACCATTACAAGCCCAAACTTATCTATTCGTTCTGTCATGGGAAGATCAAGACTTATCCTCTCGCCATCCGTTTAGAAGATAGTCCAGACTTTGAAGAACGGCGGATTGGTGATGATGATTGGGAGTTGGGAAGGGTGATGAACAACTTCCTAAGGGAGAAAATGCAGATTTCCTTACAGCACGTTATCTGCGAACGAAGGTGTCCTGACCTTGAGCTAGACTCACCTAGACTTATGGCAACTCAAAATGCCACTTCTGCTGAAGCCATGGACTACCTTTCGTATTTGCTGCCAAAAGACGATCAAGTGTCAAAACTTGTCTATGGGAAAAAGCAAAGAGCCAAAATTCAGACGCAACCCCAGACGACACTTGATGATCAGGAAGAGAGCACTTTCATCTGCGTAATTGGCTATCTTTAAAGGAAAAGAAACTCTTCGAAGTTCAAACCAAAAAAGGCTATAAGAACATGTTGAAGCTCTTAACCACTTTTTAGGTCTGACTGCGGATGAGAAGAACATTCTAAGCCTTAAAGCTTCTATTCATCCACCAGGTCACTGGATGCAAATATCTTCATCCCCTTCTTCTTGTACATCCAACCTCAATAATCAACTCACAATAACCTGCCCCAAGACCTACATCTTTTTCTCTACAGACAAAAATATTTCTGAAGTTTTCTTACCTTGCGGCCACTTTTGGTTTTGTGGACCCCCTGTTCCATATGTATTTAATTTATGTTTTGTAAAGGAGCCCACTAAAGACGAAGCCACGAGCTTTGCCCCTGCGCCAGAACCTTCAGACATCAGACAAGAATTCCAGGAATTGAAGTAGGTTGTTCTATGTCTCAAAGCTGATCTGGTAAAGGAACACAAGAAACGTAAACGTGCGGAAGCCCTGCTATCCAAGTTGGACAAATGCTTCAAGGGTGATCTCGGCTCATCATCTACACCTTCAGACTTTGAATCTTTTGATTGATGATGCTAAAAGGGGGAGAAAGGAGAAAAGAGGAGAATAAACTGAAGGAAGATATCAGTCGTAGGGGGAGTATTTTTTTTAGTACAACGAATATTTACGTAATGAGTATAAATATCGTCTGATTTTACTCAATTATATCTCTTTTATTGAACTTAGCTATATTTCTTTAAATATTGTATCTGCTTAACTGAAGTATATCTGTATGAAAAATGCTTTCTAAACTAAAACTTACATTACAAAAGGTTTTTTTATATAAAGACGTTCTATGAATATTAAAGATGTTTGTCATCATTAAAAAGGGGGAGATTATTAAGACAAATGATGAATTTATAACCCTCAAATGTTTTGATTATAATAAATAGTTAAAAAGAGTTTTTCAAGCAATCGTCTGGTCACTCGAGAATTGCATGTTCGCTATCATCTGATCTTTTGTTTATGTACTGTCTTTAATTTTCTTTAAAAGTTTCAGTAACTAACTGCTTTCAGAAGATGTTCTAATAATCTGCACACTGGTTAGTTGTAAAAGCGCTAACAACCTTGAAATAAATGAAGTCTACATACCTATTCTCGAGGAAAGCTCACTTTACGTGTAAAAGAAGGAATGTGCGTGCGGATGTCAGAACGGAAAAGCAGATACATCCACTGCTACAAGATTGAGTACAAGAATGGTAAAGATAAGCAGAATGTTTTATCTTATCAAAGTGACAAGTTGGTGAAAGACATAAAATGTTGCATTTAATGCTTCAACGACTCTTTTCAATAGATGAAGGTTGTCTCCTCCAAGCACTTACAACGGATACTTTTCTAGAGAAGCCTATAAATAGAAGAAGAGACCTCAATCTCAAAAGTTAGTTGGCTAGCTAATTAAAATCTCTAACTGTTGAAAAAGCTTTCATCTTGTAATATTCATTTACGCTGCTTGTAAAAAGTTTTATTTGTACTTCATTGTATATTCGTTTGTTAAGACGTTAAACTAAGTGAGATAACTCACATTCAACCCTTTTCTTTAAGAAATCAGTAGAAGCTTAAAGAGGCTTTGATTCAAAGAATACTTAGGTTTTTGCTTAGAGAGGCAAGTTAAATACTACTTAGGTTGAGCCTGAAGAGGCTTGGTTAAAAGAATACTTGTAATTTGTTTTAAATTAGTAGGACTTGGTTGTTGCCAAGAACTCGACGTAATCTTTGGGATGAGACGAACTAGTATAATTCTTGCATGCTTCTCTATTTTTCTTACAGCATACATCTTTCTCTCAATAACGTTTTAAAGATCTTTTGATTAATCCTTCAAACAATACGTTTTTGAAAAAGTTTTGCGAAAATTTGCTATAACACAATTCAACCCTCCTTCTTGTGTTATCTTTGTGTCTTACAGCATATAGTTTAAGACTTTTATAATGAAAATTTAAACACACCTAAACATGTATAGAAACGAGACAACAAGCATGTATGAAGAGTTGTCAGCAAATTTCATTTAATAAGCATCTTTTTTTATATTTTATGAATAATGTTATATTTTTATAATTATTTAAAAACTTTATGAAAAGTATTAGTTAAACAATAAATATGTTCAATAATTTAAATTATAAAAAATATGAAAAAATAGTCTATACTGACAATGTAAAGCTATTAAATTATATGATAAGTTTATTGACTTTTATAATAAGAAGAGTGATAACAATACATGTTTTAACACACACTTTATTATTAGTTAAAATTTATTAAAAATTATAAAATCATGAGAGAAAGTCATTAAATAAGATATGAGACGCACATATTTTTGTAATTTTCAAGAAATTTTAACTAATAAGAAAGGGTGTATTCAAAAGAGTATGTTGCTAGTATTTCTCTTACAATAATTACCTTAAAAGTTACTAGCAATGATTTTTAAGTGATTGATAGTATAAAAACTTTTACACTGAAAATACATAACCATTAAACCCTAAAAATATTTAGTATGCTTTATTTAATAATTAAAAAAAATATTGAAAGCAAAAACGGAGTTACATTTTGCACAGACATAGCCATGTTATGGGTTACCCCTAATGGCTTTCTTAAACTTTTAGAATTAATTAAGAGATTTTTTTTTTATGCATATATAATGGTCACACTAAGGTTAGAACTTATCACTTTATGTATACTATCCCAACTCTCTCACCACTAGGCCGACCTAGTGTGGGTTTAAGAGAAACATAATTTATTACTCTTAATAAAAGTTTTAAGTATCCCAAGTTATTGTGAATGTAAAACATTTACAAATTAAGATTTATTTATTTTTTCTTAATATTGCTATGTCTTCATTCTTTTAATCTTTTATTTGTCATTTATCTTATAATTTAGTTATTCTAATAAAAGCCTATATGCCTTTAATTTAAAGAATTTAATTAGAATGTACTCACGATGAGTCATTTAATTGTGATTTGTTATGTATAATAAAATTATTAATTTTTGTAAAAATTACTTTAAAAATTATATTTAAAATAATTTTTAATTAATTGACAATGTAAAATTTACATTTACAGTATATGAAAATTAAGCTCTTGAGTTGAAAAGATGTATATTTGAATTATAGTTCTATTATTTGAATATCAAATAATTGATATCCTATATAATTATTTTTATGTCTCATTTATTTTTTAATTTCGTATACATACACTTCTCAAAAATACTCTCCAAAATTCAACGTAAACAATACGATTTTAATTGCGAAAAAAAAAAAAAGCATTTTCCTTTGAATCATTCTTTTTTCATTTTACTTAGGCAAGATTTGTTGCTCAATGAGAATTATTTGCAACTTATTTGCACCTAACATCAAATAATTTTGCACGTCTTCATATGCAACTTACCACAACTACGCATACATGACATCTTTGCATAGACGCTGGATTCTCAAATCTCAAACTTACCTAATGCTTGGTGCCGCCCCCCACTGTATGGAAAACAATAATTTCGTCACTGCTTGCGACTGCAAGCTTAACCGTACAAATTATGTCCTATAAATACAACATTCTCTTCTATGTGAGTGTCATTCAGTATTTGCTGCACGTGATCACATATTTTGAAAAGAAATTGCAACTCCGTAAGATATATCATATATTTCTTTTCATTCTAAACAACTTTCGTGTGTATTATTACTTTGACCATTTCATCTTTTCCAAGCTTGTGTCCCTTTGTCAATTCAGGAGTGTGTTAGATGTTCGGCCTCCTGCATTAACTTCCATCTCCGAACCACTCCCATTTTTTGATGGAACCACAAGGTGTGGCATTCATCAATTAACTCAATTTTAGTTAATAACTATAGTCTTCCCTTAATCCAGTTCACCTATTTTCCAATGTCCATTATTTTGCTTCTTAGTATAAATATAATGATTTAATTATGAGTGTGTAACTTGGATTGTCTTTTTAGGTTGTACATTTGCTATCTGTGTCCTTATGCACAACGTGCATGGATAACTAGGAACTGTAAGGTTGTTTTCGTCACTATGCCCTTTCTTTCAGCTTTCAAGTTCTCATGCTACAAAGTCTAGTTCTTCTGATAGATACAAAGTCTGGTTCTTCTTAGAAATATCAATGAAAGCCTTGTCCCTTTTGTTTATTAATTAGTGAAGTACAGGGACTGCAAGACAAGATCAAATTGGTTCCTATTGACCTTAAAAATAGGCCTTCTTGGTATAAGGAGAAAGTTTACCCTCAGAATAAGGTAGATACGTGGTCAGTTTTTAACTTGAGAAAGCTATTTGATTTTCTTGGTGGATCATCGCACGTTCTTCTTATATGGTATAGGTACCATCATTGGAGCACAATGGCAAGGTTTTTGGTGAAAGTCTTGATTTGATCAGATATATAAATGCCAACTTTGAAGGGGCACCTCTATTTCCCAGGGTAAGAACTATACATTATTGCCACCCATTCCCTTAGAGTATCTGTCTATTTTTAAAGGGAAGTCATGCTGAGAGGAAATTTTTCAGGATCCTGCCAAGAGAGAATTTGGTGAGCAAATGATAACCCATGTTAATACATTCACCAGTGGCATATACTCCTCATTTAAAGGAGATACTGTACAACAAACCAGTAAGATCTCAAAGTTTCTGAGCCGAAGAGAAAATATATTGAGGAGTTGGATGGTTTAAAATTGATAATTTGAATCAGGTGCTGCTTTTGATTACTTGGAAAATGCTCTTGTTAAATTTGATGGTGGACCGTTCTTCCTTGGCCAATTTAGTTTGGTAAGTTGAAATTCTCATCAATCTTGAAATTTTGTTAACTTGGCCATTAAGAGCAATTGCATTCATTTCACCGGAAAGTTTTGTGGAATTCTGACCCATCTGTGATCTATAGTTATATAGAAGGGAAAGAGAAGTAGCCATATCACGATGTAATAAAAAACATTGTTATATATCACGATGCAATAAAAAACATTGTTATAGTTTAAGCAAAAATGCATGATATTTTCCCCCCAACATTCTGATGATTTATAAACTGTGGTTATCATCAGGCGGATATTGCCTATGTTTCATTTCTTGAAAGGCTCCAAATGATCTTCTGTGAAATTTTTAAGCACGACATCACAGCAGGAAGACCCAAACTAGCCGCATGGATTCAGGTTCGTAGTTCTGTGCAATCCAAAAACATAGTAATTTCAAACTTTGCATTCATCTCTAAGATGATTTGATCATAATATTCAATCCGCTTTATAAGTGGAAATGGAATGGTCTATTTGAATAAGGCCACCCCGTAATTCTGATTTCTTTAGATTTACTGACTCCATATGTACATTATTTTGTCAATTGTTATTACAGGAGACGAATAAGGTTGATGGTTATAAGCAGACAAAAGTAGACAGGGAGAAATAGTTAGAAGCTTTCAAGAAATTTTTTTTGGTATTATGAACTTCATCTACCCATAAATCTTAGATCATTTGTTTGAAAATTTGTGGTTGCTGTCTTGCTATGCGTTTTGCCATTTTTAAAAATTTTTTTTTTGCTATGACGTTTTGCTAGTTTGATAACCCTTTATGTTTTATACTCTGTAGGCTTAACAGTGAACGTAAGTTGCTGCTACGCTGGTGTTTAAGATATAGTCAATAAATATTTATTTACAAATATGGAGTGCTTTTTCAATTTAAAAATGGCGTGTTCTGTCTGCTTGTGTTGCAGTTTGATTTTCCCCGATGTTTGACTCCCTTGTTTTTCCAACATATTTAAATATTTTATACATTTTTTTTTCTTTTGTTAATCTGAATAAATCAATTATATGTAACACTTCCATTACATGCTTCTTAATTATCGAATGAAATTCACTGCAAGAATGTCCGATATTATCGATGGTCAAAAGTCTTCAGTAAACAAAAAACCAGTGGTAATTTCAACGGTTAATCGACGACTCAAATCTCGTAAAAAATAAGCCTGTCAAAAAAAAAAAAAGGCTAGAGTGAAGCCATCATAAAGTAAAAACATAGAGTTACCAAGGTGTCGGAAGCGTATTGCTTAGATCCCAAACCCCAAAACAGGGGAAAAGGGCTTGAAGAATGGATATATATTACCAAAAACCGTTCTTTGAAGTATTCAACAAACTCTGGGGGATCAACCTTGGTCGGCTTATAAGCATCAATTTTATTCAGCTCCTGCAAAATGAAAATTGTTAATGAAAATAAATATTCTTAGGAAAACCAATAATACATCAGAAGCTATTGGTTTTAACTTTTAAGGTGGTAAGGCCTCTAGAGTTGAACAAACTAATGCAGGTCACGTCCAAATGGATCATCAAATTTAAATTCCCGTTTCCTCCGGCAGAGTCATACACAAGCCAAATTAAAGAAGAAATCCACGCTTAAATATACCTCAATATATGTCGCTAGTTTAGGCCTCCCACATGTGATGTCATTCTTATACACCTCAGAAAAGGTGATTTGTAACCTTTCAAGAAATGGAGCAAGGGCAGCATCCACCTAGTGATCAGATCACCATGTTTTATAAATAATAATAATAATAATAGTAATGAAAACGTTCAATAACATAATACTTCCTATCTCCAAAAAAGATCACAGAAGTAAAGTAATTTGTCCAAATATTCTTGAGGGATAGTCTCATAGTCCTATAGACAAGAAGTCTATTATTTAAACCGTAAAAATTTTGAAATCTTCTGAGTCTTGAATTTCAACTTACCAAACTAAATTGACCAAGAAAAAAGGGTCCGTCGTCAAATTTCCCGAGAGCATTCTCCAAATAATCAAAAGAAGCACCTTAATAATAATAATAATAATAAAACAATTTAAATCAGCCCATGTTATCTTAATTTTATATTATTCTCACAAACTAAAAAAAAAAACTTAGAGCTTGCCAGCCTGCTGCACAGGATCTCCTTTGAACGAAGCATGGATATCCTTCATGAACGAATCGATTTGAGATATCAACTGCTCCCCGTATTCTCTCTTTGCAGGGTCCTGAAAAATAAACCTCCAAATTAACATCACCTCATACTCAAATAAAGAAGAGGATTTTCCTGTTTTATAACGGACAAAACTAGAATTTGCTGCTTTTACACTTGGAACTAGAGATGGCCCTTCAAAGTTGGCATCAACATATTTGATCAAATCAAGACTTTCTCCCAAGACCTTGCCATTGTGCTCCAAGGATGGCACCTATATAACAAAGGAAGAAGTTCATATGATTAATTAAACGAACCAAATAGCTCAGTCAAGTGTATACAGCCGGCAAATTAACAATTTTCAGACCGAAACACTTTCCAATTCCATCACTAATTAAGTTACACACCTTATTTTCAGGGTAGACTTTCTCCTTATACCAGGCAGGCCTGTTCTCAAGATCGATAGGAACCAGTTGGATCTTGTCTTGTAGTCCCTATATGTATGTTTATGTGCAAGTGCAACATGCAAATCAAACATACATTTTTCATTAAAAGACAAAGTGTCAAAGCTCCAGGTGAAAAAAATTAAAAAAGGGATAATAAATAATAAAACCTTAGAGAATAGAGAGAGAGAGAGAAAAAACCATATAATTCATAGCGATCCATACACGTTGTGCATATGGACAAATATAACTGATGTACAGCCTGAAACAAAAATCCAAACAAAGATTCATATATAGTCTTATTAAAGTGGGAAGAGGTGTACTTTACACCAAACATGTGGAATTGAGTTTGATTAAAAAAATGAAAGAGTTTAGGATGCCATATAATATAGTGATGAATGAAACCTTGTAGTTCCATCGAAAATGGGAGGTGGGTTGGAGGTAGATGCCAAGGGCGGAATCCTAGCACCTCTAAATCAGCAACACAGTCAGAAAGGTTTAGGTTAGAAAACAGAATTGATAATTCTGATAATTTCATCGTTGCAATAATGAAAAATAATTAGAGACATATGAAAGAGGCAGATTTCTTACGCAGCTGCCATTGACCACAATGTATAATCCTGTTTTCAGGCAAAATCACCAAGTGTTAATTAATTCTGAGCGATTTGGTTGTACAGTCACTGACATCTTTATAGGTATGACCATCAACTATGCGGTTAAAAAGAAAATTGTCCATGAGCAGTTTAATTTTCATTCACGGTAAAATTTTTACATTGCTGATTAATTAAAAGTTAAGAATAATGTAAAGAGTCCTGGTTGATTCAAGCAACATATACTTGATTTTCCTTAAATAATATTTCGGATTCAAACCATGTATATGAAAAAAAAAATTGTACTATAGAAGAAATAATCTTATTGTGCTATAAATGTTTTTAACTTAAATAAAATAGTTTCCCATGAAGATATCACTGGTCTAGAAAAAAAAAATCCTATCAATGAATGTCTTAATTGAGGATATTAATTATGATTGAAAATATTTAATATATCTTATAAATAATTTTGATTATTTAAAAAATATGAAATAGTTTTCATGATTTTAGTAATTTCTTTTTTATTATGTACATCTTACTTTTATTTTTTATTCAATATCTTTAAAATATCAATTAAGGTTTTCCTTACTTAAACACGAATATAAAGTAATTTATATTTTTAATATAATAAACACTTTTATTTTTATTAAATATTTCTTTTCTTAGTCAGTGTTTTCTTTTGTTGGTAAATTTCTTATGTTTGGAGGAAACTTTTTAGTATTCTCCCAAATATAATCAAGAGCATATGCTACGAATGTGATATGCGATGCTGTCTACATTCACACAAGTCTTTAGGCTCTCTTTATTTTGAAAAAACATTTTCTGTTTTTATTTTTTATTTTACTTGTAATTATAAAATTGCCAGTTTATTTTTAATATGTTTTCTAATTTTCAAGATTTGAACATGAAGCAGGGGGAAAAAAAAGAGTTGTTTCTCTTGTATGGCCTCATAAGCCTCCTAATTTGTTCACTACAATTTCATTTGCTCTGGTTTCAGAAATAAAGAAAAAAAATAATTAAAGTTTAAGCTTAGAGTTATTTTTTATCTGCTTATTTGTTTTCAGGTTTAAATATGTTTTTGTCCCTATAATATATTGCTTTTTTATTTTAATCCTTGTAAAATTATTTTTTTTAAATGGTCCTTCTAAAATTTATATTTCTTATTTTAATCCTTGTTATTTTGTTTTAGTCCTTATAAAATATCCATTCTTTTGTTTTAGTCCGTATAATATTTTATTTATTTTGAGTTAGTTCCTTTGAAAAAAAATGGTAAGTACTAAAAACAAATTGTTGACATATTACAAGGACAAAAAATGAAAAAAAAATAGTATATTATAAAGACAAACAAAATAACAAGGACTAAAATAAAAAAAAATAATTTTACAAGGACCACTTTAAAAAAATAATTTTATAAGGACCAAAACCAAAAAAGCGATATATTACAGAGACCAAAAACATATTTAAGTCTTGTTTTTAATATGCTGATCTTTAGGTCATGGTTCTTTTGGATGATGGTTAGTTGTGGCTCCCTGCCTACAATGCTAAATTTCCTTGTTGTGTTGAACTAGTTTAGGTGGGAGAAATTATTTCTAGGTTTGAGAAGAAGGGGTTTAAGTAACTGGCTTGAAGCTCTTCCAGTGCTCAAAAGAATTAGCTAAGGTAGGGGATGTGAAGAAGACGAGAAGAGGAAGAGAGGGTGTGTTGTTGAGGAAGAGAAAGAGTAGGGGAGGGGGAGGGAGTGTGAAGAAAGGAATAGAATAAGAAATTAAAATAAAAAAAATTAGGAGGTGGGAAGATAAAAAAGGAGGTGTTAAAATTAAAGGCCTTTGTAATTATTTGCTTGGGTCTTTATTTGGGCACACCTTGTGCTTAAACCAAAGGCCTTTTCTTAATTAATGAAATTCTTTTGCTTATAAAACAAATATTGTACTAATCGTTAGTCAAACTAGTCATTATGTTGTACTAGTTGTTAGTCAAATTAGTTGTTATATTCTATTATTCGTTAATCAAATTAGTCGTTACATTATACCTTATATATATTCTTAACGTAAAAGAAGCTTTTCATTCCATTCAATTGTGAAAACTTCTCTAGTTAGGGAAAAAAAAACAGTATTATTAATTTTTAAAAGACAAGATTACTCCTAAGATAAAAATATAAAGTGAAATGGATAAAATATAGGAAGCTATAATTGGAATGGGAAAAATTGACTTAGTTTTTTCTCTTCTTAACTTGGAGAGAAGAAATATCCATCCTAATTAGAGTTCACCTATATTTTTTCTCTCTTCATATTTTCTTTGATGTACCAAAGAATGAATGTTAGAATTTATATAAGTGAGTTTGTAAGCTTTTAATTTGAGTAACTAGTTTTCTAAAAATGTCTTAGTATTTTAGACTTGTGACCCTCTTACTTATATACTATTTTATTTGTTTCTAACTTCTAATTAATATAAAACTTATTTGCCAACGTTCTCCTTCAAATTTAGCTAACTTTACCTAGCTGTGACTTGCCTTTAATTTGCAGCTCAAGTTTATATTTCAAGTTTTAGGCCTCAAAGACTACAAGTCTTACTTTTATTTATTGTTAGATGATGCCTTTCTTTAGGTTTTTTTTTTCTCGAGAAATCTCAAGTCTAACCTTTTTTCTTTAGCCTTTGTCTTTTGTTTGTTGGGCCTTTTAATGCTTTTAGCAGTGTTTTTTTTTTTTTTTTTCATTTCGGCTTGAAGTCTTTATTGAATATAAGTTTTGATACAATATTAAAATTTATGTGAGTTATATCTAAGGAATAGAAGAGTAAGTTACCAAACCTTTAACTTGAATTACTAGTTAATCAACAAATATTTAACACTTTAAATTTGTGATCTTCTTCTCATATATTTTTTTATTTGTTTTTAAACTTACTAATATAAGACTTATTCTTCAACAAAGAAAGTTAAAGAAATCTTTCCAATCTCTTTCTTAAGTTTTTTTTTTTTTCACTTTCATTCTCTTAAACCAAACCAAAATTTTGTATTGTTATTGGTGTTGGTGAATTATACTATCAATTAGGCAAGAGAATGATTTTCCATTTATAAAGGTGAAAACCATCTACTTTGACACAAAATGCTGATATGTGAAGTGCACATCTAATAAATGAGTTTAGAAAATAAGGAACTTGTATATTTTCCAACATCTCTTATGAAATGTGGGTCCAATAAGAGAGTATGAAATGTGAGTCCATCTACTATCATATTGTTCAAAAAATCCAAACATTTTAGACTCAAGCACCCTTGAATTATATATACTTAATTTAGCCTTCTTTATTATGATGAATGTGGGGCTTGTATATTTTCCAACACAAACATTACATATACATATTAATCATATATTTATTTAAGTTCTTATATTACAATATTACACACCGCATTACACGTGGTACAAAAATAGTATTACAAATTCAAACTATTTGCAACGCTGGCCATTACACAAGCCTATAAATTTGTAGTATAAAACTTAAAGCATTCTATATGATGCATTCACCTCTCACTTTATTGAATAATGTCATAGACACCTGCTCCTGTATATATGATGTTTATTGACCCTGCATAATAATAACATTTAAGATCAATAAAGAGGTACGAAATATAAATAAACTTGAAATCAACTACAATAAAAATTAATTATACACAATACCAAGAAGCGTTTTTTGATGAAGTCAACGAACTCATGTAATTTTGTTTGCTTATAAGCGTCGTTATTGTTCAACTCCTGTAAAAAATAAAATGTTAATTAGACCAGTCGACTAAAATGTTTTTTTATTATTTTTTTTACAGTTTATTATTGGGGCCTTCTATCATAAGTGATCAAATATAGACCCTTGTGAGTTTTATTTTGTAACTTAAAGAACAAATAAAAATAATAATTTGATTTATCTTACACATGAATTTTGAATGATGATGATGATGATTATTATTATGATTATAATTATGATTATGATTATGATGATGATGATGATTATTATTATTATTATTGTTGTTGTTGTTGTTGTTGTTGTTGTTGATGATGATGATGATTGTTATTATTATTATTATTATTATTATTATTATTATTATTATTATTATTATTATTGTTATTGTTATTGTTATTATTGTTCTTATTGTTATTGTTATTGTTGTTGTTGTTGTTGTTATTATTATTATTATTATTATTATTATTATTAAATACCTCAATCCATGCTGCTAAATTGCTAATTTAGCCAATATCCACCTGATAATTACCGTAATTTATTATTTGTTTAAGAAAGAAAAACTCTAGTCATGGCTGTAAAAAAATTTCATCAAGATATCAAATGACTACTTTCTAAGAGATGACTTGCTAATCAATCTAATTTTCAAGTCTCCTGAATTTTTAACTTACCAAACTAAATTCGCCAAGGAAGAAAGGCCCATCATCAAATTTACCAAGAGCATTCTCCACGTAATCAAATGAAACACCTCATTCAAATAATCAATTTTAAACAATGCATACTCTATATTTATTATCACATCCTACAATTTAGAAATTTAATTCTTACTGGTTTGTGTTATAGGATCGCTTTTGAATGAACCAAATATATCTTTAGTAAAAATATCAACATACTTTATTAGTTCCTCCCCAAATTCCTTCTTGATATATAGGGTCCTGAAAAAAATATTCTTAGTATGATTATTCCATTAACAAATAGGAATAGGAGAAAGAATGTTTTCTCATGAATAACCTAATGTTTATATTCTTACGTTGGGAAATAATGATGGTCCTTCAAAATTTGCATCTACATAAATTGAGTTAATACTCTCTACTAAAACTTTGCCATTGTGTTCAAGAGATGGCACCTATAATATATAACGAAAACATATCAATAATCACAAAGATATTTTGTCAAATTTTCATTGCTTTTTATGAATCATTAATTATTTCCCCCTTGAGATTATATAACTACCTTATTTTCTAGCTGGGCCTTCTCTTTATACCTATTGGAGAAGCTATCTAGCTTAACTTGGTGTCCAAGCAATTCGGTTTAGTTTGTTGTACAAGCTTGCTTAGCCTTGCTAATGTGTAATAGTTTGTTATGATTCAATTAAACTGTTATCAAGTAGAGCATATAAATATGTTTACTGTACTCTGTAAGTGATCTTTTTGTGAAATCAATAATAGAAACAATTTCCTTATTTTCTCTCTTTGCTTCGTTTTTCATTATGGTATCAAGAGCTGAAAAATTTCAAGACTTGTAGAGGTGTTCACCAACGGCAGAATCACCGCACATTCATAATTAGTCATCACCTATGTCTGGTTTTCCAGCAACGTGTTCAGCACCGATAACATTTACACACTTTCTTCTATGGAGTCATCAAGTTGAAGAGTCATTACAGCTCGCAAATTACATCGATTTGTTCTGAATCCAATTATTCGATGAAGTATGCTACAGAAATGGATCATAGTCTTGACAATGTTACAGAAGAATATCAAAGACGACTTGTATAGGATCAAATGTTATTCACATGGTTATTATTGTCTTTTTTAGAGTCTGTTTTGCTCATGTTCTTGGTTGCAAGCACTCTTGGGAGGTATGGGATAAGATACATAAGTTCTTTCACTCACTCATGAAAGCCAAGGTGAGACAGTTATGTTCAGAACTTAAGAACACGAAGAAAGGATCTCGCACCATTTCCGAATACTTGCTTCGAATGAAAGCGATAATTGGTTCACTCATTGCAATCGGCGATCCAATCTCTAAGCAGGACCACATTGATGCAGTCCTTAATGGATTACATGAGGAATACAACTCATTTGTTATGATGATCTATGGAAGAGTGGATCCTCCATCTATAACTAACATTGAAGCACTGTTGTTGGTCTATTGAAAAGTTCAACAAAGAACTTGGTAATACGTCTATATCAATCAATGTGGCTCAAGGTCCTCAATCTTAGAATCTGAACTCATACAATAACAACTTTGGTCGTGGAGGCCGAGGCCGTGGCAACAGAGGTTATGTTCGAGGTCAAGGTAGAGGTCATGATGGACCTCGACTTACCTGTCAGTTGTGTTTGAGGTATAGGCATAATGTATTCCACTGTTGGAACCGATTTGATGAGAATTTTGAACAACCATAAATGCCTTCTTCTTCAATCAGTGAGTCCTCCAAAGAGCAGCAGTATTCAAATTCGAATTCACATAATAACTTTCAAATTCAACAACATTAACCCAGTGCTTATCTTGCCACACAACTGGCTCATCATCTACCAACTACACAAGAATTTATTGTTCCAAAGAGTCTTGACAATCAGAATTGGTATCCTGACTCTGGCGCATCCCATCACATTACACCAGATCCTCAAAATCTAAACCAAGGAGCATCATATACTAGTTTGGAATAAGTTCATATGGGTAACGGACAAGGTTTACCTATCTTTTCTCTTTGTTCAACTAAATTCCTGTCCCCTTATCACCCTCATATTGCTTTAAATCTCAATAACTTACTATTGGTTCCAACCATCACTAAAAATCTTGTGTCTATATCACAGTTTGCTCATGATAACAATGTGTATTTTGAATTTCACCCCACTGCATGTTTTGTTAAATCGCAGGGCTCTAGTCAAATATTACTAAAAGGCACCATTAGTATTGATGGGTTTTATTGCTTCAAGAACATCAACTTACATGAAGCATCTACTATTGCCAAATGTATCAATTCTATTGTTATTCCTTTTCTTACAAATAATATAGCTGCATCAAATTCTATTGTAAATACCACTAGTGTGTGTCTTGTTGACTAATTCTTTCTCTACTTGGCACAATAGGTTGGGACATGCTTATTCTAGTTCTGACAAAGCTCTACTTGAATTGTGTAAAATTTCCTTATCAAATTAAAACTGTTTCAGATTTCTGTAATGCCTGTTGTTTGGGGAAAGCTCACAGATTGCATGCTCCATCTTCTATAACTGTATATAATGCACCGTTTGAACTGATTTACAGCGACTTATGGGGTCTTGCACTGTTTTTATCTTCATATGGTTACTCTTACTGCATTACGTTTGTTGATGCATACACTTGGTTCACATGGATCTATTTCTTTCAACGAAAATCAAAGGCTTTACATGCTTTCAGACAATTTCATGAACTTATTAAGAGTCATTTTCAAGCCAATCTTAAGGTTGTTCAAACAAATTAAGGAGGGGAGTTCAGACCCTTCTCCAAATGCTTCATGGATTTGTTAGAACCAAAGACATAGAAGTGTTTAAACCCTCAATGTTTTGAAGATAACAAGCTTATTAATGTTCAAGTTTGCGCGTATAGACTAACCCTGTCACAGCTAAGAAGACTGTCCAGAAGACTCACCAAAAAGGACTGTCCAGAAGACGTGTTAAAGACCGTCCAGAAGACTCACCAAAGAGGATCATCCAGTTGAACAAACTGAAGGCGACTGTCCGATGAATAAACTCATACAAGCCTCCAAGATCATATATTCAAACGGCTAAGTTTTTAGTTTGAACGTCAATTTGATTTATGCTAAGTCTTCCTCGAAATTGACATATTACTACTTCTGTAAACTAACGTTCAAATTTGTTTGAAGCATTAAATAACATCAACATCATTTTAATGTAAAAGCATAGTAGAATAGATAAATCAAGTCAACTTATCAAGCTGTCAAGACAAATGAAGAATGTTCAGAAGAGTAGACTGCCAGCACAGTCCTGCACCTTCCTTTTTAGTACAAGTCTAAAAGTTGTCGTGCCTGACCTCTTTGAAAGGATAGTTTGCACGCTTCTCATTGCATAACGAAGTCAAAGTCTTCTACAGCGGATTTTTTCCCTGAAGACTATATATACATGCACCAACGAAGAAGCAAGATAGTGAAAAAAAAGAAAAGGCGAAGACTGTGAAAAAGAAAAGACGTAGAAAAAGAACAAGAACATAAAGACTTTTGTAATACTCTGATAGAAGCGTCTAGTGGACGATAGCAAAAATCTTGTAAAGATCTTCAAAGTGATCTTGAGCTTAATCTTTCAAATCCTCACTATGTGAGTTGATTTTTTTTTATAAACACTTGTTGTGTTGTGAAAGCTTAGAGAGGCTTAGTGTAAAAGAATACTTGGGTTAAGCAATCTAGGGTGATTGCATTGTAAAGCCTGAAGAGGCCGCGAACAATACTTGTAACCTAAGGTTGGTTAATGGATACCTTCTGGGTGAAGGACTAGACGTAGCTCAGGTTGAGTGAACCAGTATAAACTTTTTGTGTTCTCTTCTCTCTATCCCTATGCTTGAAAAGTTTTTCAGGCTGATCTACTTGTTTCAAAAAAGTTTTTAAACGCACAATTCAACCCCCCTTCTTGTGCGTTTTTTCTTATTTCAGGATTAAGGCATCATTCACAAACTAATTTGCCCTTATACCTCCCATCAAATTAGAACCGTAGAAAGGAAGCACAGACAAATTGTAGAAATGGGGTTAACTCTCTTAGCTCATGCTGCAATGCCATATAAATACTGGGATCACAGCTTCACCACAATTGTTTATCTAATAAATAGGTTACCCACTACAGCCCTATCTACCTTCTCATCACCATTCAATGCTCTTTATAATGTTACACATGACTATAATAATATCAAAATGTTTGGATGTGCATGCGTTCCTCTACTGAGGCCATACAATCAGTTTAAACTTCAATTTCGATCTACTGAGTGTGTTTATCTTGGTCCATCTCCACAACACAAAGGCTATAGATGTCTTGCCCTAAATGGCCACATATATATCTCCAAGGATGTGTTGTTCAATGAGTTCCAATTCCCTTATCCTACTCTATTTCTCAACCCAGGTGCTATCATGTCTACCTCCGCTAGCTCCAACTGCTTTCCAGCCACTATTCCATTGGCACCCACACATTCCCCTCCACCATCAACTTCCACAAATGTAACTTCAACCACCTCTCCTGCGGCACCTACTGTGGTTCCTCTTGTGGTAATGAACATTTACCCTATGTATACTCGTTCCAAATCAGGCATTTATAAACCCAAAGTGTTATTTGCTTATACTGAACCCACCTCAATTAAACAGGCGTTGTTAATACTAATTGGTTGGCAGCAATGAAAGATGAATATGCAGCTCTTATGCGCAATAATACTTGGTCTCTTATCCCACTTCCACCCCACAGAAAATCTATTGTTGTAAGTGGGTGTTCAGGTTGAAAGAAAATCCAGATGGGACCATCAATAAATACAAAGCCCTTCTTGTTGCAAAAGGCTTTCATCAGCAAGAAGGATTTGAATTTACAGAGACATTTTCTCCCATGGTAAAACTTGTAACCATTCGTATCATTCTCACCTTGGCCCTCATTCTTGGAAGGAACATTTAGCAAATTGATATTAGCAATGCCTTTTTGCATGGTTTTTTAACAGAAGACATATACATGGTGCAACCCCCAAGCACTCAAACAAAAATTTATTGTGTAAGCTTAATCGTGTACTTTATGGGCTCAAACAAGCCCCTTGTGCATGGTATAAGCAACTATCCCACACCTTGCTGCAACTTGGCTTTAAGTCCAGTCCTTGTGATCTGTCTCTCTTTACTTATGTCAAGGCTCAAGATAAATTATATGTTCTCATCTATGTAGATGATATTATCATTATTGGCTCCTCTTCAACTCTTATCTCTTCTCTGATTGACAATTTAAATGTTAAATTTGCTTTAAAGCAACTGGGACAGCTTGATTACTTCCTTGGTATTGAGGTTCATTGTCTCCACAATGGCTTTCTGCTGCTTACGCAATCCAAATGCATAAGGGATCTCTTGGCTCGTGCTAACATGGCTGAGGCTAAAAGCATCTCTTCTCTAATGGTTAGCAACTATAAATTGAGCAAATTTGGTACTGATAAAATTACTAATTCCAATTTGTATAGATCCATCGTTGGCACCTTACAATATGCTACTTTGACTCACCCTGAAATTGCCTATAGTGTTAATAAGGTGTGTCAGTTTATGGCTGATCCTCTAGACTCTCATCGGCGTGCTGTCAAGAGAATTTTATGTTATCTTAAGGGCACCATCACTCTGGCTTACTCTTGTAACCTACACTCTCTTCCTCAACATTTCCTCTCTTTGCTTGTAGTGATGCAGACTAGGCCAGTGATCCAGATGACAAGTGCTCAACTTCAGGCTACTGTGTCTTCTTTGGACCCAATTTGATATCCTGGTGTTCAAAGAAGCAACCTCTTGTTGCATGGTCCAGCACTGAAGCTGAATACCGCAGTATGGCTTATGCAACTGTTGAATTACTATGGATTCAATCCGTGTTGTTAGAACTTGGTATCCTTTTTACCCCTCCTCGACTATACTGTGACAACTTAAGTGCTGTATCACTGTCTCACAATCCTATATTACATTCTCAAACAAAACATATTGAACTTGACATTCACTTTGTTCGAGAAAAGATCACCTCCAAGGCTCTTATTGTGCAACCCGTTCTTGGCTCGGAACAACCTGCTGACTCCTTCACCAAACCATTGTCTTCCTCCCAGTTTTGTGATCCTCGAACCAAACTCAATGTGCATGCCTTTCAGCAGCCTCCTTAAGTTTGAGGAGGACTATTGTAGAAGCTATCTAGCTTAGTTTGGTGTCCAAGCAATTTGGCTTAGCTTGTTGTACAAGCTTGCTTAGCCTTGTTGATGTGTAATAGTTTGTTATGATTCAGTTAAATTGTTACCACTACATAGAGCATATAAATATGTTTATTGAACTCTATAAGTGATCTTTTTGTGAAATCAATAACAGAAACAATATTCTTCTTTTGTCTCTCTGCTTCGTTTTTCATTAATACAAAGCAGGCTTGTTCAGAAGGTCAATAGGAACTAATTTGATCTTGTCTTGTAATTCATAATGTACAAAAAAATAAATCAATTATTTATAGTAGTGGAAACAAGTACATACAACTCAAGCTATAAAATAAATTAATGAAAGAGTAAATAATAGTTTATTAAAAGCAATGGACATTGTTTTTGGCTACATTCTTCTTTTATTCAATTTGAGTTTTTCCTTCAATTTTTGGGTAAACTCATGGAATCCCTAACCAAGAGTTAAAGACCAAACTTTCAAGGTACTGAGATCTATTTAAGGGATTGATATCTCTTAATAGATGTTATTTCATATACACACTTGATTCTTGAGTACATGTTTATTTCAAGGTACCATACCATATCATGATTCATGTTGGTATTCTTCCCTTCTCTCTCCCTCTTTCAATTTACTCCTTAAAAAATATGTTTTTTGTTTTTTTACTTTTTTATTGTCACTGTAATACCTGACAAATAATAGAGTTACCATCGATTATAAGAATCAAATTATAAAAATGACTATTATGTATATATGTAAGGATAAAGACATAATTATTATTTTTTATCTGTAGGCGTAACTTTAATTTTTAATTTGGTCTCTATGTATAACTATATTATAATTCCAACAAAAAGACAAGAATAAAATTAAAAACACATAATTATATACACAGGAATTAAATTAATTTGTATATAAAAAACCAAATTTAAAATAAATATAACTTATAAAAAAACCCATAAAGGTATCAAAAGATTATACGAATATAAATCCAACAAGCACATGAATGAGTGAACAAATACTTTAGACAGAGAAAATAACCTTGTGGTTCCTAGTGATCCATACTCGTTGCGCAAATGGGCACGAATAACTCATGTACAGCCTAAAAGAGAAAAACGGTCCAATATGAGAGAGTCTATGGGCATGCGAAGTTGTGAACCTCAAAGCAAAATCATGAAAACATGGCGAATTGGAATCTAATGGTTAAGTGATAAATGAACCTGGTTGTTCCATCAAAGAGAGGTGGTGGTTCGGAGGTGGCACCCAGCGTGGGAGGACGAATTTCTTCCACACCTCTACATTAATAAACGACACAGATGACCATTAGAGAAAACGAATTGATTTAGATAAACAGTAACGAAAATTTTGAATTAGGAATATGAATTAAAATAATTAAATTCCTACGCAGTAGCCATTGATCTAATGATCTTGCGAAATACTAGTGATCTGATATGATGCAGAGCAGAGTGGTGTTTACTTGCTACATTCAAGGCAACCATGGCTTAGTTTTCATATTATGTTTTTAGTGCTCTGCAGGCGCCAGCATTGACGACTTTTTTGCCTTCAGTTTGAATTATCACATTGTTAATGTTATATGATGCAACTTTAGTAGTATACTAGTATATTAATATATTGATTTAATATAATGTTTTTTTCATTCGTAAAATATTACATTATCGATTATTACATATCTATCATCAATTGGTAAGATCTAGAAGCCACAGAGTCAACCACTGACCAAGTTATCGGGGAGAATTTCATATTTGATTTCTGACAGATTAATCCGTAAGATAACTGAAGGGTGGTATAGAATAACGCTTTCTTTCTTTCTTATTTGAGATGAATGTTGAACGTTGAATCTTGAATGATAACGCTCTTCTGTATTTGTTTCTTTTGCTTCTGTTTTATTGTAAAGTTCAATAGGTAATGATTCATTGTTAAAATAATTAAAAAAAGAACCGAATGATAAATATGAGTAAATAGTCCAATTACAAATTGTCATTTATAATAAATTTGTTGACTTTTATAATAATTATTTTAAAAGTCATACTAATAGTTATTTTTAATTAATTAATTAATAGTGTAAAAAATTTATATTGACATACATAGAAATTAAACTCGATAAATATTAATTTCACAACTAGTATTTATATATGTACCATTCATGGAATAAATTATAATTTTTTAAAATTAACAATTCATGTTGTAATTAATTTAAACATAAAAGTAATTTATAGTACTTTTAATTATCAATATAAATATTATTGCAACAATAATTGCTTATATTATATTAATGTATATGTTTAGCTTTTAGATTTATGATATATTTTTAGAATTTAATAAGAATTAATGTACTTTTAATTATGTGAACTAATCTACCGATCGGCAATGAGCATTTGATGAGAGGGTATATATGATACAATGAATAAAGAGACAAGTGGTGGATGGATTTGATGTTCATGCAGTGTAATATCGTGTGCAATCTGCTAGAACTGAAGTTAACTTGATTTTGTAATAATAATGATTTTGTACCTGCTTGTCATAAGCGTTGTGCAATCTTGCATATATGAAGCCGTTAAGGTTTTCCCTTTATTATGAGAACATGGTAGGCTAACCTAAAAAGTTTAGCTTACTGTCGTAAAAAAAATGGCAACAAAACTCAGAATTTATGCATTCTTGGGCAATAATGTAAGATTTTAATACTAAAAATGAGAAAAAAAATTTAAAAATTGAGAAAACAGACCATGACAGTACAAAGTAATTTTATACTGTTATCCACTCACGAATTACTATTTATTATAAATTTGTTGACTTTTATAATAAATATTTTAAAAGTCATATCAATAATGATTTCTGATTGGTTAACAGTGTAAAACTTTTTATGCTGAACTCTTAAAAATTAATGCTTGATTTTAATATCCACTATAGATGTATGATTTTAATATCACAATTTTAATGTTTATGATTTAATATCACGATTTTAATTCCTTCACATAAACATATTTAAAAGAGAATAAATAAACATTTAAAATATAAATATGTAATCTAATATAAGAAGCAAATGGAGATAACCTAGAAAATAAGGTGGTCAAAAGTAAAAGTCATTAAAATAAACAAAATCAGGACGAAAATTCATCAGTGATATGCGTCAGCGATGACAAGAGAAATGGGAAAAATGAGACATACAGCCTTGGGTGTATGGAATACAAGATAAAATAAAATAAAATAAATAAAATAATTGATTTCATAAGAAAGGGGGAAAATAATAAAATTATATGTAAAAAAAGAAGATAAAAAAGAAAATAGATATATATTTATTAAATATTTAATAGTTTTATATAATAGGAAGGGAAGTTGTATTACCATACAAGGGGATATTGAAAATGTGAAATTATTTTAAATAAGATGACACGTATGAAAAGTAAGAGTTTTGTGCAATATTTTAAAGGAAGCATGATAAGGGAGATTGAAAATATAAAATTATTTTTAACTAGTATTTTAATATGTGTCTTGTTGAAGATAAATTGTTAGTTTTATAATGAACAATTTAAATCGTGATATAAGATTATTTTTATCTATTGATAATTATTTTAAAAAGAGTTTGTTGAAATTTAATTTAAAAATAAAAAGAAAAACTGATAAATTGAAAGAAGAAATTACTAATTATAATGTATATAATGAGAACAATTTGAAATGGTTAAGGAGTTTTTTTTTTTTTGAAGTAATGTGGAAAGTATTTCTCTAAAAAAAGTAAAAAGAATGAAAATATCGAGAATACTTAATTAAGAAAATAAAAAAGAGAAAAAATACTTTTCAAATTATATATTATAATTTATAATATAAAAATAGATAAAATTACAAGTAAGGAAACTAGGAAAGTAAGAATTGGTGCATATTTATTTCATACTAATGTC
The DNA here is from genome assembly GCA_004329165.1 of Spatholobus suberectus. Taxonomy (NCBI): domain Eukaryota; kingdom Viridiplantae; phylum Streptophyta; class Magnoliopsida; order Fabales; family Fabaceae; genus Spatholobus; species Spatholobus suberectus. The sequence goes on along the minus strand of CM014732.1, from coordinate 17,067,608 downwards.
TATTTGGAAGAGCTTATAAACAACTTATTTGATCTTATTTTATGTTATAAGTACTTGTAAGAATATTTGGAAACACTTATAAAAATATCTTATGACTGGTTCATAAGATTTTTTAGCTTATTTTTACAAACTCTCCAATATAGCTTATAAGAATAATTTATGTGAAATTTATAAAAAAAAACTCACCTTCGAATCTTACTAAGATCAAACATATAGAAATTGTGTATTTTTTTATATTTTCTTTTGTTTTCTCTCAAAATTAAACATTTTATTTTATTTTTTCATTTCTTTCTCCAAATTAAACATTTTTTTTTCATTTCTTCACCCAAATTAATATAAATATTAAATTTTACACAAAATAAATTATAATTATTCGTTGCTAGTAAATTTGTATTTTTATTATTTTTTATATGTTTCCTTCTTTTTCACTAAAAAAGTATAATATAATTAAATAAATTTATATTTTTATATATTGCTAGTAATTTCTTTTATACATTGCTAGTAAAAAAAAAATTATGTTTGCTTCTACAATGGTGTGCAATGGTTGAATTTTTATTATGATTTACTATTTTTATATACTTATATTTATTTATGCATGTGAATGGTAAATTTTTTTAAGCTTATATCATGATTTTATAATATATATGATTTTAATTTTAACATCTTAATATTTTAATCATGTTTTGATTATTAAATATTTTAATTTTTAAAATTATTGATAGGTTTATGGTATTTTTGTGTGTGTGTGTGTGTGTCACATATTTTTTTAAAATTTATGATACTTAATTTTTTTTAAAACTAAAAATAGGTAAATGGTGACTATTAATTTTTATTTTTAATATTTTTGTGATATATATAATGTTAGTATATTAATTATTTAGTTATTTTAAAAAATTTAATTTATTTTTAGTCATTACTTGATTTTTTTTAATTTTTAAAAAAGAGACAACTTTGTATAAATGTTTGTGTAACAATACATCTAAACACTTTAAAATTGTGTAAACACTTATCAACTTATATATCCAAATACAAATAGTTTATTAAATTTTAAGCACTTATAATATAAAGTTTTATATAATAAGGACTCGTTAAAAAAAATCTTAATTGAATTGTTTTTTCAAACTGCCCTAAACAGCATTCTCGTTTATTAAAACCCGACAAATAGCTGGTAGGTTAGAGTTTGGAAACTCGAAGTAAACTTGTAAGACTCCTTTCGTAAAATCCTAATAGGCTTGTGTGAATGTAGACACCATCCTACCTGATTGGAGAAAAAGAAAGCGTATGCTCTTGATTAATATTTGAGAGAGTACTAAAAAGTTTCTTCCAAACACTGACTAAGAAAATAAATATTAAATGAAAATAAAGTTTTTATTATATTAAAAAATATAAATTACTTTATATTTATTTTTATGTAAGGAAAATCTCAATTGATACTTTAAAAACATTGAATAAAAAATAAAAGAAGTAAAATGTATGTAACAAAAAAGATTATTATATTAAAATCATAAAAATTATTTCATATTTTCTTAACTAATTAAAATTATTTATAAGGTATATTAAATATTTTTTTATCATAATTAATATCCTTAAAACATTCATTAATATAATTTTTTAGACCACTTGTATCTTTATAGAAAACTATTTTATTTAAGAACATTTATAGTATGATAATATTACTTGAATTAAAAAGTAAAATAAAGTGAGTTTTTCTTATAAACTATAATTAACTATTTAACTTTTGTAAAAGTTCACCCTTCTAACTTTTCTAAAAGTTAGACACATAAGATATATTAAAAAAAATTAAATACAGATAAATTTAATTTATTTTACTTTCTTATTTTTTTTATAAGAACTGAACACTCATTCATAATTTTCTGTTCTTTTGACCACCGCATGGTCCATGGCCACACCTTTAAAGGTATCCGTGACTGTCCATCGAAATTAGTCGGAATTAACTCTTTGTGAATTTGCCTGAAAGAAGGGATCATAAATTGTGGTCAATGGCAGCTGCGTAAGAAATCTGCTTCTTCCATATATCTCTTACTCTTTCTAGTTTTCATTACTGCAGTGATGAAATTATCAGAATTATCAATTCACCTTTTTCTGGTTTCTAACTTAAACCTCTTTGACTGTGTTGCTGATTCAGAGGTGTTAGGATTCCGCCCTTGACATCTACCTCCAACCCACCTCCCCTTTTCGATGGAACTACAAGGTTTCATTCACCACTCTATTATATTGCATCCCAAACTCTTTCATTTTTTTAATCAAACTATTCCACGTGTTTGCTATACAGTACATCTCTTCCCTTTTAATTAATAAGAATAATATATATATATATATATATGAATCTTTGTTTGGATTTTTGTTTTAGGCTGTACATCAGTTATACATGCCCATATGCCCAACGAGTATGGATCGTTATGAATTATAAGGTTTTTCTCTCTCTCTCTCTCTCTCTCTCTCTAAGGTTTTATTATTTATTATCCCTTTTTCAATTAATTTCTTTCAATTGGAGATTGGTCACTCTGTTTCTTAATGAAAAATGTATGCTTTGATTTGCATGTTGCACTTGCACATAAACTTACACATAGGGACTACAAGGCAAGATCCAACTGGTTCCTATCGATCTTCTGAACAGGCCTGCTTGGTATAAGGAGAAAGTCTACCCTGAAAATAAGGTGATGAAGTTCGAAAATGTTTCAGCATGTAAATTGTTAATTTGCAGACTGTATAAACTTGACTGAGCTATTTGATTTGTCCAATTGATCATGTGAACTTCTTCCTTTGTTATATAGGTGCCATCGTTGGAGCACAATGGTAAGGTCTTGGGAGAAAGTCTTGATTTGATCAAGTATGTTGATGCCAACTTCGAAGGGCCATCTCTAGTTCCTAGTGTAAAAGCAACAAATTCTAGTTTTGTCCATTATAAAGCAGGAAAATCCTCTTCTTTATTTGGGTATAAGGTGATGTTAATTTGGAGGTTTATTTTTCAGGACCCTGCAAAGAGAGAATTCGGGGAACAGTTGATATCTCACATCGATTCCTTCATGAAGGATATTTACGCTTCGTTCAAAGGAGATCCTGTACAGCAGGCTGGTAAATCTAAGTTGTTTTAATTTGTGAGAATGATATAAAATTAAGATAACATGGACTGATTTAAATTGTTTTTATTATTATTATTATTAAGGTGCTTCTTTTGATTATTTGGAGAATGCTCTCGGGAAATTTGAAGACGGACCCTTTTTTCTTGGCCAATTTAGTTTGGTAAGTTGAAATTCAGGACTCGGAGGATTTCAAAATTTTTACAGTTTAAATAATAGACTTCTTGTCTGTACGAGACTATCCCTCAAGAATAATTGGACAAATTACTTTACTTCTGTGATCTATTTTGAAGATAGGAAGTACGATGTTATTGAACCTTTTTGTTATTATTGTAATTATAATATAATTTATAAAACATGGTGATCTGATCACTAGGTGGATGCTGCCTTTGCTCCATTTGTTGAAAGGTTACAAATTACCTTTTCGGAGGTGTATAAGTATGACATCACATCTAGGAGGCCTAAACTAGCGACATATATTGAGGTATATTTAAGCGTGAATTTCTTCTTTGGCTTATGTATGACTATCTGCTAGAGGAAACGGGAATTTAATGATTCATTTGGACGTGACCTACATGCATTAGTTTGGTCAAACTCAAGAGGCCTTACCGCCTTAGAAGTTAAAACTAATAGCTTCTGATGTATTGTTAGTCTTCCTAAGAATATTCATTTTCATTAACAATTTTGATTTTGCAGGAGCTGAATAAAATTGATGCTTATAAGCCGACCAAGGTTGATCCCCAGGAGTTTGTTGAAGTTTTCAAAAAATGGTTTTTGGTAAATGGTAATATATACATAATCCTTGAGATCGAATGACAAAAAAAAAAAAAAAAAAAAAAGAAAAATACATAATCCATACTTTAAGCTTTCTTTAAGCATTTGCCCCCGTATTGGGGTTGGGGATAGAAATCTAAGCAATATGCTCCCGAGACCTTGGTAAACTCTATATTTTTCTTTTACGCAGGCCCAGCTAAATGAGCATTTGATGAGAGGGGATATATCAGATATAATGAATAAAAGGACACATGGGTGGATGGATGCGATGTTTATGCAGTGTAATATTGTGTGAGACAATTAATCTGCTAGAATTGAAGTTACCTTGATTTTGTAATAATATTATCAACCAGCATCTCACGAGTGTTGTGCAATCTTGCATTATAAAGATGCCGTCAAGGTTTTATCTGTATCATGAGAAAATGGTAGGGTAGCCGAACAAGATTAGTAGCTTATAAGGTGATAACTTTAGGTCGTATTCTTCGTGACAGGTTATTGGTCTGATGGTCATTTGCCAAGTAACAAGTGGATGCTCTTCCTGTGATCTAATACGAATGATCATTGAGGTCAACCCAACCCTCAGAAAATTTTGTATTTTACGGTAAAAATATTTAGGTCATGTTTTTTTGGTAGAGATAACAAATATCCGTTATTGGAGACAATTCTGTTCGAACTGGAGTAGGATCATTATGAGTAGAAAGCTTTCTCTTTAAATATTTAGGTTGTGTTTGATTTATATTTTCAAAAACTGTTTTTAATTTTTAAAATGTAATTAAGAAAGGTTGTTTATATAGCTGGTAGAGGATATATAAGGTAGCAGAGTGTAAAATTGAGCAATTGAGAAAGAGCTTGAACAAGGTAAAAACATCAATTGGCCAAGGAAACGAATATTGCTTTCTTTATGAAAGCTAGTTGGGAATTATGTGAAAATATTTGTCTTGGGTGAAAATTCTAAAAGCTAAATATAAATGTGGCAATGATGTAATCCTTAAGGTAAGTGAAAAGAAGGGGTCTCAAACTTCTAGAAGGGGATGTATCGGGTTTGGGATCAATTTGTTCAGAATACTGAACGGAAATTAGGAAATGGTACTTTGGTGAGCTTTTAGAAGGATGTTTAACTCCCAAATTTAGGGAGATTGATAAATTACCTCAATCATGCGAGTATGATTAATCTGGATGCTAAGGTGTAGGAGTTCACGGATAGATATGGGAATTGGGATCTTTTCTCTACTGCTAATTTGGTGCCTAGCAACACTATCAACAAGATAATTCCTGGTATCATTAACCAGGACGACACAACATGGCTTACAAATGACAAGACTTCTTATATGGCTTCCACATATAATAGTCTAAGCTAATTGGTTTGCGCTCAAAGCCAAAGCTTTTCAAGCAATTTGGTCTTAGTTGGGACCTGAAAGAATGAAGATGTTGCTTTGAAAGACTACCTAAAACATGTTGGTTATAACATGTTCAAATTCACTTGAAATATGTCTGTGGATCCTACTTACTCCCGATGCAATCAACATGACCAAACCGTGTTGCATGTCCTGCATAATTGCCCTTTTGCTGTTCAGGTTTGGACAAAATTGCTCACAAGTTATGTTCATCATAACTTCTTCAATTTAAATATTCATTAATGGTTGTTATTGAATATTTATCACCTGATGATGCCAAGCATGAATGACACACCATTAAAGATGAAAGTAGGTCAAGTTTTGGTAGCATGAGAGCCTTCCTTTTTATAAAGTTTGATTTTGGCTTATTTACCTATTGTAGGCTTTTTTAAAAACTTAGCTTGACTTGTAAACTTATTTAAAAGTATATTTTGTTATAAGGCCTACTAAAAAGACTAGTAGGCCTATTGGCTTAAGTAGGCTTGTTGGCCTAAAAAGGCTTATTAGTAATTATACATTTTTTTTATATTATTATGTGTAATATATATATTATGTATAATATGTATATAATATAACATAATATATAATATAATAATATTATATTATATAAATAGGTTAGCTTATCAAGTTTAATAGGCTTTTTTGAAAGCATAATAAGGGTTGCCTTTTTTCCCTAAACAAACTTTTTAAAAAACGTAAGCCTAATCTTTTTAATAAACAAGTCAAACTGCCTGATCTATTTCTACCTTTATTCGCCATGTTTGAATTTGTTGTTGTCACTATTTTAAAGGCCAAGAACAATTGGGTCTTTGCCCAAAAGTCTACAACTCTTATATGGATATTTTGATTACAGCTTAATGTGAAAAATGTAATTACTATTTAGGATTAATTGGAAATACTTCGTCCTATCCATAATTCCTTGGTGCCAAATCCTCTACTCTTAGTATTTCTTGGAAACCTCCCCCACTAGTTAGGTGAAGTTAAATTGTGATGGCACGATTAGGTGTTTGTACAACTTATTCCATAAAGAATGGTGTTTGTACAAACACTTAAGTTGAGCTTTGGGGAATTTTTTATGGTATTCAGTTAGCTTGGAGTAGGGGATTTAGAAGAATCATCATTGGATCAAACTCTAGAATGGCCATTTAGCTCATTACCTAGAATTGCTCCACAAGTCATCCTTGTTTGCCTTTGGTGGTGCAAATTAAGAGGCTTCTATCTAGTGATGGTGGCTTTGTTTAGTCACATGTATAGGGAAGGAAACCAAGTGGTAGACCTCTTTACCAAGTATAATTTTCAATTACAAATCAATGGCCTGTCTTTAATATAAGAAAATAGGCTATACACTAATAGTGTAAAATAATTTTATACTATCATCTAATCACAACTCATTATGTATGGTAAATTTGTTGACTTTTATAATAATTACCTTAAAAATCATACCAACGATAATTTTTGATTAGTTAACAGTGTAAAACTTATACACAGACAATATATAGCCATTAAACTTCTTTAATATTATTCCTAATTTGTTTCTTTAGCACTTCTTGCTGATTGTTCTGGGTGCTTTTCTCTATGGATTTTAGTTTGGTTTTGTCTCTATTGTACTCACCAAAAAGGATACTTAGAGTTTTTAACTCTTAAGAATAATAAAACTTTCGCAAAAGCAATACATATGAATTTCAATAAATTTGAATTTACTTTTTCTAAAGTAAGAGACACATTTTAGAAAGAAAAGCATATATTAGTAATTATAATTAGAAAATCAATAAAATATTTTTTAATAACTTAGTAATGTATTAAATATCTATATGTATTTTATTATAACCTTAATCGTTAATTAATTTTATATTTTCTTTTCTCATAAATTAATCTCTTATTTTTGAGGCGCATACAAGCTTAAGAGGTAAACACAATTTTGTAACACTAGGCATAGATGGATATAAATAATTGTAATTTTATTTACAAAATAATTGTAAAAGCGTAAGAAAATATAAAAAAGGAGTTGAATTGTGCTTCTTAAATTTTTTCCACAACAAAATAGATAACTTTTATAAGTCTAACCAAAGTATTGTCCTATGAATGAAATGCAATTTTGAAAAAACTTGCTTAAAACAAAAATGTTTCTCACATATTCAACTCCTTTTATGTTAGTTCAAATAAACAAGACAACGAAAGAGAGAAAAAGAAATACATATATTTATATTGGTTCATCTCACACCCTTAGACTATGTCTAGTCCTTGACAACAACAAAAATTTCACTAACAAACAGCTTTACAGGAACTTTGTTCCAAATATTACAAGTATTATTTCCTCCTTGCCTCTTAAGGCAATCACTCAAGCATTCTTTCACTTGTCTTTCCAAATACTTAAACCAAATATTCTTTCAATAAGCCTTTTAAGGCTCAAAAAACTTCACAACTATGAACATAACTCGATAATCCTAAACTATTGTCTTTTCAAGCTTGAAAACAATAATGATAGTTTAAATGCTCATAAAATATTTACAAGATATAAAGAGAATCTTCTTGAGATGATTGAGAATAAAATGACCATAGTAAATGCAGATTGTTCAAACTCTCTACTCTTTGTATCTTGTTGACTCTTGGAGCTTTCATAAACGACATTGAAAACTAATTGTTGTGAATAGATTCTCACATATTCAACTCCTTTTATGTTAGTTCAAATAAACAAGACAACGAAAGAGAGAAAAAGAAATACATATATTTATATTGGTTCATCTCACACCCTTAGACTATGTCTAGTCCTTGACAACAACAAAAATTTCACTAACAAACAGCTTTACAGGAACTTTGTTCCAAATATTACAAGTATTATTTCCTCCTTGCCTCTTAAGGCAATCACTCAAGCATTCTTTCACTTGTCTTTCCAAATACTTAAACCAAATATTCTTTCAATAAGCCTTTTAAGGCTCAAAAAACTTCACAACTATGAACATAACTCGATAATCCTAAACTATTGTCTTTTCAAGCTTGAAAACAATAATGATAGTTTAAATGCTCATAAAATATTTACAAGATATAAAGAGAATCTTCTTGAGATGATTGAGAATAAAATGACCATAGTAAATGCAGATTGTTCAAACTCTCTACTCTTTGTATCTTGTTGACTCTTGGAGCTTTCATAAACGACATTGAAAACTAATTGTTGTGAATAGAGGTGGGTAAGCATGCATTTTTAACGGGCCAACCCACCTAATTTGCAAAATAATTGACCTACATTTTCTTGATTTGCATCTACCCTGCGTAGCCCACAGACCAAAGATAAAAAAAATTGAAAAAAAATTAAAATTAACTATAAAACAAAAATATTAAATAAAAATCTAAATTATGATTTTTCTATTTGCTTTTGTGAGTTGTTACTTGTTAATTATTGATAAAATTTAATAATATAATAAATATATTAATCAAAACAAACCAAATAATTAAAATGAAACAATAAAAAAGGATGGTGATCAAAAATGACATTGCCATTTACTAATAATTAATATTACCAAATACTTTTAACACATCAACCAAATATTAAAAATCTCAATAAAATAAACTAATTATTAAAATTAATTTCTATTTTTTAAAAAGGTACAATGGTCTACGGGTTGACTCATTAGCCTATGGACCAAACTTGCTAAACCTCGTAAGCTATATGAACCAGGCTAAAAAATTACATGTTCTAATAAGCCTTGTTTTATAGAGCTCGTGGTCTATGTAGATTGCATGCTAAATGGACTGTCCATGGTTTGTGACCCATATGCTCAACTCTAGTTGTGAGAGCTTCTTCCTGTTGTTTAGCTTATTTCTTTTGTTTGAAATAAACATTGAGGTGCATTAAAATTGCATTAAATGATTTTTCCATTCTAATGAAGACATTCTACGGAAGCATATATTTTATCTTCTCTTTATGTTTTGTATATGTCTAGTAGATAAAACTTTTAATTGTTGTGCATATCCTTTTAACTTTCTCTGCAACGTTGTCTTGTCAACTCTGTTTTGTGTCAGTTATGCTCTTTGAGATACAAGAGTTGGTAAACTCTATCTTTTTGTTTTCTTTGGATAAGGCAATGACTTTAAGGCTTTCGAGATGCACTATGTGATTTATAATTCTTTGAAATGTCTTAAAGTCTTGAAGGTCTTCATATCTAACTAAGCATGTGACAGACGAAGCTTTGGAATGTGTGCTTATAGATGAAATGAGCTGAGATGGACCAAGTTACTTCTATACATCAAATGAATTGATTATACTATTTGTGGTACATAAAAAATATTAGCCTTTATCAAAATATAATAGTTTTATGCTTTGTTTATTATAATTAAAACTCAAAATATAATAGTTGGGTTAAATATGTTTTTCGTTCTCAAAAAATATGACAGAATTAGTTTTAGTCTCTAGAAAAAATTTTCTTAAATAAAGTCCCTCAAATATTAAATATATTCTAATTAGATCCATGTACTAAACTTTGTTTAACTTTTCTGTTAAATGATTGTTATATCAACATCACACTCATCATTAATTTGCTGATGTGACCGTCCATATCAACTGTTATATCTAGGTCACATTAGTAACATACTTTTTAAATAAAATTATTACATGTTTAACACTAAACCACAATTTTTTTAACTCTAAAGCAAAAGTAATTACATATTTTTTTTATTAAAAATTATTACTGGGCACTTTAGGTAATAAAATACTTTACTTGGAAGTTGATGTGGCCATCATTTAATAGAAAAGTTAAACAAAGTTTAGTACAAAGATCTAATTAAGGTATTTTTAATATTTAAGAGACTTTATTTAAGGAAAATTTTTTCTAGAAACTAAAACTAATTCTGTCATATTTTTTGAGGATAAAAACATATTTAACCCTATAATAGTTTTATGTTATAAATTGTGTTTAGTTTATGTCACTAAGTATATATCAGAGTCATACTTACAATAAGTTGTTGTGTGATAAACTTATTAAAGAAACACTGAATCTCTTTTTATATATAGGTTGAATGAGTGCTTAATTAAATTATGGGTTAAAATGAGGGAGTTTTGATTTTGGTCTCTGTAAAAAATTTCTTTGTTTTTTATCCTTTTAAAATTTGAAATCATTATTTTTTATTCCTATAAAATGAGCGAATTTTAGTTTTGGTCATTGTAAAACATTTTTCTTTGATTTTCATCCTTTCAAAATCTAAAATAACTATTTTTGGTCAAAACGTTCATTTTAAGATAGATAAATAACATTTATTTTAAGGATCTAGAAATTTTTTTTAGAGATATCACATACTGACATGATACAACAAACACTAGTGGGCGTCAACTAGGAATAGTCACTTGACTTTCTGTTAAAGACGTAAACAGTTAACGAGTGTTACATAATAGTATGGACCAAGAATAATGATTGTAGTTTTTTGAGGATGAAAACCAAAGAAATTCTTTTACAACAATTAAAATCAAAATTTACTTATTTTACAGGGACTAAAAACATGTTTAAGCCTTAAATCATTTATTTAAATGCATTCTTAGTTGTTTCTTCATTATTATAAAACAAATTTGAGTTCTTAATCTTAAGAGTAAGATCATTCAATAAGTATTCTCTTGTAGTCATACATGTTTCCCATTTTATGAAACATATCTTTTGAATTTTTATTTTAAATTAAATTAATATTTTTCTTTAATTAATTATTTTTGCAAAAGTGACTTCTACTCTGCTAATTTTCTTTAACTAATACTCAAACTCCTTCAATGAACATTAGATATAATAAGATATTTTCACATTGCCAATACAATTATGAGTGTTTAAGTATTGGTTTGAATTGATTTTGAAGAAAAATAATCATTTGCTCCAATTCCATTTTTTTCTTTTTTTATCAACAAAATGGTTTGGTTTTAAAATCAAATATAATTTAATTCAATCTAATTTAAATGGCTTGGATTAAGCATGACAAATTGACAATAAGGTGAGTCGAGGCAGGTTTTGACTTTCCTCGTCTTTGCCCCCCAACAAGATGAGGCATGTTTGAGGTCAAGTTTAAGAGAAATGAGGATGAAAAATTTTAACTTAACTCTATTCCTATTGAGATTTGTTGCTTGTGGAAAAACTTGTCGAAAACCCACATCAATTTTTTTAATTTATGTTACTTATATATAATATATATATATAATATAAATAATGTCTATGTCATATTAAATTTTTTAAATAGGTCTATTTCGTATTTAAGCATTTATTTTATATTAATGTTCAATTTAAAACTTAATTTTATTTATTTATTTATTTATTTATTTTACCTTCTCATGCCTTGGTGACAACTCTCAAACGCATGCCACACTTCTAGCTAATTCTCTAGGACTTCTTTTTGGGCTTCGACACTTATACTTTTTCGGCTTCGATGTATACATGTTTTCTTGGTTTGGATCTTTTTTTGAACTCAGCTTGTGTTTAGAGCAAAGACCCCTCTTTCTATAATAATATTCTTTTGCTTAAAAAAAGAACTTAAATATTTTTTAATCTCTGCAAATATGTCAAGATTTTTAATCTTTATAAATTATATTTTTTTTGTTTTAGTCTTTGTAAATTATATTTTTTGTTTTTGGTCTATCTAATTTTTTTTATATTTTAGTTCCTGTTAATGTGACACTTTTAATGATATAGCATTATTGATGTGACATTAGTGACATGACATTTTATTAATGTGATACTTAATGACATCATTATTTTATGACATGATATTTATTGATATAGTCATATTAACAATTTCTGACAGTAAGAACTAACATTGAACCAAAAAAATATTTTAGGGATGTTTTTAAAAAAAATTAAAAAGACTTAAAAATTGACAAATCATAAGAAGCCAAATATATATTTAAACTTATTTACAAAATACAGACATAAAAACTAACGATTTTAAAATCAAAAACTAAAAAAGTTCAAAAATATTTTAGAGACGAAAAACACCGTTAGCCTTAAATTTTTCTTTCTATGTTGTAGGATAAAAATTTCTTCAACCTTTGAAAAAGTGTGAAAACCCCAAGTAATAGTTTGTTCCGTCTCTGATCCATTTTATTAATTACGAATTCTCTTATTTTTATTTAATGTTCATGTTCAGTGTTTGATAGTATTTCAAATAAGATTATCTTTAAAAAAGGATGTCTATTTGAAAAAAATAATAATATTATTTCAATCAGGTATTTAACTAATAAATTTAATTTTCTTAATTTTAATAAAAAATTAAACTTGGGGCTCTAGCCCTTCTCCATTCAGAAAATAATTAAATTCTTTAACAACATTAAACATAATAAAACATTTGTCAAATCATTATTAAATAATATTTTATTAATCAATCTTAATTTTTTAACTTTTTAAATAAAAAATTTTAAACATTTACAATTTTTAAATTTTAATTTATATGTTTTAGTAATCAAATCAATTATTTTATTTTATTTTATTTTGTTTGTATTCATAATATTCATAAGCATTTACACTCTATTTGATAACAGAAAAATAGTGTAGAAGAAGTGGGCAGAGGAAGAAAGAGAGAAGAAGTAGTAACATTTAACCCATTTGATAGCGTAAAAATGGCAACAAAAATTTCAAAAAATCGATGGGCCCTACATAAAAACATATTTGCACAAAAGAGAGCTGAAATGTGAAGAAATGAGTGAGAGTGATCCTCAAAGCTTATCCGTCTAACTAGAGAGCTTACATAATTGATTATGTTACAACAATAATCAATTACAATACACTTTATACACGACAACACAATCAATTATGTTGTTTTACATAATGGATTATGTTATTTTTTTCAATTTTTTAATTTTTACCTTATTTATCTTAAGCAAAACAATCAATATTTTCACTTTATTTTTTATTTATTTATTTTCTCGGGTACTTATTTTCACTCCCTTTATTTTTATTTTTTTTATCTACCAAACGCTGTTAGAGGATTTTCCGGAAGCATGAGTGGGACTGGGAAGGCAAAATATTCGTCACTGCTTGCGATTCCTTCACGTTATGAGTCATATAAAAGGCAACCTCACTTGAATGTAGACGCAATTCTGTACCGAGTTTCACTCTCTCCACCCAAACCTCGCAAGCAAACACAACACACACATCCATGGCAACTGCGTAAGCCATTTCTTCATTCAGAATCGCAGTGGATCTGTTCATGAATTGTGATATCTTAGTTTTAATTTGAAATCGGTTCCTCTTCTCTAACTCCTCTCTTCTTCTTCATTCAGCGGCGTGCATGAAGTTCGTGTTCCCCCGCTAACTTCCACCTCCGATCCACCTTCTCTCTTTGACGGAACCACCAGGTGCTTCTTCTTCTTTTCTCTCATCCTGTTTTTAATTCCGATTTATTTAATTATATATATATTTTTTAATTTCTTAATTTTTGGATTTTCTTCTAGGTTGTACATCAGTTATGTTTGTCCCTATGCGCAGCGTGTTTGGATCACTCGGAACTATAAGGTTGTTTCTGCGCTCTGTCCTACTCCTCTTTGTTAAATGACCTTCAGTATTCACCTTAATTTTTATTAATCCATTATTTAATTTATGTGTAAATCCTTGATTTGACCTTCTCCTAAAATGTCACCTTGATAATTCCAAAAAAAAAAAAATAGTCATTAAATTAATTCCTCAAAAATATAAAATTCCACCATAAGGATTGATTTGGTGACAATTTTTTTGGAGTACTAATGTTGATGTTTGAGATATTAATTTGGTGACTACGATTGTCTAATGCGATGATTGGTGCAACTTTAGCGTATCAATTTGAAATTTACTCTTTAATTTAAGGTGTTCTCTGAGCCATAGGTGTTCTCTTTCTTGATTGAGGATCAACTTGGTTATGCTGCAGGGACTACAAGACAAGATCAAACTGGTTCCTATTGACCTTCAAAACAGGCCTGCTTGGTATAAGGAGAAAGTCTATCCTGAAAACAAGGTGTTTAACTTGCTGGTTGAGGAAAATAAATTAGTCTATGATCAGGTAATTCAGTAATTGATCGTGACTTTAGTCTTATGTCATATAGGTGCCATCATTGGAGGACAATGGAAAGGTGTTGGGAGAAAGTCTCGATTTGATCAAATATGTAGATGAAAACTTCGAAGGGCCATCTCTAATTCCCAGTGTAAGAACTGCACATTCTCCCTCACACCCCACATCTCTATTTATTGTTTAGCGGAGTTGTTTTGAGAAGATGTTTTTTCAGGATCCTGCCAAGAAAGAGTTTGGTGAGCAGTTGATTTCCCATGTTGATACATTCACCAAAGAGCTGTATACTTCATTAAAAGGAGATCCAATACAACAAGCCAGTAAGTGAGCTTTTAGGTTTTAAATAGAGGAAAGTGTTGTTCGAGTAGGTATGGAATTAACTTTCAGAATTGGCGATTTTAACCAGGTCCTGCCTTTGATTACTTGGAGAATGCTCTTGGTAAATTTGATGATGGGCCATTTTTTCTTGGTCAATTTAGCTGGGTAAGTTGAAATCAAGAGTCTTGAAAATGTTCCTTTTCAATTGACTGACCTATCCACCTGCAAGAAATTCTAGCACATAATGATCTGATGGAACGAGTATTAAAGTAGTCATGACTTAAGTGCAAATACAATATAAGATAAATGATAATACCTATGATTATAGTTTTTCTCCCAACTGAGTTGTAAATGCTTGTGATGATCAGGTGGATATTGCCTATGTTCCATTTGTTGAAAGATTCCAGCTCGTCTTTTCTGAGGTGTTCAAGCATGATATAACAGAAGGAAGGCCTAAACTTGCAGCATGGATTGAGGTACATTAGAAGCAGTTCTTTAAATTATTTTTTGGTTCAAAGAAATTGCACTGCTGAATCATAATCATCCATCTGAACATGAAGAAAACTCCGTGTGCTCTGCAACAAGTGGAAACAGAATGGTCCATTGAATGTAGTCTTCACGCCTTTGATAAGGGACCTGACTAATAACTGCTTCGGACGTACTGTTTACAGAAGATTTATTCATTTGCAAATTTATGTTTCTTTTGCAGGAAGTGAACAAGATTAGTGCGTATACACAGACAAGAGCTGATCCTAAGGAAATCGTTGATATTTTCAAGAAACGTTTTTTGGTACTGTAAATAACATTCACATACCTCTCAAGATTGAGTTTGCATAATTGTGATTGATTTATGCAATTCTTGCCTATTCTCTTTGGCACTTTGTTGAACTTCTACACTTCTACCGTGCAGGCTCAACAGTGAAAATTGGGTTGTAGATTGTTGACAATAAAGTGTTATGTGTGTTTATGGGATGCTTCTTTAGTCAAATGCTGGTTTGTCTGCTAGAGTTACTGCAAATAATTGGATTTCGATGTCAGTGATGTTTATGTATCAGCTTGTCTAATGTCATAGACTAATATAATGTTTGGGTACCGGCTTTTAATACTGAGTGGCATTATGATTATTATATATTTGTATGTGTAATCTCGAATGGTAATAAATTAATCGTCTTTTTATACCTCTCGACCATGATAATGAATGATGCATTCTGTCATTTTGCGATTTTATTTGAAGTAATATATAAGTTTTCCATCTAAAATCACAGGGCATGAAATAAGTATTAAAAAAGGCTATAAAAAGAACGGTGTGGTGAACTGATGGAGAAGTCTATATTTTTTGTCTCGAATTATATGGTTTTAGGATAAATTATGTTAAAATGTTTATGTAGAAGAAAGAAAACATGAAGATAGTAGTAAGGTAGTATAATTTAAAAATAAAAATACGTCCTTTGTTTAAATAAAGATTCATGTTTGTATTTAAATTTTGCATTTTTTGCACATATTGTGTCATTTTTTCACGGGAAGAGGATTTTTTTTCTTCTCGAGTTTTATATTAAGATTGTTTTTTATTTTGCATGTTGGGTTGTATATTTGTTTGGTTGTCTTTAATTTCTTAAATTATGTTGTAAGATTTATTGTTGTACAATTATAGCAATAAAGTTTGAACTTAAAATCTCATGCATACTACTTAAATCCACTGACTCTAATGGGCTAAATTATGTTTGTAAGATTAAATCCTCATTTGATAATATTGTTTCATCTATTTATTAATATATTGTGAATAGATGAATATAAAATTAAAAAATTAGATGTAATATCATAAAATATGTTTGATAATTGAATTTTAAGATAAAAAAGATATTTTTTTCTTTCAATCTCAATAATTCAGATAATTAATGCCAAGATTAATATTTAACAAGAAAAACAATATTAAAGGCACTTAAATTTAAAAAATTAACATATATTTATTTTCTCTTTCATATCTTTTTCACTGTATTTTATTTCATATTTTCTTTCTTTTCTCATCATATTACTTATCGCTTCTATCATTTTTTTTTTCTCTCTATATCTTTTTTTGTCTTCTTCCTTCCACCTACACACCCTATTCGGGGTGTACATTCATCGTAACTTTTTAAGTTTTATCCTTCTAGAAATGCCCAAAATGATTATGAGGGTATTATTGTTATCTCAACATCTGATGATCAGAAGCGTTTCAGATTAATTGGGCTACGAAAAAAATAGGCTTAATTGCACTTTATATCACCCCAGTTTTATTATTTTACAAATTTTGCCACTGTTTTTTTCTCTCATATTTTGTCATCCTATTTTTGAAATCTTACAAATTTTATCCAATCATCAACTGTTTATTAAATAAAATTCACAAGATTAAACAAAATTTGCAAGATTTCAAAAATAAGGTAATAAAATGCGAGAAAAAAAAACACGGTGACAAAATCTGCAAAATGATGAAACTTAGGTGGCACAAAATGCAATTAAGCCAAAAAGATACTTAATGTGCAATTACGCAACTGAAAAATGAAAAATGCAAAATGCAACTTGCATGGTCAATCTGAAAATTTCTCCAGATGACGAAACCATCTCACAAATAACAACATGGTATATGCAGACTTGGTTGAAAAAGCTATATTTCCGCAGAACTTAACAAACTATACAACATAACTAGGATAAAGACGTAAAGGCAGGGACTACTCTGTATGCAGGGAAACCCCTAGACCCATTGCCAAGACAGAAGGCACATGAATTATGAATCCAGCAATTTGCTTTTAAATAAGAATCTCGAGAAAAAGAAAACAGTGGAAGTACTATCTTAGCTCCAAACAGAAATGGGAGCAGTTTTGAGTACCAGAACTAGAAAAAAAATTCCATAAGTTTTTTTGCAACTGTGCTCTGAACTGAAAGAACACCACCAAAGGACATCTTATATTAACATCTATAAACCTGTATCTTGAAGTTGAGAAGCCAATTAAATAATATATTTGAAATTTTCTCCAGATTATCGTATGTTACATCCAACAAAACACTGAGCTCCATATCATTGCCCTCTCCTGGTTCTAGGAGGAGTACCGGGAGCGAGGCGAGAGCTTTGGACTGTGTGTGTATTGGGATCATATCTTTGTGAAGCAAGGTAAGACAAAGCTGTGACAACATCAGCTATAACTGGACGCATGTTAGCCTGCTCCTGCACACACATTGCTGCAACAGCAAGGGCCTGGTATAGCCCTCTTGGAGGATATTGACCTTGAGCATTGGATCAGCCATTTGTGAAAACTTTCTTCGATCCTTAAACAAGGGTTTAGCCTGCAGTTAAATCAGAATAGTCCATCCCAAAGTTACTACTCAGTTAATTAAGGAGCAAGGACCAAGCAATGTATCAAATTTCATTATGAAATATTCCAATTTCTCCCCTATTGAGACATGCAAAAGCCAGTTAAAGTGTATGTATGAGATATGCAACTTAAAAAGTTCACCTAACTTCTACCTTTTAGCATCACAGTAACAGGAATTTTGTTTTAAAAGAATAATTAGTTGGGAATAGAAGAAATTATAGAAGAGGAGGATGGGCAATCCTGATTAAAAAAAACCCAAACAAAGAACAAAATATCAGCTTGAAGGAACTCTCCTATCACGATAACAAATTAACTCTCAACATTTTTCATTAATCATATACCATGTTTTGTTATTTTTTATTAAGAGGTAATTGTGAACTATAGGAATGTAAAGGATTTCTTACCACAAATTCTTAAGCTTAAGTACAATTATGCAAGATGACTGATTCATATGAAACCAAATGCCTGCCCTTATGTTATACACATTGACTACTTTTTAAGTTTAACCATTTATATTGTAAATGAAAATATACTTAACGTTGTTTATGTCATTCAACCAAAAGCATTTTCACTCATAGATAGGTCTAAGGGTTGGTGTAAGTGACAATTCATATTTTGGTGTGCTGTTTTTAAATCATCAACCAACCTAAGAAGATGAGATATCTGTAGGAGTTTCTTACCCATGCAACAAGATTCTGTTCTCCTGCAGATTTTGAATTGTCAATTGCTTTCCTTCCAGTAATTATTTCCAGAAGAACTACACCAAAGCTATAAACATCTGATTTCAGAGTCAGTTGACCAGTCATTGCATACTCTGGAGCACAATATCCATAGGTGCCCATAACCCTTGTTGATACATGGGTGTTTTCCCCAACCGGGCCAAGTTTGGCCAAACCAAAATCAGATAACTTTGGGTGATACCCTTCACCAAGCAAAATGTTGGAGCACTTTAAATCGCGGTAGATGACAGGAGGATTAGCTTTGTCATGTAGATATTCCAATCCCTTTGCTGCCCCAGCCGCTATTTTCATTCGCATGCTCCAGTCGAGTTGTTGCTTGCCAGGAGGAATATCTGCAAATCAAACATATATAACCAATATTAACTAGAAGATAATATAAAATTTAAAGAAGGGGAAGAACAACTTGCGTAGTTGAAATAGAATACCATGCAAGTGGTCTTCCAAGGATCCTAATGGCATATATTCATAAACTAGAAGCCTTTGATCTCCATCAGCACAATAACCAATAAGGTTGACAAGGTTAGGATGGTGAAGTAGACTTAACATCAACACTTCAACAAGGAATTCCCTATTCCCTTGCAGTCCATTTCGGTCAAGCTGCTTAATTGCGACAACCTATATTCAACATTAGAAAGGATGAATTAACCAACATAAATTTTATGCAGAGTTTCATGCTAGCTAAACTCAACTATTATTTTGGCTGTTGTGGAAAAGGGGGAAATGATGAATAACAAAGAAGAAAGGAAGAATCACTTCACTTCCCAGCATCTCTCTCCTATTTTCCATAAGCAAATAACTAAATAATGAGAAAATAGACTCACCTGATTAATACTATCCAGACGCCCTTTGTATACTCTACCAAAGCCTCCCTCTCCCAAAAGAGATTCAGCTCTAAAATTTCTAGTTGCAGTTGCCAACTCACGGAATGAGAATGTCTGTGCAGCGATGTGATCAGGGTTCCCATTTTTAGATGTATCTTTAGAATTTGTGGATGAATTCCTCTTCAACTTTCCTGCACTCAGTAACAAGAATAATATATAAGAGGGAGAAGCACAAGCTACAGCAGGGTTAGATTTGCCTTTTAAGACCAACACATGTTAATGCAATCTCTTGGAATCATGAAAAAACTACCTCACATGTTTCATTTTCCAAGCTCCCAAAACAAACAACTAAAGATTATGCAAAAATATGAATCGCAAACTGATTCCGCATGCATTATGCATCATTTCAAATTTACCATCAATAGCACAAATTTAAGCTTGGTATATACTATGTAACTGAGGAAAACAACAACAAAATAATGGAGAAGTCATGTATTGTTAAGAAAACTAACGAGATAGTTTCAGGTGCTTGGAATATTACAGATTGTAACTTGAAGCATCGCCTGAATGCTAGTAGCACACCGATCAAGGGAATGTATCCAAGATAGTAATAAAAGACACTCTAAAACGACTCAAAACAAAAAGATCAAAATACTAACACATAAATCCTACAAACCCAACACCGCATCAGACTATAGCATTAAAGATTTTTCTTAGGATATACAACTGAAAATATCAGATTATTAGATTATACATATGCAGATTCCAATCCCCCACCCTCAATCATTTTTTTTTCTATAATCATTTTGCAGCCATTAACCACATCAAATCCCAGCTACCTATATCTACTTATCTAGAAAGTTCACACATCCAGGACACCAATCGGGTGTACCAAATACATAAAACCCACTCAAATTATATTTTTGCAAGAAACCCCATATAAAGCAAGAGATAAATTTGTGCAAGACATAAATCCATAACCTCAAACTACCTTAATTAAGTGAAAGCACAATTGTGCCCAACAGGGCCTCACTATCATAATTCCATTGATGTCTCTCTTTCTACCTTTACAAAAAAAAAAAAAAGCAGTACCTGGGGTGGCTTTGATCTGACTAACGAGACTGTCCTGAACTTCCATCTTCTCAATCTTGTTCTTAGTGCCAGAATATCCAGAACAGGGAATCCAACCCATGTTTCCTCTCTTCAATGGACGCAGCACAGTGATCAGAGAGAACCTACCAATCACTCTCTCAATACCCGACCCGACCACACGGTGCTCGGGCAGCTAACTCTAACTGCAACAACTTAGAAAACAGCTTTTGTTCTTTCTCTCTCCCTGTGTCTACTTTTATCATGTGTTTGTGTTCTCTGTTTTATATTTTGCGTTTTTTGTTTTTTTATTTTATTTCTTGGTGTTTTAGTTTGAGTTCATTAATTTATTCATTGCTTTCTCTTTTGGTTGGGAAAACACCATGATTGGTTGAAACGCGCCTCACTGGATCACCTCCGAAACCAACTCCAAACTAATCTCACATAAAAAAAAATATATTTTTTCCTTTTTCTTTTGGCTAAACATAAAATAATTGCTATGATATTAAGTTAATTAATTTCTGTCATAGCATGTCATGCTCGCCACTCCTATTTGCCTTCCACACATACTGGTTACGATCTACAATAGGAATCTAATAAATTAGATGCTTTGTGCTTTTATTTGAATAATTCCTACATACCATTTTTCTTTTTAATGAAAAAAAAAATTGTTCATTTATATACTGGGGGCATTAGTATAAGCATTTGCACCGACAGGTGGCTGAGTATTCTCCGGCAACCTTTTACGCACTGTATCCTCCCACTTAATCATGAGTACATTACTTTAGACTCATCAAAGTTCTAATTTGCAAAGTATGGAATTATTATAAGCGAGGCGTGTGCGAGACTAAAGAGAAGCAGAGAGAAAAAAGAGTAATTGCCTTTTGACATTATTCGATGAAGTGTGTATTTTGTCTTTAATTGACTTTCATTCCTATTTAATTTATTTCTATTTTGCAGTGAAAACATGGTCTTTAAATGAACATATGGAAGCTACTGTGTATCACCTTGAGTAGAGAATATGGCTTCTCGAATAGATTTCGGTATTTATCTTCTTACTGCAAAATTAATATTTTTATTGTGTGACTAAAAATTCTACTTTATTCTCATAGTACTATTTATCTCAACGCATGAAAAGCTATTTTGATTTTCAAATTTGTTGTTATTAGAAACATTTTCAAATTTAACCAATAAATTCTTGCAATGCACAAGTAATTATCATCTAATCACAAGCTCCTATTTAACTGTAATTTATCATTCACAAAACAAAGTTAACTTTATACATTTACACATTTAGTTTGTCCACTTTCATAAACAAAAGTAACACATGGCACATTCAACCACAACACGAGTGGCCTATAAGGCAACCCACGTGGTTACCCTCACCTTTAGTTTCGTAGTGCTATAGGGGCTAATTCAAAACCCCCAAGATCATGACAACATACACATATTCATCTAATAAAGCATAAATACGATTCTCAAAGCTAAAGGTCGTTAGGAGCAGGAAACTCCTAACTTTCTTCCTACACCATTGATTTATATAACCCCTCACCCCCCTTACCTAGAGCGTGTAGACAAGCTTTAGGAAGTCGTTTTAGTGTCATTTGTTGTCCTTTGCTTGCGATTTATTCAAAATATTAGCAATTTAATTGAATAAATCCTTCTAATCAAAATAATTTATTACCAACAAAAATTATATTTATAGATACTTTATTAAAAACTTAAGATATTACTTCTTTTCTTAAGAAAACGTGAATACCTATTTTAATAATCAAAATAGCTTAATTTACTTTATTTAATACCTATTATCAATCACTATATAATATGCCTAATTATTTGTCTTAAGTTATACGTAGAGCACCTAAAACTAGGATATTACATTATTATTATTACTAGGAAAAAGAGAGGCTTAATTTTTCAAAAAAAAAAAAAAAAATAGGTTAGAAAGGATGTAGTAGATAGTTTTAGAAAGTAATTAAAGGATAAAGTGGATGTTTGGGTTAAAGTTTATAAATATAAGTTTGAATCAAAAGTATGTTTTAAACTCAAGTTTGATAAAAAATGAATTTACGATAATGTGATTTATGTTTAGATATTTTTTGTTCAAAAGTACATTGATAAAGTAAAATTTGTTTGGATAATATTAATCAAAAGTACTTTTGCACTTGCATATATACTTTCAACGAAAAAATGAGTTTTTAAAAGTAAATCTTATGTTACTTCCAATTCAAACCCAGTTTAGTGGAAAATTAAGTTTTTAAAATTATTTTGAGAGACAGCCAAACATGGTAGAAAATTGAGTTTAGTGAGGTGAAAGTGTGTTGGAGGAGGCCAAACAAGAATCCAAACATAGGCAAAGTAGTAGATAATTTGGAGAGTAATTAAAAGATATAGTAGTCTAATAAAAAGTGAAGACTAAAAGGATATTTTCTTTATTATAGTTATATATTATAGATTTTTAATTTTCTACGACTTTTTTTGGGTGTGGCCACCTAAAAAGGAACATGGGCCACTAATTTATGTCTGGTGTTGATGGGCGTCAGGTTTAACGGACAATGGTGGATGATCCAATTCGATCACCGTAACCCAATCGCGAATTCGGGTTAGGGTTAAAATTCTAAGCCAATAAATGGAAGACCTACTTTCTCTCACTTTCTGTCTCTTGCTCTCACTCTCCATCTCGCTCTCAACCTCTCCGTCTCTCGCTGCCTTCGTTTACGTCTCTTGTACTGGTAAGCAAGCTGCTCCTTCGATCCATGATCTCTTCCTTTGTAATATGTATTGCCAAATTCTATGCCAATTGTAGCATTTTTCTCTCTTAATTTCTAAATTCTCTTCACGAATTTAAAAATTTTGGGGTTTTCATGATCTTTTTAGTTAACTTTGCAGTTTGAAACATTCTGTTAATGGGTTTTATTCAAAGATCTGGTTTTATTTTTAATATATTTTTGAAGTTCTTATTGCTATTATTGTAATACATGTTAATGTTATGCATATTTTGCAGAAGAATTAACGCGTATATAACAAGCATGGCAGTTACATTATACGACCTTAGCTCTGCCTCTGGGTTGAAGAAGCTCGATGAGTACCTTCTCCCACGCAGTTATATCACTGGGTATGTCACTGCTTTTGTGCTTCTTTGTTTATCTCTTTTCTTTATTTTTTTAAAATCCTTGTTTCTTATGCATTGTTCTTTTGCATGTGCTTTTTAGCTACCAAGCTTCAAAGGACGATCTTGCTGTATATGCAGCTTTGCCAACTGCTCCGTCAGATGTGTATGTGAATGTGTCCAGGTGGTACAAGCACATTGATGCTTTGTTGAGAATCTCGTAAGTTCGCTTCCCATCACTCTCATGCCAATTATATGTGATATGTAACATGTTATTTTTTATATCGTGGCAATGTTTATTCTGTGTTGGGTAGTATGGTGATTTTGTAATTTGAGTGACTTGGTTTTATTTTTCATGTATTCACACTTGGTGTTTTTCAACTTGTTATCTTTTATGCCAATTTTGTGTCTACAGTGGTGTTTCTGGTGAGGGGAGTGGTGTTACTGTTGAGGGATGTCTTGTTGCGGAGGCTGTTGCAACTCCCCTGCTGCTGACACGAAGGTGAGTATTTTCCTAATGATAGATATATGAACTGTGGTTGATTTCATGTTCCTTTTAATGGTTGGTTGACCTTTGACTGAATGTAACCTGTTTTTCAGGCTGTTGTGGCTGAGGATGATGATGATGATGATGTGGATTTGTTTGGTGAAGAGACAGAAGAAGAGAAGAAGGCAGCGGAGGAACGGGCAGCTGCAGTGAAGGCATCTGCAAAAAAGAAAGAGTGTAAGCTTCTCTCTTGTCACCTAACTCGTTATCTTTGAACTTTATCCTGCCCCTCCCTTATTTATACCACTTTGTGAGGGCATTGATTTTCTGCTGATTCCATTCTCAGCTGGGAAATCATCTGTTCTGTTGGATGTGAAACCATGGGACGATGAAACTGACATGAAGAAGCTTGAAGAATCAGTGAGATCTGTTCAGATGGACGGATTGCTTTGGGGTGCATGTATGTTACTTTTATTTAATTTAATATTTTTTGGCTTTGGTTTTTGATATTTGTACATGTCTTGAGCTTTGTTAACTGTTTTCATTTTGATCTACTTCATAAAATAGTTGACTTATAAGATTCAATTTACTGTATTTGTAAATGTTAAGAATGTTTCACTTGTTTTTGATTTAGAGAAGTTGTACTTTCCTTTACCAATATGTTTGCGTTGCTTACTTTTATTTTCTGCTCATCATGGCTGTTCCATTTCTGCAATTCTGATATTAATTTATTTGTGTCCTAGCCAAACTTGTTCCTGTTGGGTACGGTATCAAGAAATTGCAAATTATGCTTACTATTGTGGATGACCTTGTTTCTGTCGACAATCTTATTGAGGA
The DNA here is from genome assembly GCA_004329165.1 of Spatholobus suberectus. Lineage (NCBI taxonomy): Eukaryota > Viridiplantae > Streptophyta > Magnoliopsida > Fabales > Fabaceae > Spatholobus > Spatholobus suberectus. The sequence goes on along the minus strand of CM014732.1, from coordinate 17,042,594 downwards.
ACATCTCACAGTTGAGCCCATCAATGAGTATGTCCAGAGTTGTGACATTGTGGCCTTCAACAAAATATGTAAGTATTTTTAGATGGTTTTTTTTTTATCCCTGGTAATTCCAAAGGTTGGTTTTGTATTTGGTGAGAAGATTATAATTATAATGCTATTTCATAACTTTTGTTATAGAATCTACAATCGTGGGACTTGGAGATCATGGCAACGGGAGGAATTACAAGTTTTATAAATTATGTTCGAGGGAAACTACCTTGAATTGAGAATTTTTGTTTTTAGAAACCTATTTGTTTTTGTTTTTTTATATTGGTCTGTCTTTGTGATGTCATCGGATTATTTGGATAGTAATCATTTTAGTCTTTAAGCCTTTGATGTGTGGTGTGTTCTATATTTTTCAAGTTTTAGTTGCAGATAATCGTGTTTGTTTTGTTGATTTAAGAGAGTTTTCTCTTGAGAACACACGATACACACACTGCGACTATGGCAAAATTGTTGGAATATATTATAGTGAATAAACTCTAGTTTTAAATTTTATAATTTCATACAGGCTACTTTAAAAGTTTAATCCCGCATGATATCATTCTCCTAGTGGCATCTTGTCATTAAGGTATATTATTGAACAAATTATAGGTACATTATTGAACAAATTAATCCTAAAAGTGAAATTGTTTCCTAGACTAGGTAAGTTGACCCTGTCCCAAGAACATGACATCTGCACAGAAAAACTAGTGGTTGACTTAATTAAGCTATGTAGGGGAGAGGAGAAGAAAAACTAAATTAGGAAAAGGAAGGTGGAAATATGAGAAGCCGTTGGAAGATCATGATTTACTAACGAGTGTCTCCCTACCTATGGTTTAGCCCTTATATAAATATTTGGTTTATGATATGCTTTAGCCCTCTTTATCCATAGCAAGCATTTGCAGATAATTTGTTGACTTAATTTATGCTCTGCCTCACAGCAAATGGGATATTTGCTCTGTTAAGAAAAAAAAAAAGTTGAATGTGCCCTTGCACTTTAGTTATTGATGAATGAATGAATGAATGAGAAAGGTGATGCTTCAATTGCATAATAAAAAATATTGATTGGGCCCTTGCATATTAGGTATTGATGAGTGAATGAATGAATGAGAAAGATGATGCTTCAATTGCACAACAAAAAGGAGACCCTGGCTTCAGTTGCACAAGACAAATTCTACTGTGGACCACCAAATAGGTGGTCCACTGGTGGATTGCTTATTTAAATTATTAGATATATAAATAAAAAAAATCAATGGTTAAGATTTGTTGATCTGATTACAATAAAAAGTAGACCCTAACTTCGCTTGCATTTCTAAAAGTGTGGGGGACAAAATGAGTGATTCAAGTGGTTGGGTTGATCTTTCGTGAACCTAATGTAATTCTTTAGGTTAAGTTTAATTGAGCAAGTGAAAAACAAAAATATATTCTTCATCGTGTACCTTCTCTAGGCATATGTGAAAAAGCCATTCTAGTAGCATTTGTGTTTTTCTTTCTTTTGATTTCTTGTCTTTATTGCTTTGTGGCAACCTGGTCCACATACTTGAAAAATTATAATAAACAATGCTGCATAGTTAAAAGATATTCGAGTGAAAAGTGGTAAGAATTATTCATTCATCAGGATGTCTTTAACAACGCGTTCATCTAAAAGTCTATCTAATATTTTGTAATTGTAATTGTAATTTAGTTTATTATAAAATGAAAAGGTATGAATGGAACCTCCAAACAGGCAATTCCAAGCAAGATTTGGATTTTAGCTTGTTTAACAGTTTTAATACTCTCATCTGATAAATAACCTACAATCAAACTCTTGTATTCTCAAGTGGTGGCATCAAACAAGGAAACAGCTATGCAGTATCTACAAATAATATAGCTTCGGACAATGGTTCAACAGCCCTTCAATCATTCCATTTGATTTTACCCCCATAAACTACCGCTGTTCTATACCCAATGTTTCATTTCTAGAGTTCCTGTAAAGCATGGAGCTTTTCATCAATCCTAGATAGGTAGCCATTTCGAGCCTTGATGGCAAGGTTGTTTATAGTACGAGCATTGGCATCAAGAAAGTTCTCAAATGACTTGTCTTTTCTGTTTCGAACCTTACCTGTTCCTTCAACAACTCATTCAACCTTCTTTACCTTCTCATTATCAAAATCATATAACTCAGCAGCTAGAAAAAGAAAGTATCACTGTATCAGTATTAGTAATTTTAAACTACAAACAGTTAAACAGCATAAAGCATATAAAACTTGTAAAGATGAAGCAAGTGTTGTTTTTAAAACTAGAGCAGGTAATCATAGGTTACATACTGTCATTCATCTTAAATTTGATGGCATTTCAGTAATTTTCTTCATCTTGGCATCAAGCTCAGTAGTTGCGTTGCCTCCTTTCCTTTAACAATAATTCTATTAATATCCTCACCTGTAGTCGCACTATCCTTGGAACTGAAAACTATTTCAGCCCCAAATCTAACCATTTGAAGCAACTCGTATTTATTTACCGCTGCACATAAAAGCCAATTATGGAACCATATTAGACAATCCATACATCTTGCAGCAAAGAAACAAGAAAAATCATCCATCATATCCTTACTCTTCTACTCAGCCAATCGCCCTTCCTCAATCACCAGAGCATATCAGAAAAGTAACCATATTTGTTGCTTTTTGTAGGCCCTTTCAATCACTTTCTCCTCAACTGGTTAATCACATATCACAACCGTTTATTTTATGAATATATGTAACGGTGAAAAATGGTGCAGTGCATCACCGTCGTATCATATTATCAAGACTTCACCGTAGCCTCACCCGACAATGAGTGGCCCATTGATGACCACACATGCACAAACAAACGTATCCCATTTCTCATGTGTCCATCATTGGAAATCTTATAGCTCAAAAAAGTCGAGAGAAAAAAAAAAAAAACAGTTTTGATTCGTGCTCTTCCGATCCCTCTTTACATTGCACTAGCTACACTTCGGGGGAAAAAAAAGAAGAAAAAAAAGGGAAGATAAAAAAATTTTCAGGTGAAGGAGACATTGGCCACAGAAGGTTTGATGTGATTGTCCTAATATGATTGTCCTAAATTAGACATTGTGTTTGATGTGAATAACTATAAAAAATCATGGTGAATTTATGGTAAAATCAACATAAAAGGAACTATTAATTACTTCAAAAAATTATGGTAAGTGCAACTTACCGTGTTATCAAACATGAATTATATTAATGTACAAACTAAATTGACTTGAATTATAAAATCCAACCCAACCAAATTAGAAGAAAGAAGTATGCTTTTACCCAATTTCTTTAATATAATATAAATAGTCCATTAAGTACTTTTTATTTAAGATAATTTTATAATTGATTTTTTAATTAATAATTTTATCAAACACATTTTAAGGTGTCTGGTTATGATTAGTAATGAAGTAAATTTAAACATTTATTATTATTAATTTAATCAACTTTTATTCAAAATTTACTTTTTTTATATTTTATTAGCAAAATTATTTTTTCATCTAATAAAATACTTTAACCTTTATTCAAAATTTAAAAATAAATTTTATCTCGTCATAACTAACTAAACTTTACATTTAAAATTTTATCTTATATATATATATATATATATATATATTAAATAGATAGATAGATAAAATTTAAAAAGCATGCTGAATAAGTATAAAATCATTAAATTAAATAAATATTATTTTAATCTCTATCTCTATCTATATATATGTATATATATAAGTAAAATAGTCTTGAGAAAGTGTATTAATATAAGTACTTAATGATATTGATGAAGTATTTATATAAATGTATAAATATATTTATTCCCTATAAAATATTATTATTGTATTTATTAAATATAATATATCATTATATTTAATAATATTATCAAATATTGTATTTATAAAATATAATGTTTTTAATTACATTTAATAAATGTAATATAAAGTTATTAAATATATGACTTTTCATATGAACTTTTATATATTTATTTATTTATTATTAAATAAAAAATCATCTTACAAAATTTAATGTCTAAATACATATATATACTAAAATATACATTAAAATTTTTATTTTTTTTGTTATTGTTTTAAAAAAATTTATAATAGGTATTGTAAAATAAAAAATTCAAATGTATATTAATGTAATATATATAAATTGAGAAATATATATTAACTTCCATTCAAAAATATTATTTTAAATAAATTATTATGAATTGTTTTAAATTTACCTAAATATAAAAAAAAATCCTTTTTTTTAAATTATTATTGTTCATAAAACATATTTTAAAGTAATTCAAGTGAAAAAGTAAAATATACTTGAGTATTTACATAAACTACACTTGACCAAGTGTTTTAATATAAGTATTTAATGTTATTAATGTAGTATTTATATAAATTTATAAATAAATAATTTTTTATATAGTATTATTTATTGTAATTATTAAATATAATGTATAATTATCTTTATTAATAAGAAGAAATATTACATTTCATAAATGTAATATATTTATTAAATTTAATAAATATAATACATGCTCATATGACTTTTCATATAAAATTATATATAATAAAATTTCTTATTAATTAAAACAATTATTACAAAATTTAATACATATATATATATATATATATATTATAAATTTTATTATTTTTATTTTTAAATAAAAAAATCCATTTATAAAAAGAGTTTAATGATCATGCACTGTCAATGTAAAAAGTTTTACACTATCATCCAATCAAAAATCACCATTAATATGACTTTTAAAGTATTTATTATAAAAGTCAACAAACTTACAATAAATGATGGTTTGTGATTGGATGACAGTGTAAAACTACTTTACACTGTCAGTGCATGACCATTAAACTCTTATAAAAAAGATTTAAAGTATTAAACTTCAAATATACATTCATATAATATATATAAATTAAAAAATGTATATATAATAAATAATATTTATATCTTAACTTCTATCCTTGATTATTATTTTTAATAAATTATTAGTGATTATTTTAAAATTTACTAATTTAATTATTATTGTCCATAAAATATATTTTAAAGTAATCAAATTAAAATGCATATTGATGTTTTAAAACTTTGTTAAATGTTAATAATTAATTTAATAATTTTTTTACTTTTTATAATGTTATTTTATGTAAATAATATAGTAACTTGAATTTTATTTACTAAAAATTAACAATTAAATGAATAAATAAAATTATAGATATTATGAAATTTTTATATAACAAATAAATCAAGTTACATTATTTTATGTAGAATGAATAAAATAATGGATATGAAAATTTCAATTAGCAAATCTTGCATGTATTATTGAAAAATATAATAAATATAAAATTCAAACGCAATTATTAAAAATTTAATTTTCATGTGAGAGTAAAAAATATTAAACTAATTTTAAAAAGTAGTTTTGTAGCACATTTTTTACTATTTAATTAAGATAATATATGTATTTTTACTTTATGTTTATTATCTTTTACTCTCTTTTTTTGTAACTCTATGATTTGCATCGTTACTAATTTGAATAGGTATAATGACTAATAATAGATTCTATATATTGTTAAATATTTTTAAAGGAAACACATGCTTATATAAATATATGCGTATTTAATTTATTTTTAAAAAAATCACTTTTTTATCACCTTTTTTAAAGGAGGTTTTGTTAAAAGAAAATGATTTCTTTTCAAAATTTAAGTTGAAACATACATGAATCATACTTGTTCAATTAATATAAAGATTGACCTTGAAACCCTTAATAGGTCATTTAAAGAAAAATAATAAATAAATATTAACATATTGATAGTCATTGACACTACTAGAGGTAAAGTAGTTTATTTGACATGAAAATTTAATAAATGATTTACACAAGTTGTAGATTGAAAAATACTAACATTACAAGGAGAAATTATTTTAACATAGACAAAAATATAAAATTAATATTTATTTAAGCCAATGAATGATCAACTCAAAATAAATATCCAACTTTCAAATAATATATGTAAAATGAAAAATATTAGAGAGAAAAAATAATGAATAACAATATTGTTGAGACCAATAATTAATTCTTGGCACAATTAGGGGAATTACAAAATAGTACTAAAGTTTAAATAAGATCGACAAAAATAATTAATAACATTACCTTTGATTTGTCATGTATAATTAATTATATATTGTATTGTAAAGAATTATATCATCAAAAATTTATAATTTTTATTGTTATGTAGAATGAGAAATATAAAAACTATATTAAACATGTAATCTATAATAAAGTATTTAATAAATTACAATATTAATATATTTTATTTTTTAATCATATTCACATTAAAAAGATTTAATAATTAATATTGTTAATCTTAATAAAATATATTCATATTATCTCAAAAATATTATTTACATTAAATTATTATAAACTATAAATCAATAAAAACTTTATTTTTTAACATATATTTTAATATTTAAATTATAACTTTTTCATATTCGCGCAAACAAACCCGTGTACCACACATATATTATATCTCGATTTTTATTAAAACTTAACAAAAAATTTGAAAGAGCAAAGAATTTATAAATAAATAAAAATATTTAAAGGGTATTAAATTAATATTTTTCTCTATTTATGTTAATATGTGTATTAAAGCATATATTCTTTTTATAAATTATGAAAAATTAACACACTTTAATTTATATATTCAAACATATTGGTATATGATTTTTTTAGAAAATAATGTATTTAATAGGTTAAACACAAAATTTTGTCTCTATACGTGTTGCAGGTTCACAATTTGGTTCTTATACGTAAAAACTTATTAAATCGGTCCTATACGTACAAATGTTATTAATTTGGTTCTTGTTGTCATGACACTACTTACGTATTCTTAATTTGATTCCTATACATATAGCATATTCTTAATTTAATTCATATATGTATAGCGTATTCTTAATTTGATTCCTATAAGAATGTGCTACATGTATAGAGGCCAAATTAATAATGCACTATATGTACATGGATCAAATTAATAATGCGTAAAGGACATCATGATGCTAAGAACCAAATCAGTAACATTTGTACATATAGGGACCACTAAATTATGTGTCTAACCTATTTAATATTTAAAGATTAACCACAAGGGGTTGGTTGAGTGGAATAAGAGAAAGTGTTGCATCTGACAAGTCACAGGTTTGAGCTTTCACTGGTCTCTTTGAGATGAGGTGAATGTAAATACTTTTGTAAGTACTTTTTGAGCCTAAAGACTTTTATGCCTTGGATTGAAGCGCCATTTCCTTCTCCTAAATTTCACCACATAAAAAAATATTTAAAGATTAAAATAATGGATATCAGTAATTCTTAAAATTAAGAATAATAAGATTTTATATTTTTAAGATTCGTGGCTCCTTTGTTTCGAAATAATTTTCAAAAAATAATCACATTTTTCAAAATTTTCTTAAAAATTGATAACTACGTTTATTTAAAATAAAGGTTAAATTAATCCAAATGTTCCTATAGTTTTATAAAATTTTTAATTAAGTCTCTACAGTCAAAAATACTTTAAAAAAGTCCTTATAGTTTAAAAAGTTTGTAATTCAATCCATAGTTAAAATTTATTAAAAATTAAAAAAAATTGTAATAATGAATCTCATTTATAATTTTGTAATTTCTAATACATTTTTATTAATAAAAAAATATGTTAGAGATCCTATAATCTAAGATATGATAACAATGTTTAGTGTATAAAGATATTCTTTTCTGCTAACGTTTTTGTAGTAAAAAATGGGTCATTGGGTCATTGAAGATTACTAAAGTATATTATATTATTTATTGGACTGGATGTTTCAATTTATTTTTTTTTATTATTAAAAGATGCTTCAATTTTATATATTGGGGAATGGGGGCATTAGTATAAGCATCTGCACCAACAGGTGGCTGAGTATTCCTCGGCAACCTTTTACGCACTGTGTCCTCCCACTGTGGCGCTGCATATTCATCCGCGCCCGTATCGTACCGAATCCAACCGTAATAATTGTGAAGATCTGAAAGTGGGAAGGATGAGATCGGACGGTGTTGGTCAGTCTATAGGGTAGTTAGGGGACAAAACGGCATTCGGTTGTTGGCGTCGAGTTTGATAGAGTCAAACCCTCATCATTTCATTTCATAAATTTACACTGTGTTTGGTAGAAAAGAAAGAAATAAAAAGAGAGAAAGTAGGTAAAAAAGAAGATAAGAGAATAGAAGTAGATAAGAAATAGAAGTTGTTTGGTTGAAGAGAAGTAAAAAAAAAATAAGGTAGAAATTTGTTTTTTGACTTTTAGAAATTTAGAATAAAAAAATAAAATTACAGATATATCCTTATGACAGTATTTGCTTATTTATTTATTTATTAAAATTAAAAAATATCACATATTCGAATATGTAATAACACATATTCGAATATTTGTTCCTTTGTTGTCCCATTTCTTCGAAAAAGAAAATGAGGGTAATGTTGGAAACTTTTTTCTAACGCCGCAATTCGTCGCACTTCCGTGCATATTTGAGCAAATTAATTTTAGCACCAAAAATTTAAAAACTTTTGCGGTATTTCGCTAATACCAAATGAATAGAAATCAACGACTTCTGCTCACTTCTGCACTTTTTTCTTCCTTTCTTCGGTACTTTGTCGCTACCAAACAGAGTGTTAGATGTCTTGTCTCATATCTACCTCACTTCATTCCCTCTTCCACTACTCTACACTATCTTTACCCTGTGTTTGGTTGCGCCAAAATAGGTGAGAAGAAAAGAGAAGTGTGACAAAATTCTGAATTTTCCTTCAATTGGTGGAGCAAAAGTCGGCGAAAAGTTTTTAAAATTTTTGTGGGACCCACATGAAATTTGGCCCTTCCAATTGTGTCAAGAAATGCGAGAAAATCCGTTAATGGCCCTCACTTTGTTTTTGTTTTGTGCATTCTCAAACACTTCTATCGAGCTCTTTCACGGTTGCTGTGTGCACAATGCTTGAATATGTTAAACACTTATTCCAATATGTGTTTTATATATTGAAACCCGAAATTCAAATTTTAAAATTAAATAAATATATAAATAATTACTAATATATAAATATATATACATGACATATTCGAATACATACATATATATACATACATATATATATATATATATATATATGTATATATATACATATATATTTATTTATTTATGACCATTTAAAATTTTTTCTTTGTAGTGCCATATATTCAATTATACTACTAACATAATTGAATATATGGTCCATTTCGTGTCTGCTATTGGACTTTTTGACAATTATATTTTAATAACACTATCAAAAAAAATAAGGGCATAAGCATTGTTTTATTTTGTTATTCAAAATATCCAAAAGTCAAAAAAAGTACATTTTCATTTTATTTCTCTCAAACCAAATAATTTCTATTTTTCTTTATTTCTTATTTATTACTCTTCTCTTCTTTCTTACCTACTTCCTCTCCTTCTATTTCTTTCTTCTTTACCAATATTAATTATACATGTGCTACAGTGTAACTCGATGATCATAATTTTGGCCGCCCTCATAGTTCAACTTTTGGCACACAACTGAACAAGTACTAACAGCCGTAGATCTTAAAGACATTCCTATAATTATCACAAGATGGGGCTCATGAATCCACCTAAAATTAGTTCTCTTTCTTTTCTATGATTTTCTCCCCTTTTAGTCAATAATGAAACCAATTCTTTGGAGGGAAAGTAGACATCGTTTTATCAACTGGCCTTTATTTATTTATTTATTTATTTTTGAAAAAGCAATCAAGAGGAAAAATTAAGAGACTAGACCAAAGCCTGGAGAAGCTTTTCTATAGGTGTCTAATTGAAAGACACGTAATAATGAATGGTGTGAAAAAGAAAGCTTCACACTTCTATTATAATATGATATTCATATATTTATGTAATATTTTTGTCTTTCTTTTTCTTTATTTTTTATTCATCCTTTTATCATATCACATTACTTCAATCCTTTTCTTCTTCTTCTACATTCATTTTTATTATTTCACAGTCATTTCATTCACGAAAAAGAGAGTGGGAGAGTTAAGCCCAAATTTAATTTCCTTTAAGAAAATAATGAAAATATGGATAGAGACTTCGTGTTTAAAAAATCTATCACACGGTGACAGCTGGTAGGAAACGCCTCTTTATGAAAGTGCCATCTATTTTTGTAATGCAATAATATGTTTTCTTTTCTTTTTCTTTAATAAAAATCGAATTAATGACATACACTTTTATTATTATAAGTTGTAAGTTCAATTTTATGAATGTAATAAACTCAGAGATTCTTTTGAAAAAAAAAGTCTAGAAAAAGAACTATTAGACAAGGTCTAAAATTGTTTCCAAACAAATATCCTACAAAAGAGATTTTTCACTTTGAACGAAAGAAGCATTGTTTCCTCCCCCTTTTTTTTTTATCATTTTTTTTAGAAGGCTTAAATATATTTTAAATTCCTGTAAATATAATTCTATCTAGGTTTAGTCCTTGCAAAAGTTTTTATTAGGTTTAGATCCCTGATAATTTTTTAGTGTTCGTTTTTAGTCCTTATCATTAACTCTAGTTAATTTAGTGTTGACATAGTTAACAAAATAAAAAATATTAATTAAGATGATTAAGGTAATGAAGAATATTTTAAATTAAGATCATTAAATTATTTTTAGGTGTATAATTCAATTTAACAATGTATTTATTATTTTATATAAATAAGATAATTACATATAATTTATTTTTAATATATTATGAGCAGTGATTTTTATTGTTTTTAATATTATTTTTATTTTGCAATTCACTAATTTAATTTTAACATTGTACTTTTTTTAAAAATTATAATTTACTTTTAAAATATTATTTTTATCTTTAGAGACAAAATTACTACTTGTGATATATTAAAAAAATAAATTATATTACAATAGGTCAAAATTAATGAATTGAAATGTAAAAATAACATCAAAGTAATATATTAAAAATAAATTATAAGCATCTAAGTAAATTATAATTTAAAAAAAATGCAATGTTAAAAATAAAATCATAAATTGAAAAGTAAGAACAATATTAAAAGTAATAAAAAAACTGTTCATGATATATTAAAAATTAAAATAAATTATAAAATTAAATTATATGTAATTACCTTATTTATATAAAATAATAAATACTAAAATGCATTACTTAATTGAATTACACACCTAAAAATAATCTAATTATCTTAATTTAAAATATTCTTCATTATCTTAATTATCTTAATTGATATTCTTTATTATGTTAGCTATGTTAGTACTAAATTAACCATAGTTAATGGTAAAGACTAAAAATGAACACTAAAAAAATGCCAGGGATATAAAAATAAAAAAAAAAATTGCAAGGACAAAAACTAGACAGGGTCATATTTGTAGGGACTTAAAAATATTTAAGCCTTTTTAGAAAATTTATTTTGTATATTTATATTTGTCTTTAGAGAAAATTAATGAAATGTTAATTTTTTTTAACTTTATCGTTAATATTGATAAGTAAAGAGAAAGATTAATAGTGTGATAATAAAATTTTGAATATTTCAATTGAGAGTTGATTTTTCATCAAAATAATACAATCATAAAAGTTATTTTTAAATATATTTATAATGTATTAAACCTAAATTGTAGACTATGAAGTAACCATTTCAACAAGTTGAATCCTTACTACTTTGCTACATAACAAATTTACCAATAATCTTCCTCTGTTGCTTTAAGTTAGATTTTATTTTTATAACTAACATAAATATCTCCAAACTTTTCATTTTCTCCATTTTAATGATTATATGCTTTGTCTTCATTATAATTTTAATTACTCAACTCTCATTGCTTACTTTCAGGAATGAGCATTAACGATCGAATCCTTACAATCCATACGTGTCTTTTCGCTAATTACAAATTCAAATGTCAAGATTATATACTACACTTGAATTTTTGTTTTCTTATGCTTATTTCTTGTCTTCGTGAGAAAGTTACTGAAAAAGTCATCGTATTAGTCGGAAGACAAGTTATGTAAATTAATTCTCTATAATCCTTCTTTTTTATAGCAAATATAATTAAGGGCCTATGGTGTTTATTTTATAGGAAAAAAATACAACATACTTTACAATTAAATAAAATCTAAATCAATTTTTATTTACTGGCTCACCTAATGCGCACATCTACATGTGTATAGCATTTATTTTTTTTTGGTACAATAATTGCACTGAGATTAGAACTTTTTGCTTCATGCATACTATCCCAACACTCACCACTAGACCGACCCTAGTGAGTTTGTATAACATTAATTTAAAGCATATTATAGTTTGGGTTATGAGTGTGTTTGATAAGTTACTCTCTTTTTTGGTAGTTTAGGAGATAGTTTGACTAATGTGATTTGGTTAAAATAAATTTGTTTGGTATACGAGTTTATTTTAGTAGTTTTTAGCTTACATATTTTTACAAATTATTTCAACTAGCTTATAACTTATAAGCTACTAGTTCCCCCCCCCCCCAAGACAATGAACCACACATGATCTTTGTAATTTTTTTTATGTAATTCATTTCAGTTGTATTATTTTGTTTATGGCATATATATTATATATGAGTATGTTGATTTTTTTAATTTATCTAATATTTTTGCCACTTAATTTATTTATCAAGTTATTTAACTATTAAAGTTATTTAAAACAAATAAAAATTAAAAGCAGAAATTAACTAAATTAAATATATTAATATAGATATTTTATTTAATAAGTTGTTCAACTAATAAAATTATTAAATTTTTTTAATCAAAAGATAAAAATTAAACACATAATAAATAAATTAAATACCAAAAGTTCAATGACGGTGTTCATTACACAAATAGTGGAATAAAAGGATCTATTTTGTGTTCAAAATATACTATAATAATAATAAATAGGGAAACTTAAAATTGTGTACCCATATACCAATTCTTCAAAATTTCCTTCAATTATGTAAAGACTCCATGTGTATCTACATTGAGACTAATCTTCGCATACCAACTCTTGGATGAGAGTGAAATAACATAAAATAAAGCAATCCTTTAATACTTTGGTGCTGGTAAGCGAAGAGAAAAAAGGAAAAAAATAAATAAATCTTGCCTACAATATCTTGTACATACTGTGAAACCTACTTATCACACAAGTTGTGAATATCTTGTATTTAGGAAAATATAGCATGTGTTTAGGTGTAAACAGCATATTTAAGGGAATTGTATTTAGAGTAATAACGCTCATTGTACAAACCATACATGAATATATCTCAGAATGAGAATCAATGGATGATATGACATTCCATCCCAAATCAATCCTGTTATTCTCCATTGCTATTTCAAATAGTATTAACTAAGTGAAAAACTTGCACCTGTAAAGCCCATCTGCACCAAATATATTTGTCTTTCACCATTTTGGCAAATTGTTCTCGTGGACAACTTCCATGTTCATAAAAGGTACCTTTATTTTATATTTATATTAATTATATTTTTGGTGCTAGCAAATAATATGATATTATTCCACATAGGAAAATTATTTGTTTGATTTAAATTAAATTCTCTAATTTAATTTATCAAATAAAATAATTTCTTTAGCAAACATTAGGACACTCACTTGTGGGTGACCCCGTAGATTCAATACTAATTAAACTGATGGTAAATTAATCAAATTAATTTACTAATTAAGGTTGGCATCTAGCAACACTCCTTAAGGTCCAGATAATGTGAAGTAATGTTTTTTTACCTTCACGAACCAATAGAAGAATAATGTAATATTTTATTTCATCATTTATAGCTCTAGATTAACTCTAGAGTACGGTATTATTGTACATAATATTTAATCGATGAATGACTTAAGAAAACCATTTATTCATTCATTCAATTGCCCTAACCAAGGTCTTAATTTTATCATAGAACTCAAACTCATTATCGAGAGTTGATGAATTCCTTCTTGATTAATAATTAATTCTACAAGTATTTAATTATATCCAATGTCTATTCAACTAGTACCCTAAGACATTAGGTGTTTGAAATTAAAATATAATAAATAACTTGTTAATTACTATATAATCCCAAGTCAAAGGAAACTATTATATTTCTTCTTGAAAATTTCCTATTGACATTTTAAGATAATGTTAACCAATAGAAATTCTCAATTGAGTTAGTTCAATGATCACATCCACATGTACATCATCTATATATGTAAATTAATAAATGAGATCTATTAATCTTTATCTAATAGAGACAATCACATATATTTTGATCTATCCAGATTATTGATGTCCTATTCATAATAATCCTATGATAAAGAACAATTTAGATTAAAATTATAAAAAGACTAGTTTCCCATTATCATAAGAGTTTAATGGTCAATGTAAAAAGTTTTACACTGTCATCCAATCAGAAATCACCATTAATATGACTTTTAAAGTATTTATTATAAAAGTCAACAAACTTACAATAAATAGTGATTTATGATTGGATGACAGAGTAAAATTATTTTATACTATCAATGCATGACCATTAAACTCTTATCATAATCTCTGTCACGATAACAAGTCTCAAATTTTAATCAAGGACCTTGTCAAATTTACTATTTAGTCAAACAATAAATATGATAATGATATAAAGGACAATACTTTATTAAAACTAAAAATTGATCACATGATAGATAGGGTCTTGTGTATACATATTTATTACCAACAAATACATTACATAAATTAGTTTTTGTAATGTATTTTGACAAAAATACATTATGGAAACTAGTTTTCATATGGATATAAAAACTAGTTTTTGTGTGATTTCATGTTACAAAAACTAATTTTTGTGAAAGGTGTTTTAATAATAAAAAATTATGAAAAAAAAAAACTGACAGGGGATGCAAAGAATAAAAGGGAGTGTGAATAACATGGGCTTGATTAAATGGCTACTATATCCTTCTTTTGTACTAGATCCTAGTCTGTCTACAACCTTAACTGCACCATAACGATTCGCACCATATGAAGAAGTCATGAGGGAGGAGGGCTTGGACCCACGTCTGCCCCCCCTTGATTTGTCTCTGCTTGTTCTAAATGGATTTATCATCAACATTGACCTACCGAACGGTGATGATGAAGTTTAGAATAAGGACCTGACAGCAATATCTAGCGAAAAAATTTAGGAAAACAAGATCCTTGACGATAATTTGTCTAACACTAAAATTGAGGACGACTTTGATGCTATTTTTTAGTCTCTTTGTTGGACCTCATTATTATTGATTCTTTAGTTGCATCATCGTTACCTACAAGCGAATGGGTATGCCGTATAATAAATAGGTTAGTATTTTGCATCAAGTTTTTTTTTTTTTTTTTGGTGATTATGTTTTGCATAAATATAGCTGTATTAATTGAGATAAGGAGCTTTTTTTTTATTTTTTATGAAAATGTATCAAAACATTTTGTTGTTATAGTATTATATGTCAAAGTACCCAAATCATGTAGAAGATTTCGCATGCGGATGAAGTCAACTTTACCTAAAATGTCAACCTAATAGAATAGATAGAAATAGAAATAGAAAATACAAAATCATAATATAATAATAAATAAAAAAAGTAGCATGTTGATATATAAAAGGTAAGGGGCAACAATCATTTTCGTTTACCATGGGTAAGGACACCATCATTGACATAATAACCTATATACGAAATGCTAACATGAATAAAAGAGCAATGGTTCAAATACCATATATTAACATCTTAGAAAACGCTGTAAAAATACTTTTACGAGAAGAAAGTGAAAGAAAAGAAAGGAAAAAAAAAAGAAATTGAGAAAGGAAAAAGAGTAAAAAATGAGATAATTTTGTAGGTTATTTGGTAAGGAAAAAAATGAAGGAAAGAAAGTTAAAAAAATATATAAAATGACATAAATATCTTTTTATATAAAAAAAAGAAATATAAAAAAATAGGAGTAAATTGGTCATTTTCTTTTCTTTGATGGAACCAGCTTTCTCACTTTTTCTTCCAAAAGTGGATGAATTAAAAGAAGTAAATTATATTGACATCATTTGAGATTTTTTTAGATTGTATATAAGTTTATTATTTTTTTAATGTTTACAACAACCTCCTTTATACAATATAATGTTTTTCAAACAAGTAAAGGAAGTCAATGTAATATATAAGAGGTATCAATGTAATATTTTTTAAACAATTAAAAAAACTAATATAGAGATAAAAAAATGAGAAATATCGTGTGTAATCTTTTTTTTTTTTAAGAAATGTCATATAATTTACTCAATTAAAAATCATGTGAGTCCCACTCGATTTTGCTTCTTTCCTTCGTTTCTGACATGAAAACAAACGAAGGAAGGAATGTAATTTGTTATGTTTCATTCCTCTCACAATCATTCCTTTTTCATCAGTTTCAAACAAAGCGCAAAAGTGGTGGTCATTGAACTTGTAATCATAACAACTTAGATTCTAATTTTATTTGTTCATGTATATTTTTTAATTGTGTTTTGTGACAACATGCAACATTTTCTTTTATCTTTTTTTTTTTTCTTGGGACGACACTACCAGAAAAAACGCTTTTAGTATCGGATAAAAGTTGACACTACAAGCAAAAAACTGATGCTATACGAAAGTTTAGCGTGGGTTGTATGTCGCCCTTAACGCCAACGCTGAAAGCATTGAACTTACGTTTAGCATTAGTCGTCTTGCAGTTAAGTGGCAGCTATGGCCATTTAAAAAATGATCGATGCTAAACTTTACATGCAAGTTTAATATATTAAAATTAAAATATATTCTAACTAATAGAGTCTAAAATTTTTTTGTTGATCCACTGCGTAACACACAAGTCTAGATCTAGTTTTATATAAATCAAACTACAATAAGAGAAGAGCTTTGTTAAGGAGTATTCATATGGTGGTAGTAGTTAATAAGAAACATATACTTGCCTCCGATCTATCACTTCTATCAAAATTAGTATATCATCTTCCTTGCGCTTTAAAGATAAAAGTCTCTCTTAACATGTCACTTTTAATATGAATACTTCTAATATAGCATCATAGCCTCTACTTTAGTTTATCTTTTCCATGGCGATGGTGGCTGATGACAATAATAAACTATTGCTCACTGATAACGTATATATTGAACAAGAAAGTACAGATTAAATCAGATTAAACTTCATTAAGAAAAAAAATATTTTATGTCCATAGATAATACTGTATAGAGGTCTTTTCGGGTTCTTTCTGATGATGTCAGTGATTTACAATAAAAATGATTAGCATATGATATATACTCCATATTAAAAGACGGATGCAAAACTAATGTATTGATGATAAAGTGGGAGCGGATAGAACACGCCGATTTGGTATACAAAGGCAGCTAGCAGAGATGGAAAGTTATTGAAGGGCACCTGATTCCATATATAATACAAATTACCAGCACCAGTATTGTTATTATCAACATGTTGCCGTAGAAGTAAAAATCCTAGTCTCAGGAGGTACTGCATTCGAAATTGTCAATATCTTTGATCTTTCGGATCAACTTCAATTATTCTGAGCATACTTTAAGATATAAAAGGAATGGATGCTCTCAATTATTTCTGATGCCAATGCCATAGAGTCATACTTGTTAACTAATTGAAGTGTCAATCATGGTTTATCTTTACTAAGAGAAGCCTGTGAATCTCTTTCGGAGGCCGCGTTTCCTGTGCTCTTGAGTGGCTTCTCATGATTGTGCTTTCCCTCATATGTAGTGACAAATGACCTTGGATCATCTATTGCTCTCTCCACGTGTTTGCGAACGTTACACTTGATATTAGTACATCTATAGTAACTTCTGCAAGACAAATTAGTTGATGTTGTTAGAAAAATTATGAAATAGGAGAGTGAAAACAGATACTAGTCAGTAGTTATTTATTATTGTGTCTTAGAAACTGATGAGGCTAAGATATGGTCAAGGTGTATTTTAGAATCCTCTTGCATCCCTTAACTATAATATATTAATATTGCAGCAGTATTTACAAGTTAAGAGATCATCAAGGCAATGCATAGCAGAATCCAAATTGTTCCTTTCAAAGCGATCTTGATGCAAATCATTTACAATAGCTACTTTGATGGAGAACATAGCAACTTATATATTGATATAGAAGAACAGGAAACAGGTATAAACCTGGGATATGGATTGCCCTTCACCACCTTCTGCCCATATTTCCTCCAGCGAAAGCCGTCTCCAAGTATTTCAGAATCCGCAAAACTTTGCATCACAGTGCGCGGCTCTACTAAACCTTCCTCTGATAACGTTGCATCATTGGATTGATTCTCATTTTTCCTGAAGAATGAGAATCATTCTATATAAATTACCTTCTAAATAAAAATGATAAAATGACAGGGTAGTTAGCTCAAAAATTAAAATTGTACTAATGTTTTGCATCTGTAATGCTGCACTCATGCATAGATTCATTGCACACGCTCACCTATCTTGTGCTGGAAATCTCATGCAACTATCTAACTTATCCATTTATCTGACATGCATGTCACATGACGTTAGAGAGTTACTGCGGACTTTGGATAAATTACTTTTTTTTTCCTTACTTTGCTTTAGGGAAGAGTTTTACCTTTTTTTACTTCTGGGTTCATCTTCCTGTGCCTCAAATCCCTTGCTTCCTTCCTCACATTCCCCACTTAGACCACAGGAGTTTTCCGTGCTTCCTCCACCAGCATTAGTTGCACCAATGTTTATAGCAGAATCATTAGGCTGTGGAACTTTGACGTGATAATCTGAAAGCACAGACAGTCCTGTGTTCTCTACTCTACCTTCATTGCCTTCATTCCTCTCACTGTGGCTATTACTCCACATGTCTTGAACCATTCCATCAGACACCACCCCTGATCCTTGTGTCCCTGCTGAGTTGCGCTTAGGAAGCTGTGGCTTCGAATGGTTGTGTTCACCTTTATAAACAATTTCTGCAATCTGCCCATCAAATGATCTTTCAACCTTCTTTTTCACTGGACAATTGGGATGTGTGCACTTGTAATAACTTCGCGGGTACTCGCTCCCTTTCACTTGCTTCTGACCATATTTCCTCCAATTATAGCCATCATAAGATGGTCGATCACAATTGACTGAGGATGTCAAAGCTTTTTGGTCCTCCTCTATGTTCTGCTGCACCATCTTACTAGGTTCACTGGTCTGATTTATTTCCGCATGCGGGGTAATACTCTGATCAAGATTTGAGCTCATGTTGGTTCTAAATTTTTCATGGATGGAATGTTGAAAATTGGCCTCCATTGATTGCCGTGTTTGTTGCTGACTAGTACTGCAATTTCCCTTCTCCAAAAGAAAGAGAAAAGGATGTCACAAGCATATATAAATAATTTTTGAAACGGTTACACACTTACACTCATCAGCCATAGCAACTTATCCGGTAAGAAAGTCATTTTTACACGAAAATAAAAGAGATAAATATTGACCATTAAATCTGAACATGAACGATTAAAATTATAACATAGAAATTATGTGAGTTTTTTCTTTTAAAATAAATCATGTGATTTTTTAAGTGATTGTGTGACTTTTATAATTTTTTTAATCTTGACTATTCATATACGATTGTACAACTCAAATTTGCTTCTGTCACTTTCATATAAAAATGATTTTCTCGCAAGATATGTAGATGGTGAAGATATTCCCTCTAGATATGTTTGTATGTGTGTGTTTGTATCTATCTACACTACATTACTGACCATATTTGCCAAAAGAGACACAGTTGTCTTTGACACGAATTTTGCCGTTGGCTTGTATATGAGGGACTGCTTGGTGTCAAGTTTAGGACTCTTGTCAGAAGAGTTACTAAGTGCAGCTCCAAAAGTATCAGCCTGAAATTGTGAAACACCACTTTTGTTGAGAATCAAGAAGCTATGAAGAACAGAGTTTGTCCTAATGAGCCGAAAGTTCACCTGAGAAGAAACAAACCCAGCAGGGGGGTGATTCACTGCTGGCTTGAACCTCACTGTCTTGGGTCTAATGGCGGAAACCGTAGTATGAGAAGATGCAATAGCAGGAGAAGCATTGATTGCACCTGCTAGGAGCTCTGAGAAAGATCTGAAAGTAGAACAAGTAGGCCTTGAAGCAACTGGTTTGGCAATGACCACCCTTTCTGCTTCCTTAATATCCATCTTCGATGTCTCTGTTTTGCAAAGTGTGTTCACTTTACATGAGATTCTGTTTGCAAGAAAAAGAAAATCAGCACCCAAGCTTGCCGTTCACTTTCCAAAACACAGCAGTAATTTCTAACGATGGCTTCAATTGGCCCAAGACAAAAATCAACTAGCAGATATGGTTTAAGTAACATTACATATTACATACAACAAAAATTATGTCTCACCCTCACCCATCTATTTTACTTACTAAAAATAGCCAAAGTGCACGCCATGTGGTCCAAAATAGTTATAATATTCGAGGGTAATGTATGGAAAAAATACCTTATCCTACCATTTTGGAATTGCGATAAATTGTGATAATGGAAAAAGGAAATATTGAAGATTCAGAGGTATAGATGAAAAGTGAAAACTATCTACTCGCCCCAATCAGGACAAACATTATGCTCAGAATAGTGACATTGGGTTCCACCAAGAAAATTTTTTTTGGAAGAATCGACAAAATTTTATCACATTGGACCACATTCTTCCGCATTCGTCACGGGAATTTACATGCATTTACAATGAATTGTACTTTGTCGGTGAAAATCATCGGTTAATTGGTGCATTGTGACAAAAAATTGTGGACATATTATGGAAGCTGCTTCTATTTTCAATCCAAACTATCTTTTGCCTTTCCTTTTTAACTCAACATCATAGAGAGGCTATATCAATTTTACTAAGGTACAATATTGCTAATTTCTGCATCTTGGTCCAGCCAATGTCTTTTTATACATGACACATGATGAAACTCGAGTATTTTCCGATATCATGTACGTGTTGTAGTTCCCTTTTTCGGGTAAATTGATGCTGTTTCTACAAGTTCGGTCTCATTTCCTATTTAAGTTAGGTAGTGTTAAAATATAGGATGCACAACTTACCATTGGAGCATACCCGTCAGTAATTCCAACAAGTAAAATACTAAACAATAACAAATACTTAGTTTCTTTTCCATCTCACTTCTATCTTATTTTTTTATCTCTTTATTTTTTATTATATTATTTGTCATATTTTTCAGGCTTTTTCTCTTCTTTTATTTATTTGCTCTATGTTTCTCTTACTTTCTCTCAACACCTCCTAAATACTAGTATGATTATCATTACCGTTCCGACAATATTGTACCACTTTTACGTTACTATCAGTCAAAAGGAATAGAGCGTATGCTGCTTATTTTATTTTATTTTTTTGAAAAAGGACAGAACCACAAACATGATGTACCGAAGTCTGAAAAGTGAAAACATTCGAAATTCGGAAATTGTGACAAGAAGCCTCGCTGTATTCCTAGCTATATATATATATATATATATATAAACGATTAAACGGTATAATCCTTCCAACATTTTTGGGGTGCAAAATTTTTTGTCTCACAAATTTATATACAAGTTGTGGGTCATTTTGTGAGATGTGAAGAGAAAAATAGGGAAAAAAAAAAAGAGACAGAGTAAAAATAAAAAATATAATAATAAAAAAAGAGACAGAAAGAAAAAATGAATATAAGAAAGAGGTGGACTATATTCACATTAATTATCACATTTATGACTTTGCAAAACAAAAACTATTTTTCTTCTTATTTATTTGTTTCTTTTCTATTTGGTTCTTTCTTCTTCTTCTTCTCCTTTTTTTTTTTTTTGGTTTTCTATCTCTCTTTTTATCCACCTCATTTATCCCAAAATGAGGCAGACGAAAATAATTTTTCAAAAACAAAATTAATATTATAAAAAGAATGTTACAAAAGTGTGTTACGTGAATAATATAAATCTTTGATTTATTTTTTATTTTTTGTGCCCCCAGGGGAGGGTGCCTTTGAAGTGGCTAAACGCCAAACTTCAAATTGTGTCCCTGGTAAGGAAATTGAAGTCACAAACATGAAACCTGTCATTTTACTTATTTCTCTGGTAGATGTCGGTCATCAATCTCCATGCAATCTTTCAAACTCACAAAAACTCAAATCTTCACAGCTTTATCTCTCTATATGAGATAGCCATATGATAATGTGTACAAGAAAAGTCTGCCACCATTGTAACTTACAATCTATAATTTGTAATTTTACTGAAATGCAACTTGCATTTTAACTTATAATTTAAGACTAAAAACGTATGTAATCACAAATCAACTAAAATTTATTCAAATACATTGGTTGAGTTGCACTTGTGGTTCGTTTAGATGAGAGGAAATAAATTAGGGTATTTTTTTTTTCTAAAGAACACGGGAATCCTTCACAAGAAGCAATATTGTTCAAGCGTATAGGCAATAATGCTCTTCTTCCGAGTATTTAATATAACTGCATACCCATGACTCAAACTTGAGACCATTGATAAAGTTATATCAGTTGATTCATGTACTCAGTGGTAAATTAGGTAATTATAAACATTCATTTACTTCTATTGTAATAGTGTGTTTGGTTTCACTCTGAAACCCCACACCGTGCGTAAAAAATGTGAAAACTTCAAAGCAACAAAGAGTTGCTTCATTGCTATCATGAAAAACTGAATCAATTTGGCTAGATACATCGCCAAACCAAATATACTGTAACGCAATTTTATCCCATTTTTTTCCTATCTTTCTCATCACATCACTTATCACATTTACTACTTTTCCTCCCTATCTTTTCTTTTCTCTTCTTATATCTCTCTTCCTTCACCCCAAAATTGGGTAGACGATTACAATTTTCCAATAAATTATATATGGATACATTTTCTTTTATTTAGTTAAAGAAAAAAAATGACTTTTAAAAAAAAAATTTTCTTTCTATTTTTTATTTTAATTTTAATTTTTAATTATTTTTTTTTCTTTCCTCTTGAACAAAGAAAGAGTTTGAAGTGGGATTTCTTCTGTGTTTGAAGTGGGAATTAGGCAGGACAGACGTCCAAGTAAACATGAACTTTTCAGCTTAATTTCCAGAGTCCGTTTGAGTTTTTAATCAATTCACATCGAAAGTTCCCCCGGCCTTTACAGAAAATGTCTTTCACAGACTTCAAATATTCCAAATGTGAGGTGATGATGTTGATTGGCAAAACTAATTAACAAGAAAAAGAAAATGAAAAAAAATGAAGAGTGACGATTGAATTTGTGTAGAACATGCAGAAGAGAGTTTATGTGACTTACACCACTCTATATACGTGCTATGCGAAAACCAAAAAGATCTATGAAAACCAGATATATGTGCAGTAGCTTAGTACTCATCACTGCGTATTTGATTTTAGGTTTGAAAAGTCCCAAATCATGATTTGGACGCAGTTTTGTCTAACCCATAGTTTGGAGATCTCAAAGGGAAAAACAAAGAAGATCGGTGAATTCAGAAAATTAACAACGAAGAAAAAGAGTAGAGAACTAACCAGAAAGCTGAGAAGCAGCAACATGCTAAAAAGAGGCAGGTTGGCTTCGGTGAATTCTCATTTCCCAGCTGTATGTGCGAATAAAAACTGACTTTAACCTCTCCTGCATTGCAAGGCTCAGAATTTTACAACAAAATAAGTCCCAATATATGTGGGTGTGGGTGTGCCATAAAAAATATAATTATCAGTTCTTAATGAATTGAAAAAGGGGAGCAACATATTCAAATTACATACGAAACCTGGGTTTCAAAACTAATAGTGTCTTCTCTAGATCCAACAAAAGAAAAGGGACCTTCAATTCAACTTCTTCTGGGGATCTTCTCAAATCTAAACAGTCCACATTGACCTTATATTAATACAAGAATATTTTTTATATGTATGTATATACAAACCAGACAGAGAGAGAGAGAGAGAGGAGGGAGAGAGGAAGGGCTTTGATTCCAAAATAAATTTCTGAATCTAAACGAAACGATACCTTTTCAAAAATTAACAACTCCTGCTCTCTGGTTCTTACGGTCAATGATTAAAACATTTTTTATAAAAAAAAAAAATACAAGTTGGGTAACATATTTGCAATCCGTGGCTATTGGGAAGGAACTATGAATCTTGGGATTGGTGGTTCTCAGTGGGAGCCAACCTCCAAAATGGTACGGACAACTAACTGTCTCTGTGTCCTCTTTGACCATTCGCTACGCAGGTATGGGGAGAGAAACAGAAAGATATCATGTCAAATAGTGTCCAGCAACGATACAAGATTCCCTCACGGAGGAGATAGTTAAATTCAGACTGTCACACATTTGCACAAGCTTACGTAACCTATTAAATACATCAATCCTAATGCCATTTTCTTTTCCTTTCATAACATTAATAATTTTTGACACCATCCTGTTATTGGATTGTTCCGCTCGGCTCGGGGTCTTCTGATGTTACTTAATAATAAGTAATATGATAATGTTATTATAAAAACCACAGACATAAAATTAAAATTACTGAATCTTACAACACTAATAATGGAAAAGTTTATTATAATAATTTTATGTCTTCTTTTCATATCATGATCAAAATTAATGGGAAGATTCAAATTTTGTTCTTTATCATGAAAATATCTACTTAGGTTTATGGGCTGGGAATTTGTTACAATGCAAAGAAAATGATGTTTTATCGTCATTTTTATAACAATTTTAATAATTTGAATGGATTTTAATAAATTTTAATTTTAGTTATTTAAATTGATAACCTTACCCTTGTTGATTTGAAATCAATTCAATTTTAAGGTATACTGAACATGCATCTGAAATGTGATTTGTAAATCAATTCAATTTTTAATTTTTTATAACAAATTCTAAACATAAAAGTAATTTTTAAATCCCAATTCAGTTTAATACTTTAAAACAAAATGCAAAAGTTTAACAGTGTTTCACCTGTCTCATATAAATGTCATCATAATTATTCTTTCTTAATAACGACTGAAATATAATTAACTATTGATATAAACTTTTTTCCCATTAACATATTCAATTATTCATTAATATAGTTTTAGTTGGTTAAGAGAAATTAATTAATTCTCCCAAATACTCCATGTTATTGCCCATTGTAGAAATACGACAAAACAAGAAAAAAGATAGAAAAAAAACTTTTTTATGAAATTTTTTATATTTTTATGGATGTAATTTGATCATTAATTCTCTAAATAAATTTACCTTTGTTATTTTACCATGTTGGACAGGTCAAACTCGAGTTTGTTTTTTTGGTTGTTTCAACAGCCTTTAAAAATAAAATTAATTTCTTTCAAGTACTAAGACTTTTTATTTTATGAATGTGTTTGACCGTTTAAGCGAACCTAAACCTTTGATCCTTTAATTACTTAGGCTTGTTTGGGATGGTTGCAAGTTTTTGGTTTATGGTTTTTAAATGTAATTTTCAAAACAAAATACGTTTGTCTAAAATGGAGTTGAAATAGTTTTTAACTCAATTTTAAAACGTTTTTACATTCATTTTCAAAACCAAGAAAAAAAGGATTTGTAAATTTGGTTTTAATTTTTAAAAATATATACAACATTACATTTGACAATAGTCCTTCTCGCCACCACTACAACCACCACTATCATTATCATCGCAACCACCACCATTATCGCCACCATCACCACCACTGGCAGCATTGCCACCATCACCATTGGCACTGCCATTGTCATAACTGTTGCTGTTGACACCACCATTTTGCCACCACAAATACATATTCTTAAACTAATAAGAAATTTCAAGGTAAGTTTATTTTGAAACCAAAAATTAGAAAGCAAAAAAAATCTAAAAACTAGTTGTAATTTTTAAAATTTTCAAAACTCACAACTAAAAACCACCCCAAACAAGCTCTTATAGTTGGATTTTTCATGTCAAAAACTCCCTTTGGCCACATTGAAATTAGGTGTTTGGTATGTTACATTTCATCTAAGGTGTGTTACAATAGAAGCTACAGATAGTAAGTTATATGTGAAATAAGAAAAAGCGCACAAGAAGGGGGGGGTTGAATTGTGCGTTTAAAAAACTTTTCGAAAAAGGTAGATCAGTCTAAACAAAACGTTTTTAAGCGTAGGGATAGAGAGAAGAAAACACAGAAAGCTTTATACTGGTTCACTCAACCTGAGCTACGTCCAGTTCCTTCACCCAGAAGGTTTCTACTAACCAATCTTTGGTTACAAGTATTGTTCGTGGCCTCTTCAGGCTTTACAACGCAATCTACCCAGATTGCTTAACCTAAGTATTCTTTTTACACTAAGCCTCTCCAGACTTTCACAACGCTCAAAAAAATATTTTTGAGGAAAGATCGACTCACGTAGTGAGGATTTTAAAACTTAGACTCAGGATCACTTTGAGAATTATTACAAACAAAATGACTATCGTCCACTGGACGCTCTTGACAAAATATCACAGAAGAAAGTATATGTTGTTGTTTTAAACAAAAATCCACCTATCTCAGTTCTCTATTTTGCTTTTTGTTGATGCGCGTATATATACGATCTTTAGGAAAGAGATCCGTTACAGATATCTTGTCTCTTCACGTGATGAGGCGCGTGCAGACTATCTTTTCAGAAAAGTCAGGCGTGGCAGTTGAAAACTTGCACTACAATAGAAGTTTCAGGGCTACGCTGACAGTCTGTTCTTCTGAACTTTCTTCATCTGTCTTGTCGGCTTGATAAGTTGACTTGCTTTACCCATTCTGCTGTGCTTTTGTACTGACTTGATGTTGATGTTTCAAACCGTTTTGAACGTTAGCTAATTGGAGTGGTACTGTGTAGGTTTCAAGGCGGATAGACATGATTGATGTTCATAATGAAAAACTCAGTCGTTTGAATATATGAATACTGGAGATTTAGACGATCGCCTTCGGTCTGTTTATCTGGATGGTCTTTGATCGCGTCTTACTGGACGGTCATTGTTGCATTAGCTGGACAGTCCTTCTTAGCGAGTCTTCGTCTTTCGCTGTGATAGGGTTAGTTTATACACACAAATATAAACATTAATAAGCTTTGTTATCTTCAAAACATTGAGGGTTTAGACGCTTCTACGTATTTGGTTCCAACAATATGTTACTTTCCTTATTTGACATGATTTTATCATTCAACATACTTATTTTTTGTGGGTCTAAACATATGTATTTGAGCAATCATGCTTCAAATTAAAGGTGAGAATAGGTTAGGATGCTTAAAGGATCTTAATGATTTACTCTACACTAGTTTAGGCTAAACTTTTTTTTTTTTTTGGTTATCATGACATTAGTGCAAAGTATCCACCAACTTTTTGCTGATGACTAATTTTCATCGAAGAACCTAGCTGGCTACCTTTAATGGGATCTCCCCTTCCAACCATATTTTTTCATCCACAAGGCTCAAACTTGAGACTTTGCTCAATGAATCCAAGCCCAATACCACTTGAACTAATGACATGTTGATGGCCAAGTTGAACTTTTATATATAATAAACTAAATCAAGGCTTTTATAAAAACTTATTTAATTAAAAAGGTCACATTTTAAATCATTCAAAAAGTTTTTTTAGGCCCAAAAAGTTAGTCCTGTTTAAGTATATGTAAATAATATTTTTTTAGTATTATTATTTTATTAAATTTTTATAAAGTATTAAAATCATATATTTATTTACATTTTTAAATATTAAGCATGTTGACTTACATAAAAAATCAAGCTTATAAATTTATTGAAGATAATTTATGTCCTATTTAGAAGTCTTATTGCAAAATAGACTTTTAAATAAATTATCATAAAGGTCATATTAGACCTTAAAAATAGACTTGTATCATAAAAACAAGTCAGACTCATCTCTCATAAAGTCTAGTCTAGTCTACATATTTCTTCAGCATAAATATATTTTTCATTCATGCAATTTGGCGCTTTTTAACTTTTCATCCTTGCAAAAAAAAAAAAAAGCATTCACCCCTAAAAATTTCAATCCGTATGTTGGTGGTTCCTGCTGTCAATCTCCGATTCTTCATTACAAAAAAGATGATGTGTCTAATAAACTTGATGATGTCATCATGCCTCATCATCACATTGATGACATTATGATGATGTCATAATGTTGTCATCACATTAATGATGTCTTGATGATGTCATCATGCCAAATCAGCAAGAGTGTCATATCATCATGTCATCAATAATTTATGCAGACTAGAAGCAACAAAAGTAGTTTACAGAGCCGAAACCAAAAAGTTACATATTTGTAAGGACAAAAAATATTTAAGCTTAAATTAAATGTTAAAATAAAATAAAGTCTTAAATATTAAAATATTCTCCCTCTCCTTCTTTACACTTCTTTACTTTCAAACTCTTCTCCTCTCCTCCTCCAAGTCCATTGCTTCCTCCAAACCTTTGGTTCATAAACACTCCACTATTCTCTTTCTTCAACCTCCCTCCCTCCCTCCACCTTCCACCCCCTCTCCTATACTGTGTCTTCCCCCCTTTTCTAATTCCTTTATCCCCTCCCTCCTATTTTTCAATTCCAAATGCTAGTTGTTATAAGATCTCTATTGGAGCTCATGCTTTTAAGAAGATAATCAATGCTAGCCCATATTTAAATGTGCAATCCAACCACACATAACTCCATTCTAAAAAAGAATAAATCCTCAATAAAGATTCCACGATAGATTCTCCTTGTCGCCACCCTTGTGGCTCGCTTCTCCTCCATTAACATTAACATGTACAATGAGTCGTACACCATTTGCATCCCCCTCACCGCCTCCCTAGTTTGATGGGTGACTTCTAGTGTATGTGACTTAGCATTGTGGCTTTGTGAGGTGTGTCCTTGTCGATAATGTTTGAGTTTCACTAATGGTGAGTTTAAGGGTAGCACCATGGGTCAGGTCTATGGTGAAAATTGCAAAAGGTTGATGTCATGGTCTTCATGGTGGTTCAAAAGAAAGAAAATGGATGCATATCAGTCTAATGTTCCCCACCAAAATTGTTGAGTGTGAGAGAGTATTTATAGTTGTAGCGGATTAAAAGAGGAGCTAAAGAGTATAAAAATACATGATTAACTCCAACATATATATATATATATATATGAGTTAAGAATTATTAAAAATATAAATTAATTATTTTAATAGTTAAAAATAATTTAAATTATAACAATAATAATTAAATAGCAAACTTAAAGATTATACATTTAACTAAAAATATAATTTAATTTTTAAATTTTTTATTTTCAAGTTCTTTGTTATTTATTAATTTTTATATATTTTTTGAATTAAAATATAATTAATAACTTAATATATGATTTGTTAAAAAATATATAAGTAAATTAAATTTTGAAAAAAATGTGGTGGGTTCCTTCCAGGTTTTACCAAACTCAATAAAACTCAACAAGAATGGAGTTTGTTTGTCCTGCCGCTTCTTTTAATTTGAATCTAAACTTGTTCTGTCTTTTGTAAGGACGATAGCGAGGAGAGCCAAACCTGCCTTCAACCTGTCCCGTTGTCGTGCCTAAACTTTTCAAACAAATCATGCTTAATTAAAGAAAGCATTGTGTGACCCAATCTATTTACATCTCTACTTTCAATGATCTTTTTTTTGTGTGTGTGGAGAGGGAGAAAACCTAAGATAGCCCTAACTAGAAGTTAAAGACTAATCTCTTGAAATTCATTTAAACAACTAACTTCTCCCAGCTATAACATGGTTTTATAAATCGATAATTGTGTAAACTTGGTTTCGGGTGTCAAACAAACAGACAATTGATTCAAGTTACATTGTCGACCCTTTTTCTTTTCATTTATTTGAAAAGATCAACCACTTTCCTCTTTCATATATATTAATAATTTTCCAAATAGCAGAAAATGGCATAGTTTTCTTTCTTCAGAAAAAAAATGTTAGCGACGAGTTGCATGTATAGATATTCTTATTACATATAGCATGTATTAATCCAGTAAATTTAACGTATTAAAAAAACTACGTACAACTGAATAGTTTTGGGTTTCAATTATGCGTTTATTTTGTGCAGATTACATTACCACTGCACAAATTTAATTAAAATGTTTGGGGCTTTAGGTTAAGTTACTTCTCTATAGACTTATAATTAAAATCCAAGTAATCTGAAACTAAAAAAAAATATAAAAAAATTCAAGTAATTGCTTTACAAAAAAAAATAAAAATCCTGTGGACAAATGCCAAGCAGAGTAGGTAATCTCTTTGGGTAAAACAGTAGTATATCACTTCGTGCTATTGTGCTTCTTAGTTCTAAGTTCTAACAAACATATGTCCCTTTTTTAAACTTGGTTTTGTTGAGCAAGCTCCAATGGCATGGTTAAAATATATATATATATATATATATATATATATATATATATATGAATCTTTACATATTAGTAAGGAACATCGTAATGTTATAAAGAAAGAAAGATACAAAATAAATCTAGTAAAATTCACCATTATTTGTATAAAATTTATTAATTTAATTTGTATTTCTATCCGATAACACAATACTGTCATGTTTTTTGTTATATAATCCATCAACTAATTAAAGAAACATTCATATTGTTTATTAATTTTTAATTTTTTTAAAAAATATATTAAATATTATTTGAACTCTCCACATAATCAGCACCTTAAAACTCCTTATCAAAAACCTTAAATGTTTATTGTATATTTAACATATTTAATAAAAAAAAATTCTTAGCAAGTTAATAATTTTATTTTTATTTAATATTTTATATTTTAATAGTTAACAGATACGATTTCAACATTCGTTAACATAATTTGTTTATAATTGAGTTAACAATGACATGCTAACATAATTTGTACATGTATAGAATTATAAATTCAAACCTCATTATCTTATTATATGATATGATAGGCATGGGAGAGAGAGTATGCCCCTTGCTGATCGGTAAAACTATAGACTATCACTCTGCTTGGTTCGATGGACGTGTGACGATAGAAGAAAAAAGTTTGCTTTTTTTTTTTTTTTTTTTTAATTTTCAGCCGTTTGTTACAGCAGAAATAACAACGAAATGGAGCACTTGTTGGTGGGTCCCACTTGCGCCAATTTGGTTGACAAATTAATAGGTGTTAGGGACATAAGATTCCGTTTCCCCGAATACCTTTCTGCACAATCGATTGAAATACATACGTAGTGTCCCTATTTCCGCATAATTGATTATGTAATCAATTGAACATGAATTTCGCATGTGTTTCATCTAAATTTAATCGATTAAATAACACATGTATCAGAAAAATGTATGAAGTCAGCTACAAATCCAAGTACGAGCCAATTTGATCATTGTATTTGTTTTATAATTTTTTTTCACTTTTTTCATTCAAATCAAATAACTTTATAATATTATTTTACTCTATTTTTCATATATTTTTTTTAAACCAAATAACTTAAATTTTTATTTTATTTTATTTTATTTTTCACCTTTTAATTATTTCTTATCTATTTCTACCTATTTTATTTTTATCCTCTATACCAAACAGAACGTGTGTGTTCAGTCGGTGAAGGGAATGGAGGCATTACAAACAAATTAATTGGGGAAAAATACTCATGAAAGAGGAATGACGATGACGTGGATGTCTAGATTCAAAATTAGGGTTTTCGCATAATATTTACAGGGTTTGAGAGTTAGTTGAAGCATTGGGAAAATTGGAATGTTAGTTGAGAGCAGGTACCGGAAGTGTACACGTGGGGCGGCGTGCCCTGTAGGACAAAAATTTGATTACCAAACTGGATTTCTATAGTTATGATGACTGGTAGTTGTGTTGTATGTCCCACAGAGCAAAATTACATTTTTATCCTAACGTTATTAATAATTGTATCTGTCATTTCATATGAAAAAAATGAACATGTCATGTGATTTCAAATATCAGATAATTTTGTTTGTCGGATTGCGTGGAAAGTCGTATGAAACGAAAAAGTCAAGATGTCAAACAGATGAGATAACGTGTCGACAACGTACGGATATCAATAAAATTGCGTCAGAATGAGATAGTGTTATTATACTATATAATTATTTTTATTTCTTACTTTTTTATTTTTACATACATACATTTTAAAAACATTCTTTCAAAAAAAAATAGCAACAAAAAAAGTAAGATTAGTTTTGTTATAATAAAAAAACATTTGTTGATTTTCCTTTTCAATATTGACAATTTGGGAAGAAACTGCTTCCGTCATCGACGTATTTGTCATTGTACAGTTTCCCGATTACTAAAGATTCTTTTGAGTAAAATATTACACAGTTCTATTACATCGAATCAACTTAATTATGTTAAATTAATATAAAAAAAACTTAATTATGTTAAATTATGGGTTATGACTTATGAGTGCACGAGTTTAATCTTCCGTAGCGTATTTCATCCCTCGCTCCTTCCCCTTTATAAAGTCTGATATGTATCTATCTCTCCTTGAACCTGCACACAGTTCCGCTATATGAGTAACTCTTATCACTTATTATATTTTGGATGAGTAATTTTAATTTTTACATTTATTTAAGAATTATATATATCTAAATCTTAACGAATTTTCCCTGAATAGTTGAATTTTATTTTTCTTAATGTTGTATTACTCTTTCACGAAGTACAACCCTCATATCAATCTTTTTCTAATATACTCTTTTAAGTTATATTTTAGTTCTTGCGTTGACTATGACAAGTTAAAGACGTTCTCTTCTCTATTTACAACTAAATTTATTTATTATTATATGAGATTTGCAATTAACTATAGAGTTTTCCGGGAGGGGGGGTTTGTAAATCCAGTAATGAAAGGTACTTTAACAAAATTTAAATATTTTAGAAAGTTAAGTAGAACATGATCCTGTCATTAAATTCAAATTAATTTGAATCCATCGGTCTGGAATGTTAAAAAAAAAAAAAATTCCTAACAATCAACATACTGCATTATTCGTACTATCATTCACAAGTATTGCGAAGGGGAACTACTATATATCTAGAAATCGGAATCTTTTTTTTTCCTGTAAAACATAATGACAAATAGCACTACTACTCCGAGACCTAATTTACTTTGTAAAACGTAAAATATATTTACAGTTTCATAAAATTTTAAATAAATTTATATAGTTTAAAAATTTTAATATATATTTATCCTCCTTAAATTTTTCATGAATTAACCAAGTTTTTCATTGGACATTTACTAAGCATAAACGATAAAATTATAATAGTTCTTGAAACTTGTAACATTAATACAGAATAACAACTGCTAACAAAGATATTTAGCAGTCCAAATCATCATCCAGTAAAGACTTATCTAAAACTTTTCAAAAGAATAGAAATCTAGTTAATTAAAAAAATAAATAAATTATGATACATTATTGTTTAAAGTTTCAGTAAAATTATAGGAACCAAACCCAGAGCTCGTAGTTTTTTATCTGTTGCGACAAAACTGTTATGAGAGGACTGTATGCAACATCCTTGTTGAACTAATTTTGACTAATTAAAAAAATAAACCTATTAAAATTAATTTTCACCAACTCTGGACAAATTATATAGACGAACCAGGCATTGTGCGGCACGGAGTTGTGGCTTTGCATTGTCTATATTCTCTTTTGACGGTATGATGTGCAAACTTGGTTCCAACAATTTAAGCTAATTGATTGCCAATGATACCGGTAAATGTCCAAGTACACCCAAAAGTTGTGATATGAAAGTTTTCTTTTGGCCTATTCAACTTCACTCTTGTGGAAATCTTAGTTCTAGCTACTGGACTTGAAAAAAGCAAAAAGGGACGATTGTATACCCCTATATGGTAAGCGTAATGTTAAGAAAACTAGTTTATTGATGCTTGTGTTTTTTCTTAATTATGTTCAGAAACGCAAGACGTGCACCCTGTCACTGTTGGTGCATAGCCAGTGCATGCTCGCCTTTGCATCATTATTAATTTTTGTCACTTGCGAAGAGGACCCGATATCCCATTTCTGCCTCGCATAGCAAAACATTTTATATAATGTTCACTTCAAACTATCAAACATGCAATATCTTTCCTTCCATTTTCTGACACCACTTTGTTTCTTTTCTAATAGCATGAATGGCCAACTTTTCGTGATGGATAAATACTTCGTGAAAAAATTGAATACTTTAATCAACGTAAGATTCTCTGTCGACTGTGCAGTCATATACATTATATTCAAAGGTTGCAGCCCAAAACTTATTCTACCACAAATCAGAAGCAAATACAAAACAATTATAGGAATAAGAATAACCTGTCTTACGGACAGATTGCTGGAATTTCTAAGGTTGATCAATAAAAAGATATAAGAGGTTACTTTACTGGCGTGCTTAAGATCAATTCATCCAGTGGATAGTGTCCACTCTTTAATATGATTCTATTGTTAATTGTTGGTGTTGGAATATCACCAGAAGGGAGACGTTATGACATGAAGAATGTGGGGTGGTATTTGTCGCTTTCCTAATTTTATTTATTTTTTAAATTATATGATTATCCAATAAAAAAATTCGTAGGATTCGTACAGTTTTTAAGTAGGATTCGTACCACCTAGCAATACTCATCATGAAATACGGTTTATACATTTATTGGACAACAAGTATTAAATGTCTGCTTGTACGCACTTTTGGCCTTTATTCATTCATAAAAATATCTTTAATGAATTGAAAATGATGTGTCTCAATCACTTTATTATCTACTTTAATTTCACATCTGTAAGATACCGGGGACGGATTTATAAAGAACTTTGTGGGGCAGCCCTGACACAAGCTTTTAACTTTTTTTTAATAAAATATAAAATGTATGCTTAATTAATATTTTGGTCCTTATAAAATGTACATTTTTTGCTTTTAGTTTTATAATTTTTTTTTTCAAATTAATCCTTGTAATATTAGATTTTTTTGTTTTAATCTCTACCATTAGTTAGTTTCCATTAAGTGTTGATGTAGCATGTCACGTAGAATTATATGTTAGTACTTAACAATAGCATACTAATGTCAAAAGACCAAAATAATATATATATGAAATTTGTTAACATACACACACTTATTTTTTAATTGGAATACGTTAACAAGTTATAATTATAATGTATCTTAAAATATACTTACGATATAGCTTACTAACATATTTTAACTGAAAAATAAGTATGTGTACGTTAGCAAATGCTTGTGAAGTTTGCTAATGTACACACACTTATTTTTTAGTTAAAGTACGTTAACAAGCTATAACTATAATATATCTTAAAATACACATGCAGTGTAGCTTGCTAACATACTCCAACTAAAAAATAAGTGTGTATACATTAACAAATTCCTATATATATATATATGTATATATATATTATATTATTTTTGAGAAAATATATATTATAGGAACCATTTCAAAAAATATATATTTTATGAGGACTAAAACAAACAAAAAATTATAGAGAGATTGAATTTATAAAAAGTAAGGATATATGAATACAATAGAGGTAGAATGGTAAGTATTACATGGGTATTCCCCTTAGGAAAAGAGAAGAAGATGATTGATAGGTCTAATTAAAACAAAGTCTCGTATCTAATACATTCTCTTATGCAACATTAGTTTTTTTTTTCTTTTCAGACTACTATTCAAATCATTTTTCAACTTCAAACCTCTTTTGTGCAACATTACTCCTTTTTTTTTTTGGATTGCTATTTAAAAATCTTTTCAACTTCTATTTTAGTGTTGAGACATGCTTGTCCTCTCTTGCATCTTGCTTGAAAAAAAATTTGCCAAAAAAACTTCATGTTTACCATTGTTACTGACTCATTTTTTATTGTAGAGTCTCCCAAATTTCTCATGCACACTTAATCTCTTCCACTTAAACTAATTCCTTATCCTTGACCACGTCATTAGCACAACTTTGAAGAGTATCTTTTTTTTCATTGTCCACAACTATAGATGTTGTTCATTTCTTTT
This sequence comes from Spatholobus suberectus, assembly GCA_004329165.1. Classification (NCBI taxonomy): domain Eukaryota; kingdom Viridiplantae; phylum Streptophyta; class Magnoliopsida; order Fabales; family Fabaceae; genus Spatholobus; species Spatholobus suberectus. The sequence continues at coordinate 17,006,630 of CM014732.1, read as the reverse complement.
TTTTTCTTTTTCTTTTTTTTGGAAGCTTCAATTGTGTGAAACTCAAAATCTTGGTCTATCATTCTTTGTCATGGTAAATAATGTTAGGGTAGACAAAGCATGATATACCACAAGTAAAAGCCATTTCTCCATTTTCGTATTCCTTTTGGCATTTTTTGTTGAAGCTTGGAGCTAGGAAGGAGCCTCTAATTTTAGGTGTAGATAAATCTCTCTTTCAAAAAAAGCAAACTCATAAAGGGTAAAGCAGGAAGAACCAATCACTACAATGGTGGCAAAGTATTGGTGTGTGTGAGTGGAAGTGTCTTCCTAGAATAAGGCCTATTACGTAAGAAAGATAATTAGCTCTCACAATTATTATTATTATTATTATTATTATTATTAGGCTTAGTTATGTTTTTGTCCTTGTAATATATGTATATATATTGTTTTAATTCTTATAAAATATTTTTTTGACATGGTCTTGATGATATTTTTTTTTTCATTTTGGTCCCTAACGTAATAATGTTGTTACTAACATGAAATCTTATGTGACATGTTGGTGTGGCCTTCTTTGAGTCATGTCAACACTCAACAAATGCTAACTAACGGTAGGAATCAAAACCAAAAAATAAATAAAAAATCTGATAACACATGACCTAATTTGAATCTTTTTTATCGAGAATAAAAGCAAAAACATGTATTTTATATAAATACCAAATATTAATTAAGCATAAAATATATTTGTGTAATTATAAATACATTTACCAACATTACATTGATTCAAATAAAACTAGGTTTGAATTCCTTAAACAAGATATTGAGTTTGAGTCTTGTGAATGAAATAAATATAATTAAGAAAAGAGACCCTATTAAATATGGTTGGGTAAGTTTTTCAGCAAAAATTAACTATTAGTAAAGTGACAAATATTTTGCATCTATAACATGATAAACCAAAAAAATACACATTTATTATTTAGACATTATTGCTGCTCTTATGCAGTGTGAAACGGACAGCGTTAACGTATTTATTATTTAGACATTATTGATGCTCTTATACAGCGTGAAACGGACAACCTATTTATTATTTAGACATTAAGTGTGAATTTGAAAGCTTTCGACCTATATCTTCCATTTTTACTGACACTAGCCATCCTATTTTTCGCTTTCCATTAACTGTTCTATATTTAAGATATCTTAGGACCAGCATGTAATTCTGTTTGACGCCTCTTCCATTCTTACAGTCAAATTTGTGCCTTAGCATGTAAGGAAGAACTCCGAATTTTCGGGATTATGATAGATAATTCATAAATATGTATTAAATTTTGATATATTATTCTAAAAATAAGATAACTTTTATAAATAATTTCCTTATAATGCAATTACTTATCTTTCTCATTTCGTTACAATTATATTCTTTTCATTGTATGAACTTTTATACTAAATTAAATCAATATTTTTCTCTTCAATTAATTATTTGATTAAAAGAAATTTTTAATTTCTTAAATTAATACCTAATTTTTTCAACCACCTTTAAACATAAATTATTTACAAATTATCATTAAATAATATTCTATTAATTAATTAATTTTAAAAAATTTTAAATTAAAAGTTTCAAACATTTATATTTTTTATTTTAATTTACCTTTTCATTACAAAAATAATTTTTAATTAATTAAACTTAACTTGCCTTAAATGATTTTTAATTTTTTTTAACATTTCACTATATTTACAATATGTGTCACATATTAGTTAACAACCCGCCTAATGACAGTTGATTTTACACTCCACTTGGAACAAAATTCTTGGAAAATGAAATAGACAAGATTAAATCAAATAATATTAAACCCACTAAGATCAGCCTAATGGTAATGGGTCAAGGTAACTTGCATGAGGTTATAAGTTGAAAATTCAATGTCATCATTGTACATCAAAAAAAGAATTAGATAATATTAAGCACGTAGCACATTAATAGTTGGAGAAAGACAAAGAATTTTAAGTGTGATTAAGTACCGAAGAATCAATCTCATAGTTGATATTCAAAAGACCAAAGCTTATAAGTATATCTCAAGATCCATCGGAAAGCCAAAAAGCACGCAGCACGGACAAATGTTTTGTAAATCAAAATATCCTGAACTCTAAATCATGTCAAATTTCGTTAATTTGTAACTCAAAAATTCTTCTCAATATACAAATAAACTAATCGTTTCTCTCTCTCTCTCTCTCTCTCTCTCTCTCTCTCTCTCTCTCTTGTTTTTCCAGAATGTTTGTATCTTTGGAAAACAATTCATCCATAAATGTGACTAGTAATTCTTAATTCATCTCTTACATTAATTATCTCATTTCTTATTTATATCTTTTATTTCTTTAAATATTTTTGTTTAAATATAATTAATCTCAATTCAAATTTTAAATTGAATTTTAATTTCTATCTTAAATCTTGAAATGTGATATTAAATTTAAGAGATCTATTTTTCTTTTGTAATATAGACTCAAACTTGTTCAATTATAATTTAAACTTGTTTTAAAATTTTAACACATCATATCTCGCATTTATTATTTTTAATATTTTTTAATTTCTCTTAGATAGAAATTACTTAAATTTAAACAACTATAATTTACATTTAATTTTAAAATTTTAAATTTAATGCATTATATTCATTATTTTAGTCCCTACATTTATAGTCCTCATCACTTTTAGTTCCTCAAAAATCTGATGACTGCTAATCTTGTAATCTCTAATTAATTTTTCACCCACACTTTTAGTCCATGCCATCAAATAGGCTTTGTTATATGCTAACATGGATTGCCATGTTACCGAATCAGCGTGTGCCACATTAACGAGCTTATTGAGATGAACGTCACATAAGATACACGTCAACCTCAGTTTATTTTAATGATTTTATTAATATTATAAAATTTTATTATTTTATTATTTTATTTTACTTTTTTAAAGTCGTTGTGAATATTAAGTTTAGGAAATTGAAGGCCTCCCATTTTCCACCTTTCATCTTTAGGCTCCTGACATAGAATAGAAATCCTAGAAGACCATCTTCCTTATCCCCCCGCACTTGTTCGGTCGGGGTTCACGATGACAGACTGTAAGAAATTGCAAAGTGAAAGCGACAATTTGTGGATCGAGATTTTTTTCGTTGTGTGTGGTAAGTGCTTTCTTATCATTGGATGTCGTGTTCCTTTTTTATGCGTCTGTGGACTGTGGAACACCTCATTGTGAGAATATTTTATCTTGTTATGCATTTGTTGTGGTTGATGACGTATTGAAAGAATGTGTGGTCAATATTTTTCTAAGGTTTCCAATGGCATTTTTGTCTTTGTCATCTCTTTGCATAACTAATAAAAGCATGTAGAGTGTTGTTTGTATGCTTTATTTGTTTATGTGATTTATTATTTTTTATTTTAAATTATATTTTTCATTAATTTTTATCTTTGATTTTTTTTAATTTATTTTTTTGAGTTAACAATGTCTTTTTTGTCGTCTTTTGTCACACAGGTTATTTTTTGTCCAAAAAAAAAAAAGCATCTACAAAGAGATAAAAGTGCACGCCTTTCATAACTTGGTTGTGGATACTTGGTCTTTTTTCGAAGTTGTTGGTTTGGTGATGTACTTAGGTGGAATTAGAAAAACTTATAGTGAGAATTTCAAACTATGTGGAAATAGAAAAACTTAAATTTTGAAGAGGGTCGAAGGAGTTATATATATGAAGATAAGGATGCATTGGAATTATGTAATTATTATATTGCAACCAATAATGAAGTTGATATATATATTGAACACATAACAATGCATTAAGCCACTGTTATAGAAGAATTGAGTCTATTAATTAATATCAAGAAAGATAGTAGTGTAAGTGGAAGGATTGCTATTATTCTAGATGGGTCTAAGGGTAAGGGTGTGAATGTTGGTGAAGTGTCACCCCTAGTAGTTGTTCTTGAATATGACAAAGATAACAGGGGTAAAGTAGTGGATGAAAGTGAAGGTAATGACACAAGCAAAGACAATAACAATGAATTTGTCAAAGAGGCTCAATCTAAAGATAGTGAGGAAGCAAGGGAAAAAGGCAACAATTATGGTTTTGATGAAGGAAAGGAAGATATTAGAAGATGATAGGGAAAATGTTGATGATGGAGGAGTTAATGGTGTTAAACCAATGGTAAGGTCATTTATTCCACCAAATATGGAGGCAATGCATGATATTGAGGATGATTATTTGAGTGATAAGCTGGAAAGTAATCTGGATTCAAGGTTAGATGTACCAAACAAGCCTAGGTATGCTAAATACAAAGAAGATATATGCAAAAGCTTTAATTTAGACTTGCTATGGAGTTTGTATCACTTAAAACAGTTCAATGATGTTGTACTCAAACATTATGTTTTGAATGGGAGGCAAATTAAAGTTGTAAAGAATGAAGTTGTCAAGGTGAGAATGGTCTGTTTCACAAAAGTGTGATTATATAATGTTGGCTAGTAAGGTAGGGAAAAGTCATACATATGGGCTTAAGACTCTAATTTCTAAACACACCTATGAAAGGGTATTTGTTAAAAAAGTGCAAAATCTAGATAAGTGTCAAAGCAATTAATTGACAAGTTGAAATCTAATTCTAACTATCAATGACTAAGGTTACTGCTGATAATAGGAATATATTTTCTTGCCTTAAAGGAAGAAAATTGGCATTAGAGATTGTAAATGGGGATGCTTGCAACCAATACATATTATTATGGTCTTATTGTGCTGAGTTGAGAAGAGCATGTGTTGGGAATACATGCAAAATCAATTTGGATAGTGATAATCTTATATGTTATTTTTTAATTCCTTTTATATGATTTAACCACCTTTTCCTAATCTTTTAAGATTGATTGTGTCTCAAAATATTATAAATTTTTTTTAAAAATGACATGGGTTGATCAATTGAACTTATTACTTAATTTTGGTTGCAATTTAAGAATTTTGAGTTTCAATTCTACTTTCTTTGATTTCAGGTGAAAAAGCAAGAGATGAAATTTGGAACTGTGAGAAATAAGACAAAGAGGAAGGGTCTACCAAGTTGTTGAAACCATGGAAAACCTTTCTCAAAGCACCAAGTACATGGAAAGTGAAGACAAAAGCCTGGCCACACAAAATTACAAGATTTTGAGGCGAACATACATGATTTTGAGTAGTAGTTTGGGCATTGGGAGGTGACATACAATTTGGCCCATATAAAAGTCTTCCTTTTACACATTTAGAAAACTTTAGCGACTTTTCTTCATCCCTATGGTGCAAATTTTCTTTCTCTCTATCAAAGCTCTATGGATACGTGAAGAAAACAAGGTAGAAGCTCATATTTCTTCAAGGATTTATGGAATTTTTATTCATTTCATTTTTCTCTTTGTTTTTGTTAGATCTTCTTTTGTTGGGGTTAGGTGGATATCAACATAATATATGGATAATATATGGATCTTTCTTTTTGGTGTACAATGATTGTATTGAAATTAAAATCTATGACATTGTACATACTACCCAAACCTTCTACCACTAGACCAATCCTAGTGGATATAACATATGAATCTTTGATTTGAGATTGTTAATGACATTTGGTTTTTTAATCTATGTTCATTGATCTATGTTCTTTATATTTCTTGCGATTTGATTAACCTTAGAATAATTTTGATTCATATAGTGAATGAAATTTGTTTTATGGATATGCTTTTAGACTTGAACCCTATAATCCTCTAGGTGACGAATAGTTAAGTGCTTGCTATTTTTAGAGATTTTTAATCTTCATGCTTATTCCTCTTTAATTTCACCAAAGGAATTAGAGTTCTTAATTAGATATAAAGATTTACTTGCCTAAGAAATTAGGATTTAAGCAAATTAGCATATCCAAAAAACAAATTGAGAAATCAAATTGACTTAACACCCACTTTAAGAATGCTAGTTGAAATTAAATGAAGCTTAATCTCAACACTTTCATTAATTGCATCAAAGTTATTCCCTTTGTGTTCTTTATATTCTTAATTTAAAAAAAATTGAAAATAAAACTTTGTTGTTTTATCTAATTTTAATTATTGTTTCCTTTAACAAATTTAATAATAACTATACATTGTCAATATAAAAATTTTACGCTGTTAATCAATCACAAATAATTATTGTTATGACTTTTAAAACAATTATTATAAAAATCAACAAACTTATTATACATGATAATTTATGATTAGATGACAATGTAAAACAACTTTACACTGTCTGTGTAAAATTAACCATTCTTGAATCAATTGCAATAGATAACAAATTCAACATGTTCAAAACGAAAGAATCAGCAAAAATATGGACGATAAACGTCCGGTGGAACACTCAACCACACGGACATGCACATTGGCACACGCCCATAGCCAACGCATGAAACTCTGGGCCCAAAAAAAAAAAAAAGAGTCAACTTAGACTCAAGTACTGTTAATGTTTTTTTTCAATCAGAATTAAAATTTCGCTTTAAATAACTCAAGTTAACCTTTTATACAAACCTTTATTATGTGACTTACTGAAACAAAATTTTAATTTTGATTAGCGAATGCTAAAAGTACATACAAAATCGCACTTAAGTTTTGTTCAGAAGACAAAGTGGAAGAAAAAGGGACTCGTGACTATCGAGATAAAATGTAGGGCACAATCTATCTTGCACCACAAAAACTTGAGCAGTCAAGAGCTGGTACTGTGCCCTGTCTTAATTTAGCAGCTGATTAAACTTACTGGCTCGCAAACACTTAAGCTAACCAGCTCGGCCAGCTGCGGCGTAGCAAAACCCCAGCCCTTCACAAATTCCATCTATCCCCAAAGAGGGCTACTATGACAGAATCATTGCATATATATATAAACCCATATATCAATTAAATAATCTCGACGAAAAATAAAAATTCCATCCAAACACGATCAGAAATGTGAATGCCACATCCCTGTTAACAATAAAAAGAGAATTCCAAGGATTTGAACCTACCAAAATACGCATCCAGAACAAAGCGTAGTCAACCAAAAGGAGTCATTGGTGAGGATTGTGAAATCAGCAGGCAAAGCAAAACAGCATGAGAAGAAATTAATACAACATTAGTTCATTCATATTTCATGTCAGTTACAACTTACAACACAATAATTACGTGCCAAACTTATTGAAGCTCATTGCTAAATGCTAACCAATAAGCAATTCTGTCAGAAATTAACTGTTCCTGACAACATTAGAAAAGCATCAAAACCATTGCCATATATAACTGAATTAGAGTAGTGGAAATCCCAACAGGGAAGAAGTTATATCAGATTCCAACACTTCATGATATCATTCTTTGGTTCTATTTCCTGCAAAATTGTCAAGCATGCAATACACACATGCATGCAAAGAATGAAATACTCATTTGTATAGTATGCTTTTATATCTTATGCTGCAGCAGATTGCTTCTCCTCATAATCATCAAGATTAAGTGCTTGCAGCAACTTAGGCCAAGATTCTGGGATCCCTCCTGGCAGGTCAAACTCCAACAGTTTTCCTCTACTACGGTAAAATTCCTCCACAGGCTGACTCTGCAAGCATGGTAGAAAACAAATTATAAAACTATTAGAAATGAATGGGGAAGTTTGACGAAATAATAAGACAAATACCTTTTCATTGTATATACGAAGCCTTTCTTTGACTACTACTTCAGTATCATCTGAACGAGTAATGAGCTTTGACATACAATGTGCAGGAGGAAGAAGTGGAGCCATGACCATTCCAGGGTGCCCATTCTCACCCTTGATGCTAATGGAGGCAACATTAAAATTCCCTCCACATTGATTGCAAATTCTTCTACCAAGGCATTTTGCTAGCAGTGCTTCTTCTTGGAGCTTTAGATTGACCACCAAGTCAATGTCAGTTACCCCTTCCAATATTTCCTGAGCACACAGATTTTAAGCACATTATAAGTAAAATGTTATGAAAGGTAAAAATGTCACCATAAAGGGGTTTGAGGAGGACAGAAAATATAGCTGCTTATTTGGTTAGTTAGTCTCTAGAAACATCGCAGCCAATTACAAGCACATATGTTAATTAATGAGTAAATCACCATTTTAATCCCTGAAAGCATATATGCGCTGTCACATTAGTCCTTAAAGCTAAGGAAATTTCAAATAAGTCCATCAAACTGCAATCTGTCAACCACATTAGTCTAGAATTCAAAAAAAAAAATGTGTGAATTAAGTGATAACATTAACCTATGTTTAGGGACCAAAATGACAGTAAGAGATTAAGTTTAGAGATTTAGATGAAACAACTAGAAATTTCAAGGACTTATTTAGAATTTCCTTAGTTTCAAGAACTAATGTGACAATGTTATGCACTTTGAGGGACCAAAATGGTGGTTTACTCTCTAATTAATATATAAGGACATTAGGTGAATATCAATACTCACTGCTTGCTTCATTGTTCGAGGAAAACCATCAAGAATAAATCCCGATTCGCCTTTAGCTTCCCCATCAGCCAGCCTCTTAGACAATAAACTTATGATGATTTCATCAGACACCAATTTACCTTGATTAACAATTTCTGACAGCTGTAGAAAGACTAAAAAATTGAAAATCAGAAAGCAAAATAGATGGCTTGGTAGACATAAAACAAATACACTATCCTCTTATAATTCATTCGGTTAAAAACTATGCTACTTCTTAAAAGTTAAAACCACGTTATCTTCAATTCACACTCACTAAAAATTAGGTCACGTGACTCACACCATATGATATATTGAAATCGAAATACCACAACTGCGTATGATTAAAACCTCAAAAACGAGATCAAGAATGGTGAAAATTCCAATCACATTCACGCTAAACAAGTTGAAGCACGAATTTCGAATGAGAGATTTAAATCACATTGAGATCCAATCAAATCGACAACGCTAATAAAAGGGTGAGAGAGGGAGAGGATGGGACCTGGGGAGAAAGGGGGCCGTTGGAGGCGAGCTCGTGGCGGACGAGATCGCCGGTGGCGATGTGAGGGACGCCGAGGAGGTTGCAGAGGCGGCTCGCGTAGGTGCCTTTTCCGACGCCGGGGCACCCCAGGAACACCCACTGGACGTTCCTGTCCTCGCGCGGCGGGGGTGGGATGAGAATCTACGCGCCGCGCAAGAGAGGGAGGGGGTACGCTTTACGAGGCTGGTTATCGCCGCCATTGGAAACGCAGCGAGAGGCACAACAACGCGAAGTGGGAGGTGGAGGCGCTTTACAATGCTGCGTGCGCACTTGATCCTTCTTAAATTGCTAATTTTCTTTTTTGTATACTTTTTTTTCTTTTTTCTGGTTAAGTGTGTATGTGTGCCGTCTGATTAACTGTGATTTTCTTTTAATTTTTACGGAAAATGTCTTTTTCCTTCGGGATATTGTTTTTTAACTAATTTTATTTTAGCATTACCGTTAACCTAGCACTGTTGCTTAACTTTTAAGGCTTGTTCTTATTCATTTATTTAACCTTAATCATTTTTATTACATCACAACGTCATTGCTCTTTCTCTCCGTGATTGGTTTTGGTTGAAGAAAAAAATAAAGAGAAATTTTTAATTGGTCGATAATAGTAAAATTTTTTACATTAATAATATATAGAAATTAACCTACAAAGTTTACTAAACGTTTGCCAGTGGTAATAAAATGTTTTTATACTATCAATTAATTAAAAATTATTTTTTATATGATTTTTAAGATAATTATTATAAAAGTTAATAAATTTATTATATATCAAGGTTAAATGATTAGTATTGTTTTTATATTATTAGTACATATATTATTTTTTAAATTAAAAAATTTAACATTTCTTTCTAAACTTTTCTTTAATTCAAAATTTAAAATTGTTCTTCTTTATTCTTTTTTTGAGTAAACATTCATTTTAGTCCTTGAATTTGTTAGGTGCTCTCATAATAATTTCTGAAATTAAAAAAATGTCAAATAAATCTCTGAAATTAAAATTCATTAGTCATGTTAGTCTCTATCATTAGTTCTGTTAAGAACTATAGTAATAGTAAGTAATAAAATTTAGGAACTATAAGTTGTACATTTTAGAAACTAAATGACAGTTATTTTTATTTCAAAAATTTATTTGATATTGTTATAATTACAAAATCTATTATCACAGCTTCTCACAAATTTAGTAGGTTTTTTTTTTCTCATCCTATCATTAGGTCTCTGTCTGTGAAAGCTAATTCATGACCAACAGACTAGAGGTGGCAAAATGGGCTACCCAAGTCCATTACAAGTCAGCCTAATGCGAGCCACAAGCTATAACGAGCTAGGCCAAAAAGGCCCCCAATTTTATTCAATCTTGTAATATGATGTCCAAGCCCAACCTATGTGGGTTGCAAGTTTTTCTAGCCAATCTACCATTTTTTTTTCTTTTTTTGTTTAATATTTTAATTTTTTTTCAAAATTCTAGATTGAAATATATTGTGACAATTATTTTTATTAACATATTTATTTTAGTGTAATAAAAAATATATAAATAATTATTTTATTATATTATTTCATTTATAAAAAGATTAAAATGTGATGTTATGACAATCACAATAATTGTTTTTAATACAAAAACACTTATATATTATAAGGTAATATTGTTTATCATTTTATAAAAGTTACAGAAAGTGTAATTATATATTTAATGGTTTACATATATGAGTTTGTAAATGTTGCAAAGGTCTTATACCATTGTAGATATATTCAACTCAAAAAGTACAAAATGTAATAAATGTATTGTAATTCTAGAAGTAGCCTATATCAAATAAATTAAAGTTTCAAAAGTCTTCCAACATCTTAAATATATGCAACTCAAAAAGGATAAAATATAATTTGAAATTTTGTATTATAACTTTACAAGTAACCTTTGTCAAAATCAAATATCAAAGCCTATATTAAACAAATGAAAGTTTGAGATAATGAATTAATAATTATTTTTAGTCTCCTAAAGTTCTTAATCTCATTTACTCTCAATAAAATTTAAAAATAAACAAGTAGTCCAAACCCGACTAGACTACCCCAGCCCAAGTCCGACTATGACACGAGCTTTATTGAATCGAGCTAAAAAAACTTGCATTTTACTCAGATTCAAAATTTATGGCTCAAACCTAATATTTTAGTGGCGAACTCGGGTCAACCCAGCTACCCTAACCCATTTTACCACCTCTACAGCAGTATTTTAAAAACATCTTAAAAGTTAAACTTTAATATATAAATGTATGCATTAATCTTTTGCTAAAATGTCTATCTACTGGTCACACGATATTTTTTCATGTGATAAATAAAGAAATAAATTTTGGCGGGGAATTTTTCAAAGATTCTTACAAGCATATTCTATAAGTACAATTAACCAATTGGTTTTAATAAGTGAGACCCTATCGCCCTATATTCCGTTAATACCAATAATCATATTCTACAAGTAATAATACTTTATAATATATAAATATTTTTAAATATAAAAAAATTATTTCAACATTTAACCTTTTATCATCAATTCATTTCACATCTAACCCAAAAAGTGTACAATCATTTTTTACTCTTAATAAAGATATAACCCTTTGATGTTTGCAGTATGGAAGGATTGGATCATTCATAAGCCTAACTTTATGGTTTACAATTTTTTAGCGTTGCATAAACTTGTTGAGTTATTGTTCAAAATTTCGAAATATCAAATAAGACTAAACTTTATTCTCAATATTGTCGCAGATTTCTGTATTAATTAGAGGTAAAAAACTGCGTGACTGTTGATTAATAGTATTCATTTTGTGTTTTAAGTTGCAACCGCCATGCATCTTTTACATTATTAGAGGTAACTTCAATGGAAAAATTATTTGTGTCCATGTGCTTCATAAGAAATTTTGTGCCACAGAATATGCCACGTTTGTTGATTCTCTCACTCGGAAACCACAAGCGCTACCATCTTCTACGTTTACACTCCACATCATACGCCTGATTTGTCGTTTTTTCAACTTGTTATGAAACGAGGGACAAATAGAAAGAAGGAAAAACCTTCACCATTTGTTGTTCTGTTTCCCGAGACCGCGTTCCATGGCATGCTCAGCTTCTACAACGCTTTTGTCCAATTCTCTGCACCTTAACAAAACCACAAGTCAGTGTCGGCTGCATGTACATCCCACCCTCTCACTAAGTCAGAACCTTCGAATATATTCTAAGAATCTGCTTAAACTGTCAACAACTCAATACCATGCAACAACCACACCCTTCGCTACTGCTTCTGCAGGCATGTTTTGTCTCACTCTATAGTCTTTTTCTCTTTGTAAAGTAAAGAAAAAGGTAAGTTTCTGAAATAGCATCTAAACAAAAATTTATACATTTTCCCGTTCTGAGCTAGCCACTTGTCAATCTTGATTGAACTTAATTTATTGAAGATATCATCACGTAACCAATATGAGGTGAATTTAATTAGAATATATGGAGGGAGTAAAATATTGTCATTTAATTATAAATTGTCATGTATATAATATTATTGACTTTGTAATAATTATTTTAAAATTTATGATAATTTTTAATTAGTTGCCCGTGTAAATTATAAAAATCTCTAGTGTAACAATTAAAATCTTTAAGGTTGATTGTTTCGATGGGTGAATGAGAACAGGAGTTGAGTCTCCGGTGTTGAGTGAGGATACCACGAGTTCACTGGAGTCCGTGAAAGTGTTTGATTTGAATGGAAACGGGATTCCAATTTCTGACTTGTGGAAAGAGAGGAAAGCCGTTGTGGCATTTGCACGCCATTTTGGGTGATTTTATCATATTTACTACACAAATTAAGTTACCCTTTAGCTGGATGTGCTTGCTCTTGTTTATGAGTTTGTTTAACAATCACTTGTGCTCCCTTTTTTTTTTTTTTTCTGTACTTTTACAGGTGCGTGTTGTGCCGCAAAAGGGCTGATTATCTTGCATCCAAGAAGGTAAAGTTTTCAACTATTGTTATTTCTCTTTTCTCTTGTTCTCTTTTAAATTGCTTTATGTTCTCACAAGCTTCCACCTTATCTGAAGACTCATTTGGTTATGTCACAAGCTTGACCGTTGCTTTTAGCACTTAAGTGTCTTCTCAGAAGATTATTTTGGTTCTTGTTGTTTGAGTTTATAGTATCCACTAGATGTGCATCTTTATTCGAAATGCTGTTCCAAACATGACTCATGGTTTTTGTCTCCTTTCATGTGTTGAATGTTTGGATAGCTTCCTTTTGGTGTAAGCTGTATTTTGCCTTCACTACTTTTGAATTAAGATATCCGCCCCAATCCTTACCATGGGGTGGAAGGCCAAAACATGAGTGCTAATTTTCTAGAATATAGCTTGCAATGAAAGTTTTGGCAAGAGGAATCCTATATCATCTTTCTTATTTCATGGTAAACGTTTACTGGTGAAATAGAAATATTTCTATTTCACCAAGACTTGTATGTCTGTTGCCTACTAACATGGACATGCTCTGTCAACAGGATATAATGGATGCATCTGGTGTGGCACTTGTATTGATCGGACCTGGGAGCATTGATCAGGTAATGGTATACCAGAGGAAATTATAGTGAATGTCTGTACTAATAAATCAGGTCTGTTGGGTTGGATTTTATTTTCCTTTTTTGTTGTTGTATTTTGTTGCACTCCATGCATCATCTTCTTGACAAGGTTCATTAAACATAAATCCTCTTAGGACCTGTTTTCATAAGCTATAGTTTTTAGTGGAAAAGAGTGTAAGAGATTTCTTATCTGCTTCAATTGGAGTCTGGTTTTGTATTCTTTGAGTGGGAGCACTAATGTTCACTTGATATAATTCTTGGTCCAATGCTTCCAAGTATTGATTTCTGCTTTCTTTTATCATCTGAGTATGCTGGAATTTGTTGCTAATACCTTATATTTGGTACAGGCCAAAACCTTTGCCAAGCAAACAAAATTTGAAGGAGGTGCTTTTCAGATAGCCTAATGCTCGTCCTAATTTTAGTAATTTAGCCAACTTATATCAGCACTTTGACCGGACCCTCTTATCTGTTCTAGAAATCTATGCAGACCCCACTCACTCGTCATATGAGGCCTTAAAATTTGCTTCTGGAGTTTTAAGCACATTTTCCCCCAAAGTAAGTCACGAGACTCCAGATCCTTTTATTAAAAAGAAAAAATGCATAAAACACTAGTAGCTGAATGATATATGTTCATCAATTGACAATTTTGTTAACTGTACAAAGGATCTCTCATGTTAATTTCAGTTGTTACACTGCAGGCAGGTCTTAAGATAATACAATTATATATGGAAGGTTATCGACAAGATTGGAAGCTCTCATTTGAAAAGGATACTGTTACCAGAGGGGGATGGTATGTAAATTATTTGACAAGAAGTTTTAAACTATCTGATTATGCTGATTTTTCAAGGTTTGCCTAGTTTATATACTGCTATGGAAAGGATCCTTGATGTCCTCTCTTCCTTTTTGTTTTGCCCAAATTATAAAAAGACTCTCCTACTATGAATCTATGATTTAGGAAAGCAGATACCTTTCTAACTTAATGGCATTGGTCCATCTATTACACCCTTCTTCCTGATAGAAGAGAACTCTGATTGAACATTTTTTGTTACATTAACTATTGTAGAGGAATATTATTATTGTTGGGATAAAGGTCATGCCATTTTCTGCTATAAAGACTAACAAATTTCGGCTGCTTGAAAAGAAACTTTATTTGGCCATTGATGTCTTGCCTGAGTGCTTGACACATGATAATTACTTATAAGACAACAGCTTCCTCAGACAAGAAGAATCCACACACCTGAAGTGTGTTTGCTTCTTGCAAGCGGCAGAGGAAAGCTGGCTACCCTGAGATTTTAGACGTGTCTTGGATGTCTTCACATGAGGCAATAATTAGATTTGTATATAAGTTCCATGGATTCTGTTGACATTATAGGATTTAGGTCGGGAAAGAAGGAAAAGAGAAAATAAACATTGAATAATGAGATATATTAGACTAATATAGTATATTATGAAATACTGAATAACCCCTAGTATACGGATACCAGACTCTTGATCCTAAAGCCAACAAATTATAAAATGAAAACCACTCGTAAGATATCTCCTAAGACATTCTAAATACAATAATTATATTATGAGATATTTTCTAGGAGTTTCTAACAGATATTAAATCATTTCTCCAGCCCATTCAAGTCATTGACACTTAACAGGATCATGTTTTCCCTCTTGTGCGTGCGTTTAACTTTTCCTTTACATTATAAATTTGGCATTGTGGCAGGAAACAAGGAGGAATTTTAGTTGCAGGCCCGGGTAAAAATAACATCTCGTACATTCACAAAGTATGTGCAACCCCCTCTAATACGCTGCATCCTTTATATAATATATTTTCCTTAGCACTTGTTAGCTTCACAGCAACTTGTCATCAATCAGCAGAATATTCATGGCATATAAACATTTTTCTGATGTCATTATGTGAAATATGTTCATGGGAGCAGGACAGAGAAGCAGGGGATGACCCAGAAATTGAAGATATCTTAAAAGCATGTTGCTTGTGAAGAAAGAAGTGATGGAGCCCCTCTTTCTCTTCTTTATTTATCCTGCTTCGTGAAGGGTGGTACTCGCATCATACGGCATTGTACATCATATTTAAGCTGCTGCTTACGCTGAACAGTGGCGTTTCTTTGAGTTTCAGTTAGAAGATAACGTTATTACCCGCCATTTATCCAATGACAACCCACAATTCGGAACCTATTACTATGAGGCTCTTGATTTAAGATTCTATTGATCATTTCAAAATCTTGTACACAATACTTTTCCTTCCATTTCAAGAGAAGATGGCTCCTTCTATTCTGTTCTTCCTGCTGATGGAATGGAGGAATAGGCTGCATTAACGTTGTATCATTTTATTTCATGTTCCAATCTGCAATGAATTCTACAACAGATTTGCTTAATCATTTCCATTAAAAAATTATGCTATGCGTCCAAACCTTTTCAGACCCACTTTTTATATTTATCTTGTTTCTGTGGTCTTTCTTCTTATTTTTGTTTAAGTAAAGGTGGGAGTTGGTGTAATTTTAAAAAGTTCCAAAACCAGATTGCTTCTGAATTGCTAGTTTCTCTTAACCTTGCTTGTGATCCTGAATTGAAAAACCACTATGGCAAATGAGAATCACAAGTACAACTGGACAGAAACACTGAGAATGATTAAGTACATGATTTGATTCCATGGCACAAGGTATCATTCATTATGTTACAGCTATTTGATTACATATACATAGGCAGCTATACCCAGATAAGATATATACAGGTCGAAGAGGTTGTTGGGAGAAAAAAAATCGGCACATCTTATCTAATATTTGTACAAATTTCCTATAAGTTTGAATGGAATTATTTGTCGCTTACTTCCTGTGCAACCAACTGTATAATGATTTTTTGGTGACCTTCAACCTCACTAAAACTGCAGGTCTCCTTGTCTGAAACCCCATTGTTGTGGGTAATGCATTGTCTCCTGGTACTGCTTCTATGCTGAGATTTGAAAGGTTGGGGTACTCTAACTTTGCAGTTTCACTTGGTGCTAATCTGGTTCTGGCTGGAAGAACTTCAAGCCCCAACTCATTCCTAAGAAGTTTTAGTATTGTCTCTTGTACTTCTGATATGTTTTTGGCTGGATTTTCGTCCGCTTTAGTAGCTCCTATGATGATCAAGATGTCATCATTTACTGAATGTCCTGTGTCCACAAATGCCAACTATGAGTTATATTTAATTACATGTATTTTCTTTCTTTTTTTGGGTGTTTCCACCTGCTTCCTTTCTAAGTTCATATGAAGACAAATGCTTGTGTGGACAAAAGACCATGCAAAATGAGCATGCAACGTGGCATTGTAGCATTATATATCTAAAATTCTCCATTCATACCTAAACCGTAATTCTCTTTGACCATTCGAAGAACTGCAAGAACAACCAATCGAGCTTCAACCTGTTCACATCATAGGTTTGATAACAAAAAGTAAGAATTAAGACTTCCCCAAAATCATATATAACTTACAAAATTTTGTTTTATTTTCTAAATTTGAGAGCAGTGACAGAAACGCAGAAAAAATATGGAAAAAAATGAATTGCTGCAAATCTGCAATTAACAAGAAAAGGAATGCTAGCAACATATTGATATGATATTCATGTAAGACTCACTAAATCATATGAGTTCCAGTCCCTAATTATTGGGATTCACATGAAATTCACACAATATATGTTGAAAAGGTAGTATTGCTAGCATTTCTACTTAAAAAAATGTAGCTTTAAGCCATGCTAGAGTTTAAACAAATTTATGGCAAATATAAATTGAGGAAATTATAGGCACCTTTGTGAGCCCTTGAACATCAATTGCTAGGATGTCAGCTACCCTCTTTAGCAGATGTGCTGCAATTTTTTCAAGAAGAAAACTTTGGGGTCTCTCTAATTCAGATTTACTGCTGGAAGAAAATTCTCCTTGGTTCTCTCTATTATCTTGTATCACTCCTTCACACCATTCCTCAATCAGTTCTTCCAGATAGTAGTCATTGGGTTCGTACCTGCAATACATAACTTACTTCTTTTGAAACCGAAGTGATGCTAGTGTCAAAGGGTATTCTGGTCATTTCCGTAAACATACAAGATAATCCTGGATCACATCCTTCTGTTCAATCCTTTGTATACTATAATATTTTGGAACTCGTTATATAGTACCATGAGGACAATGAACGTAAATAATTTGGATCAGTATCCCCTCTTTTTCCTTGGACAATGGGGAATTCCTGTTCCTTTTAAATTCAGGAAGACCCTAAGAGGGTCATGGTATAGGTAATATCACTTTAGTAAAGCATCTATGAGTTATTATTAATATACACTTGCTTTCTCTTTCATCTCCTTTCCATCCCATTTTTCTTTCTATATCCCTCTTCTTTTCACATTACATTATTTATCACATTTGTCACTTTCTCTCTCTTCCTTTTATTTTTCTTTTTCTCTCTCTCTTCCTTCCACTTATACACCCAAAAAAATGGGGTGTACATTTCCCATTTTTCATCTCATTTTGAATTTGGTCGGGCCTAACTAAATACTAAAAGCTAGCTCAAGAGTTAAAAATTGCCCAAGTCTCTATAAGATCTACTTTGGCTATATTTATAGTCGACGTGAGATCTCAACACCCCCTCACATCTAGGATTGGACATATGGGGCGTGGAGCTTGTAGGATTGTTTTTTCTTTATATTGCACTAAGAATGCCGTGAGGTCAAGTAGATTTTTGGACAATTGAAGGTAGCCCAATATCATATCTAATTATCTATGATAGGCTTTGAATCCATCTTGAATTTGGGTTGGACTTAACTCAACCTCAAAAAGCCAGCTCATGATTCCATCTATAGTTGATGTGTGATCTCTGATCTCAACATCTCAAAAACAACTTTTTACCACCAATTCTCTTCAGAAGGAATTATAACTAGAAACAACAGCCTATAATATCATATCAGGCCTAATAGTAAAGGAATTATATTGAATAGGATCAGGCATACCGAGGTTAACATTATGAAGTAGCATCTGCGGTAAACTGCTTCTTTATGTATGCATATATAGCTTAAAAAAACATATAAAGAAACTTGTTGGGCATAGCTGCATAGGTAAATCAGATATATACATTACAAGCTGCTAATAATATTCATTAGGTATACCTTCTCTTGAAACCATTAAGTAGTGATCTCCCAAAACTCCAATATGTAAAAAAGTTTGCTACCACATGATTTAAAATTGAACAAACAAGGTATACATAACATTTGACAGATACACATAACTTGGAAAAGATAACGAGTCCAAGTTAACTGTAATGTGAGTAAAGCTAACATACCCTGCCTTTCGCATATCCTGGTATATAGCCAGGCATTGTTGCACCTCATGTAGGGAGCCGTATTTACTGCGTGCCTTCAGAAGTGTGTTATATGTCACCTGAGAGATAATTAACAAAATGTTGATGAAGCATACTCTGTTATTTTTTCCCTAGATCACTAGAAAGTTGTAATTTCCATTATTTTCAGATATTTACTGTATTATGCATTCTGTCATTTCTTTTCTAAATGAGAAGATATGTCAAGCATTCTACTTATATTTTAGTTGGTTTATATGGCTGTAGAATCTTAGAGCAGCCTCATCCAAGTTGCATTGAGTTAGTGGATAGAGCTATCTAAATTTACCATATTGTGAATAGAATCATAACATGATAACAACTACAGTCACTAGGCACTCACCCAATTTGGATGTATCTCATAGCTTTTCATTTCTTCGTATAATGTTAATGCTTGCTTAAAATTCTTACTTTCAACACAAACCTGTGAACCAGAAGGCAAAATTCCCATATGTCAAAGGCCATATAATTTTAAGATAGTGAAAAACGTCCCCTTCAAGTGTACAAGTAATTTCATAAAATAAAATGAGCTCATTTTGACAGAAAAACCATGGACCTTGATGGCTGTTGTATATGCAATAACATCAGGTTTAATTCCAGCATCACCCATGGTTTTCAAAATCTGCAGGAACATAGTCATCTCATCAAAGAATTAATTGCATTATCATGATATGAATAAGCTAAGTACAATAATCTGTACTCTGAGCATATCAATATTCAGGCAGACTATTATTTCTCGGTGATTATTACGAAATCTGGTTTTATATGGAATATGACTTCATGGTAATGTGTGCTAATTAAAGAATGGTCCCACGATTAGTTTCCACGGCTGCAATTTAAACATGATAACTTTGTAGTTCCACTATCATTTACCTCGCAGCTCTGATTTTGTCTTATACATGTTTTGCTTTTTAACATTTTGGAGAAGGGTTTTCCTACTACCTGTTCTTTTTTTGATTCATTTTATGAAATTTTTTTCATACTACCTGTTCTATACCTCCATAGTTTAAATCAATAGAAATCTATCTAATTATTATCAAGCTTACACATTCAATTGTACCCAACCAAAAAATTGAACATATTGGGCATATTTATGAGATAAATGAACACTTTGTAGCTGTTCTTTTGGTGTGACTAAATAATGCAAGTGATACAAAGAAAATGTCAAATATGATAAGACACCCATGGTATTCCCTGTGGCAGTGTTACCAAAACACCAATCCTAATACAACTTGACTGAAAAGGTTTCCAAAAAATTAAACAAAATAGATGAAAAAACATAATATTTCAGATTGATTATATTTTTACCTCAATGGCACCCTCCACATTTGCTGTTGCTCCACATATATCTATCAAAATTGACCAGCTTATTTGATTAGGGGAAAGACCTACTGTTTTCATCTCTTTGATTAACGCCTTTGCATGGTAGTAATCAGTACCACAGGCCTTCAATAAAATATTGTATGTTGTTGTAGTTGGTGTGAAAGGGAACCTCTCCGCAAAACTCAAGATGTGTGAATTAGAAATGCCATTTGGCACAGTAGTAACATTATGCATGCGTCCCTGCCCTATATTGCTATTGTAGCCTTCACCAAATGTCCCCAACATCTTTTTTCCCTTCCAAGAATGGAAAAAGCGAAAAGCCCTGTCATATTGGCAAACTTCAACACATGCATTTAAAATGATGTTGAAACACTGTGTATTAGGTTCACAGCCAGCCAAAAGCATTTCTTCAAATAACTGAATTGCCTGCTCTACAAGCCCTGCATGTGCGCAGGCATTGATTAATGATGACCATGCAACAGTATTAAGAGAAACACCAGCAGACAGCATGTCTTGCTTGATTTTTAGAGCCATCTGCCACAATTTCACATCTGCAAAGACCTGAAATTGGTATTTGTCAGGAGATGCCAATATTTTGTGCTATGAGGTGAAGGAAAAGGTTGTGGGTACACCATACAAAATCAAAGAAATTATGATGATTCTGTATCTACAGTAATATACCTTTATAATTGTGCTGTAGGTAAAGACATCTAATTTTAGCTGTCCCACTGATTCCAAATGCTTAAGATCCCTATAAATGTCTTGAGCCAGATCAACTCTTCCAGCAACACAGCATGCTTTCAGTAGGATGTTATAAGATGTCATATCTGGTTTTAAACCAAGATTCTGGATTTGTAGAAGGAATTTAGCTAATATGCAGTATTTGCTCAGATGAAGAAAAACTATAATGCTCCTGCCAATTCTTGGCATGAAAATGAAAGCATGTGCTGTCAATTAAGATCTCAAGTTACGCAGAAGAAAATCTAATTAGCCTTCTTTTCTCATTTTTTAAGGGATACCAAATGAAAATAATATAGACATGATTCGCTTGATGTGATTTATTCAATACATGAAAAAATATTGTGAAAAAACAGGAACTCTAAGGACAAATGAAGTTTTCATAATTTCTATTAAACTATATATGCATGATGCATACCTCTGATCTAGAATTCTGCCTTTTCTTCTTTAGGGGTGTGAGAGCATATTTCACGTGTGTATATATGCATGTAACACAAATATTTTGGGGGAGCAGCGGTTACCTGCATATTTTGATATAGATTTAACGTGTAGCTAAGATCATGGGCATTCACATTCATGAGACTGTTGAACACGTATATATTTGGAGTGATCTTCTGATTAAGCAAATCCTGCACCAGAAATTGTGCAAATGAATGCTATAATACACGTCTGAAAAGTGAATAAATAATACAAAACTTGTATTGTGTTTGTCAGTCAACATTATGACCACTAGGGGTATTTATCTTTCAGAACAATCAAATTTCATATTTTGAAATTCTAAGACCGCCATTTTAGGAAACATGTGAAGCCAAAATTACGGAGTAAGCCAAAACATAGTTAAAAATTAATTACAATTCCTGTATCCCAAGCCTAAGGAGATAATCTCTCTCCCTTTGTTATTACTTATTTTTTTTGGACAAATTTAGGGGCTGTGAGGAGAAAATAAAAAAGTTAAAACTAGACAGACTATTCCCATGTTACCACCTATGCGGTGTGAGTACATGGTTCATCTAGGCATGTAGTTCATCATTTTTTACATTATTATTACAAGACTTCCTTTAACGAGAACCCAGTACATGATACATGGTACAGTGAATTCAATATGGGGTGCACAGAGTTACTGCAAGAATTCTGTGACTATGGACAGTCCTATAAAACTTTTTATGCTACAGTAAACAATAGTGTGTCAAATTCACTTATGATGTAAAAGCTTAGTCACTAAATCCAAATTAAATCCAGATAAAAATATACTATGATTTGGTCTCTATATGACAAGTCTGATATGCTGGATACACATTTTTCAAGCCTTAGGCCATTTTTTGTAGCTATAACTGTAGTACTAGTTGTTTAATCAATTATGCCAACTCTCTTGCCATCTCTTCTCATTTGCCATCCAACAGGATTCTTGTGCTTGAATGCTGCCTTTTACTGCTTCATATTCAACTAAACCTTGGTGATTGGAGAGGTTAAAATTTATGAGCAGGTATCAATAAAATAATCTTTATTGTGTAACACCACTGCTAAAAAATTTACTATTTATCTGTACTACAATTTCACAACGGATAAGCTCCATACTACTAAAAACTTTTAATTGAAATTGTTAATTAATCCAATGCAGTGTTCGTATTCATTAACATAGCTCCATGCTTGATATATCTATGAATGTTCAATTAAGAGAACAGGAGCAAGAGCAAACGAGTGCATAAACATGCGGGGTTGTAAGTAAATGGCATTTGTATCATAAGAACTACACCTAGGAGTATAAAATACTAAAATAGAACTCATAACTCTTTTGAATAGGCCTTTTGCTTTAAGTGTTTAGCAAACAAGTTGAAGTAAGTCAACGTAAACTGCCTTAGAAAATACCTCATATATGTACCTAGATTTCATGTAATCACCACATAGACCACAAGCGTCAATTGTTGCCCGGTATATGTACATATTGGGAGTGTTCAGGTTTTTCTTCGATGCCTCATACGCTTTCAGAGCAGAAACTAAATCCCTCCTTTTGCCAAATTCAGATATAATATTGCAGAACAATATATGTGCATGGGGAAGAAGACATGCATACCTGAAAGATGTGATACTATCATATAAAAGATGATTATATAGAGACAATCAACATATATGAACTATTTAGAATACCAAAGGATGCACTAGTTTAAAAGATATAAATTAAAAAATTAACGGCACAAAAGAAAGCATAAACAGAACTATATATTAAAAATCAAAGGCAACACATTTTAATGGAATCAATATGCTTAAGCAATTGAAACAACGTGTCTTTTACAAAAATATAAAATCATACCTCACAGCTAAAATTGGGTTCCGACTAAGAGCACATCGTTTAATTATGTCAGACGGCTGGACAAGTTCCCTGATTGATACCTGGAAACCTGAAGGAAGAAATTAATGAATTCTAATTTATCACCAAATTCACAATAATGTCAATCATTAGGAAGTCTATGCTTAATATTCTCTCTCCCCTGAAAAAAGAGTTTAGTCAATGAATGCATAGTATACATATTAGATTTACATGTATAAAAAAATGTGATAAAAAATATGACAATGTAAATGATTTTTACACCATGATTCAATCACAATCCGCCATGTAAGCAAGTTTTTTAACTTTTACAATAATTACTTTAAAAGTTATGTCAATCATGATTTTTAATTAGTTGACAATGTAAAACTTTTTATATTCAATTCATAGAAATTAAGCTCAAAAAGTAAATACCCACTAGAATTGTTTCCTAATAAGAATATAATGATATTTAATTATAACCATTAAATAAAAATTAACAGTTGATTTTTAATTCCCATGACATTTATGATTAAATAATTAAACATGCAGCATTTCTCAGAATAACTAAAAGTTCTCACGATATATAGAGGATGTATTATATAAGGATGGATCTACATTACTAGGAAAAAGAAGCCAAAAAAAGAAGAAAAGAAAATGGTGACAAAAAAATTACGTGCGAGAACCTCCATGAGTTCGACAGCATCCTCGATGTGGCCGCACGTGACCATTCGGCAACACTCCTTTGCAATGATATCCATGGCAGAGCCATGAAGATGAGTAGATAAGGGAATTCCGGGACCCTGCACTTTGTTGAGGGCGTGAATCACAGTCCGAACCTTCTTCCCTCGAATTCCCAACAGAACCACCTTGGCCAGAAGCTCAGCGTCGACCCCGGAATCAAGCACGTCCTCAATGACCGTTTCAAATTCCTGCACAAGCTTGGAATCAGCATAGTGGTTGAGAGCCAAGGGGGCTTGGAGGGCGCAGGAAATGTTCCAAGTGGAAGGGGAAGAGAAGGGAGCGAGCTTTGGAAGAGAAGGCTGGTGGGGTTTGATTGGGTGGCGATGTTGATGGGGTGCTGCTGGAGAAGAAGGAAAAGGAGTTCCGACGGAGGAGCCAAGGATCACGAAATCTCTCATTATTGTTATTCTTGGCCAACCATTCGGTTCGTTTGTGAAGTGTGAAGGAGGGGTTTATATGGGTTTTGGAATTTGGATTGGATTGGATTGGATTTGAAAGGTGGCTGTTCGACATTATCGTACCCACAAAATCGTTTTACTTTAACCCCACCCGATATTTTATAATTTTGCCTCTTATTGTATGCACGTTGATTGATTACACATACCTGCTACCATCTTCAACAATCTTACGCTAGAAATGTACGCTGGGTGTAACAAGGTCAAAAGTGTATGGCAGAAGTCACAATAAGTTATTCTTAATTTCTTTTAAGGATTAAATATGTTTTTAGTCTTTCAAAAATTAATTTAATTTGATTTTAGTCTTCAGAATAATTTTTTTTTTAATAAAGTCTTTCAAATATTAAAAATATCTTAATTAAATTCTTATACTAAATTCTGCTTAACTTTTCTGTTAAATGATGGCTATATCAACTTTCAAGTAAAGTATTTTATTACTTGAAGTGTCCAATGATAATTTTTAATAAAAAATTGTGTAATTACTTTTGTTTTAGGGTTAAAAAAATATGTGGTTTAGAGTTAAATATGTAATAATTTTATTCAAAATATATGTTACTAATGTGACCTAAATATAATAGTTAACATAGATGGTCACATCAACAAATTAATGGTGATTGTGATGTTGATGTGACCATCATTTAATAGAAAAGTTAAACAGAGTTTAGTACATGGATCTAATTACGATATTTTTTAATATTTGAGAGACTTTATTTAAGGAAATTTCTTTCTGATGACTAAAGCCAAAACGAGTTAATTTTTGGAGGACCAAAAACATATTTAACCCTTCTTTGAAACGCTAGTTTTTACAATTGGCTATGTATTAGGCTAATTGATCTATTTGGCATCCTTTTACAAATATTTTATTAAAATGGGATCCTTTTAAAATAAATTACTAATATGAGATTGTTTTGACTGTTGACCGATCAAACTCGCTAGTCTGACTAGCGAGAAACAATACACATCAATTTTTTAAATTATTTTTTATTAATTTCCACGTAGCATGCCACGTTAAATTTGCTAGTCTGACTAGTGAGTTTGAGTAGAAACTAATGTGGCAACTAAAAATGCTAGTTGCAGTAGCAAATTTATGTGGGTGTAACATATGGCAGATTCCAGTTAATCTAGCTAGTGAGAGTAATGAATTTATGTGGGTGTGACACTTTACAAATTCTAGTTAATCTAGCTAGCAAGAGTAACGAATTTATGAGAGGGAGATACATGACAGATTTGGATTAATCTAGCTAGTGAGAGTAGCTAATTTATGTAGGTGTGACACGTGGTAGATTCTAGTTAATTTAGCTAATGAGAGTAGCTAATTTACGAGAACGCGCCATGTGGTAGATTCCAGTTAATCTAGCTAATGAGAGTAACTAATTTATGTAAGCGTAACACATGACAAATTTTGGCTAATCTAGCTAGTAAGAGTAACTAATTTATGAAAGCACGTCACATATCACATATGAGCATATAGTACTACTCTCACTAGTTAATTTTTGAGAGTGTGCCACGTGACACCTGAAAAAAAGGTATTTATTTATTTCAACTTAAGTGAAGATAAAATTTGAATTAAATAAAATAATAAACATAAATTAAATTACAATTAAATAAAATTAAAATTTTAAAAATAGGTTTAAATAATATTTTAATTTAACATGTTAAATAAATTTTAAAAATAATTTAAAAATAAGAATTATATAGATAAACAATTTTATTGTTAAGTTAAAAAAAATAAAAATGTATTTTATTCACTTTAAGTTAACAATAGATAATTAATAATGAATAATAAATAAGTTGATATAAATTTTTAATTAAATAAAATAATAAATATTAATAGAAGTAGAATATTAAAATAACATATAGTAGACTCACTCTGCCACGTGTCACACTCACATAAATTAGCTATTTCTACTAGCTAGATTAACTGGAAAATGTCATGTGTCACTAGCGCAGTACTATAAGTAGCTAAGATACCAAAATTTGCCATGTGTCGCGCTCTCATATATTAGATACTCTCACTAGCTAGATTAACCAGAATCTACCATGTGTCATACTCACATAAATTAGTTACTCCCACTAGTTATATTAATTAGAATCTGTCACGTGACACGCTCTCATAAATTAGTTATTCCCACTAACTAAATTAACCAGAATCTGTCACATGTTACACTCACAAAAATTTGCTATTGTAACTAGCATTTTTAGTTGTCACATCAGATTCCACTTAAACTTGTTAGTCAAACTAATTAATTTAACGTGGCATGTCACGTGAAAATTTAAAACAAATAATTAAAAAAGTTGACATATACTGTTTTTTGCTAATTAGACTAGCAGGTTTGACTGGTTAACAGTCAAAACAACTTTATGCTAGTAATTTATTTTAAAAGGATCTCATTTTGATAAAGTA
Source organism: Spatholobus suberectus (assembly GCA_004329165.1). Classification (NCBI taxonomy): domain Eukaryota; kingdom Viridiplantae; phylum Streptophyta; class Magnoliopsida; order Fabales; family Fabaceae; genus Spatholobus; species Spatholobus suberectus. The sequence goes on along the minus strand of CM014732.1, from coordinate 16,979,769 downwards.
TTTGTAAAATGACCCTAAATAAGTCAGTCGGTATTAGACTAAATAAATCACGCACTCAGTATAGCTGTATTTTTATCATCGATTTGGATACGATTCTCTGGGCCACAAAGCAATAATATAACATTGCCTGACAGTTTTAAAAATTAATGTTTAATAATGATATTGTGCATTTGACGGTTTTAAAAAAGTGCAGTTTCAAAAACCAATAATATTGCATTTGATACAGTTACAAGTTCGAGCTCTCACTTATTTTTTTGAAGTGAAGTAAGTGTGATTAAGTACTTTTTAAGTATGGAAGTTTGTTGTAGCTTTGAACTAGGACATCATCCTCTCTTTCTAAATTTTAAATGTAACCAAAAAAAATGATGTTGTGCATTTATTTTCGAATCTTAAAAGTGTTATTTTGTAGGGAAATTTATGTAACTATCACTCTTAATCTGGAGATAAGCTTTATAGTTTTGCTTACAGGGATTCCTGATGAAATGACCGAGAAAAAAAAAATTACTTTAGCACCTTTTAAAAGGAAACATAGTTAATAAAATCATAATATTAAAATAGCTGTATATCTCACTAATATAAATTTATTCACAAAATCAAATATGCATGTACGGTAGAGTAAGGTTGATGCTATTATTGTAACTAGACAAACACTAACTCCTTTCTATCATAAGTAAAGATTACAACTTTTTCAATATAAGAAAAAAGATACATTTGATTTTAAATAAATTAAATCACTAGGATATATAAACCTTTATGACTTTATAGATTATTTTCCTTCTAAAAAAAAGTAAATAATAATATTAATAATAAAAGTTTTGTTTTGGATTGACCCAAAAAAACTTAGGCCTGCCGGCCCTGCCCTAAGTATGATTTGGGTCAAAATGCTACCTAGATAAAGATCTAATCCTCCCTTGTTTAAGTGGGATTGTTATGACCTAATTTTGACCACCCACTCCAAGAGACCAAAACATGCATTGGTTTTGGAAATATTTTGGCCTCACTTGTCAATGGTTTTTCTTCTTAGGCCTCTCCCCATAATTTTCAAGTGATTGAAGGTAATCATGAAGATCAATTAATGTCACCTAATAGTGGCTCACTCACCTTCTAACTTTATAAATAACACCACTTTAGTTAGGTTTAGATAATTATTATTTTATCAAAATTCTCCCTAACTTGAGCATCAAGATATCTTTGTTGGCATTATCCACCCAAAAAAGGACAATATATCATTATAGGGGTAAGATACTATCATGTAACTAAAATTTAGTTGACACATATTTTAATACCTTTTTAGTTAGTAGCCTAAAATGATTAAAGGGAAAAAAAAAGAGTACATAATATCATGAAGCATTAATTAAATAAAGACTACTTGCTCCTAAAATTGCTTATATGGCATCATAATTAGGATTAATAAGCAAACCAAAAAAGAAACAATGAATATTCTAGGTCCCTCAACATTTCATCCAATATATGGCATCTATCTATACCTCATGGCATGTATCAAAGTAAGCAAGAAAACATAAGGTCCGTTTGGTATATGAAATTGAATTTGTAGTTCATAATTATCATTCTAATTCCAATTCTGAAGTATAATTAGTTTAGAATCATAATTCTTATATTTGGACCATGCAAAGAAATAATGCGTAAAAGTGTAATTATAAATTAAGTTTTAATTTCATTTTGACATTAATAATTAAGAATTGTCATGGATAAAGTTACATTGGGTATGAGTAAAACAAATTCGATTTGTATGTAGCAACAATGGTGGGATAAGATAGTGGTGGTGGTAGCAGTTGGTAGTAATGAAAATGATGGTAAAATTACATAAACTTTTCCTCATAAGTTTTTTCCAATGCTTCATAAATAGATGTTTATTAGATTCAATATCTATAATTTAAAATAATATTAAATCTTTTTGATCAAGTTAGATGTGTATAATAATTAATTTTAATATTATCTTTTATTGTTTTACAAAAAAATGCTTTAAAATATTATATTTAACTAAAATGTAAGTAACAAGTCTAACTATTGGTAACCCATTTTAGTATGACTCTCCTGTCCAACGTATAGGTATGGACATGAATACTTTAGGACCTTACTCAAATCCTATCCACTATTATTCCTAAGTGTCTTGATAATGGTGATAACGACCAAGTAACAATAAAGAGTATACTTGCAAAGCTATTTTGATGTCTAAGTCTATGTATGAATAGAATACATAGAAGACATACCCATTTTACCTAAGAGATTGTCAATATATATAAGCACAAGGTCAAGTATAGAGATGCCATGTAAGGCTATAGAAATTTGAAGTGTATGAATTTTTAAAGTTTGGCTTTTATGTTTGAAAACATGTAAACTACTATGATAACTGTGAGTGTTTGGAAGTATTAAACTTTTATAAATTAAGTTCATGGTTGAAAATTGTGATTTTTTTACCTTAATGCAAAGTTCACCATTTAGAGAAAACTATTTACTACATATATATTTATACATTGATCACCACTTAGCAAGAAATTCAAGTTATTAATAATACATAGTATCAGTATTTTAAAAACTGGACCGGTCATCGACTTGGTTAGGACATTGGGTCACTGGGTCAATGGTCGAACCGAAGGGTCAATGGTTGAACCGCATGACCCGATAAATACTATAATAATATAGATAGTTTAAGATATAATGTTATATTTGGCACACATACATTCAAAGAATATGATGGTTTGGTGGCAAAGCTTCCTCTTGTCTGTTGACGGTGACTAAGTTCGATCCTCATTTACAACAATTTTGATATTTTTGTGTGACAAGTAGAACCTGCACAGCTTGTTGTGCATGTGGACCACAAGGGGATGTCAAATCGCAGATTCAACAAAAGCAAAGCAACACAGACCAAAAGGGATGTCAAATCGCAGATTTAGCAAAAGCAGAGCAGCACAAACCAGAATAACGTGAGGTGACAAACCCGCGCGCACAACATTCAAAATGGGTTGAACGGTTCGTTCGAACGAATTTTGACCGGTTCAATCCGGTTTAATATCGGTTTGCTGATGTCAACACCTAGTCATAGACATATCCGATCTAAGAAGTGAACCAAACCGGTATAGGGTCCGGTTTTCGGTCGGTCCGAGCCAAATTTTAAAACACTGCATAGTATGGCCATATTTTGTGGCTACAACCACAATAGTGAAATTTCATGCAACAAGAAATAATGTAATATGAAATACAATCATATTTCATGAAGAAGTGAAGTTTCAATAGATACCAAGTTCTTCACATAGAGGAAGTAAGTTGCCACTTACTTTTACAACAATTACCGCTTAGCAACATCAATTGCTAGAAATTCAACATAATAAGAAATATTACTAATTAGTAACTACTAATATAATTGTAGTTTGTAACGACAGAAATTATAAATTTGTGATTTTGAGCCATAAGGCTCATTTTAAGCAAAAAGGAACAAAAAAAAGAAGAAGCGGAAAATAAGGAGAGAAGAAGAAGATGAGAGGATGAGAAAGGATAAATAAAAGATATTTCATGCCAGATTGCTTTAGAAAAAATAAGTATTCCCATCCTATTCTCCTAAATTAGTTTCTACCTCAAATTTCTTCATGGGGCTTAATTATTTTCATTTCTTTAACAAGATTCTTGAAGAGTCCAAGTTATTGGAAGTAACTCATGAAGATTTGAAAGTATACATATGGGTTGGAAGAGCTATAGCCTAATGAATCATTGGAAGAATCCAAGCTAGATGAGGTTAAAGAAGTTGAATACTGACAAATCAAGGTGTGTGAAGGTTACCCACTTGCGTAGAACATCGATAATGCAAGAACGCAAGTCTTGCAAGTGAATAGAAAAATGGAATGTTATTCTACAAAATGAAATAACGTACATGATATGCTTTGAGTAATTTGAAATATGATGTGGATGAAGAGAATATATGTAACAGAATTATTTTGCTATATTTGCGGGTGTTGTATAACAGCCACCGATTAGCATTTGTAATTAAGTATTTAATTTCATTTTCATAAATATTTATTTAAATTATGACAAAATATGAAGTAAAAAACAAGATAAGTGGTACTCCCTCTGGTCCTTAATATAAGGTATTTGTAACAGAATTACATATACCAATAAAAATAGTTAAATTAGTTGGTTTTATTAGTTTTTTTAAAAAATATTATAACATACCAAATTTACCCTTGTTAATCATCATTAACTTGTAATGGGTGACTGTAAAAACATTAAAGTTCAAATGCATTATATACTACTATCAAATAAAGACATAAATACTCAAAGTCTTATAATAAGAGCAGGTAATGGAAAAAAAAATTAAATGTATTATAGGAATTGTAAAATGCCTTATAAAAAGGACCATCAATACCTTATAGATGGTGCCTTATATTAAGGACCATAGGGAGTATCATGTAAATGTTATGAAGATGTTTTACTTATAGGAAGCAAAATTTTTCTTAGTATCTTATTAAATGGGTGATATATGATTTTAAAGTGATATATTTGAGATAGGAGTGGCAAATGGATGGATTAGATAATTTTTTTGTCAGATTATAATGAATTGGAAAAAAATAATCCATTTTGATCATTAAAAATTCATTTAAAAAATTTAATCCATCCATGATTCGCCTAATAATATCCATCCATTAACAATTTTTTTATGGCTGAATATTCAATCCATCCACAAATAATATATTTTAAAAACTAAATAGTTTTTATTTTTAAATTATTCTCTCTCCTCTTTCAAATCCAATCCACAATCAAAATTTAAATTATTTAAATTTAAGTTTAGAGTTTATAAAAACTGAAAATAATAAAATAATAAAAGAACTAAAAGAATAAAATTCCCAATCTTACGCTAGTATATGCTTGGGATCTATATTCGTCAATAATGTTGAACTGGATTGTTTTTTCAATTTTTTTAAACAAATAATTTTTGGTGGGTACATATGAAATAAATTGTGAACTATATATAAAATGTGTTTTCAATCGTGTTTCCATAACTACAGTGGTCAACGACAATTGATGTGTATCGTTTTTTAGTTTCATTATATGTTTATCATTTATTTGCCTTATGCATTTTTGTCATGTGTTATCAACCATTTGCTAACTTTTTTTTTTTTTTTACTTTTAGATGTTTAATTCTTTTTTTTTTTTTGAAACTGAACTGTGTGTTTTTATTCTTTATTTTACAATTATTTTGATGTTAAGTTAATTAATTTGCTCAATCGATAGTTTAATGTGAGTGAAGTGAGTATTTCTTTTTGCCTATTTTTCAATTCAAATAGGGGAGAGAGGAGAGGAGAGGAGAGAGAAAGGAAATAGAGAGTATTAAAAAAAATGAAAAAATTATGTTGGATTAATTTTAATCCATTAAGTATTGATTAGATGATCTTTAGATTTGAAAATAAAAGAGGATAGATTGTTAGTCCGTCTATTTAATTATATGATCCATCCAATCCGATCCAATTCTTTTTTATTTTAACAACTGAATGGATTGAACTGAATTTTACATGGATGAACTAGATGGATAATGGATAAATTGATGATTTTGCCACCCCTAATTTAAGATGAGATGAATTCTAATTAAGTTCACGTGACTTAATTATTATATCAATTAATTTTGAAATGAATGCTTGACACATGGTATAAAAAACTATGTTATATTATAAAGATGAAGTGGTGAATGCTTGACACATGGTATAGAAAACTATGTTATATTTTATCAAAAAGAAAAAAGAAAACTATGTTACATTATAAAGATGAAGTGGCGAATGCTTGTAAATTTGATATGTACTCAGTTATTGGTATTACTCTATTGAATATGTTAGTGTTAGAATGAATGAAAACAGAATAACGACGTATGGCAACCTCAATGTAAAAGGAAAAATTAAATGGAAGAGAGTTCTTGAAATGTGATTGGTTGAGGTAAACTAAAAGGCGTGTGATTGTATTTTTGATATATACTAATTTATGCTCTGTTAGTATAAAAGAATTTTATATTGCTATTTAATCGGCAAATTATTATGTATAATAAGTTCGTTAAGTTTTATAATAATTATCTTAAAAATATATTAATCATAATTTCTAATTAATTGATAGTATATATATATATTTTTACATTGATAATGCATATAATTTAAAGTTTATAAACAACAACCTCATAAATAGAGGATTACATTGGCTTAACCCTTAATAAATGAATTTTCCAACTGAAGAATGATAATATCTCTGGCATATAAATATTAGGCTTAAATATGTTTTAAGTCATTGCAAATATGACTTTGTTTGATTTTAGTCCTTCCAAATTTTTTGTTAGTTTTAGATCCCTAACATTTTTTTAGTGTTTCTTTTTAGTCCTTATCATTAACTATTGTTAATTTAGTGCTGACGTAATAACAAAATAAAAATATTAATTAAGATATTAGGTAATAAAGAATATTTAAATTAAGATAATTAAATTATTTTAAGCATGTAATTCAATTAAGTAACGTATTTATTATTTTATATAAATAAGGTAATTACATATAATTTACTTTTATAATTTATTTCTAATTTTTAATATATTATGAATAATGTTTTTTATTGCTTTTAATATTACTTTTACTTTTCAATTCACTAATTTAATTTTAACATTGTAATTTTCAAAAATTAATTTACTTATACGCTTATAATTTACTTTTAATATATTAAAAGTAAATTCTAAGCGTATAAGTAAATTATAAATTAAAAAAAATTATAATATTAAAATAAAATTAGTGAATTGAAAAATAAGAACAATATTAAAAACAATAAAAATTAATGTTCATAATATATTGAAAATTAAAAAATAAATTATAAAAGTAATTTATATGTAATTAAATTATTTAAATAAAATAATAAATACATTACTTAATTGAATTATGCATTTAAAATAATCTAATTATCTTAATTTAAATATTCTTCATTACCTTAATTTTCTAAATTATTATTCTTTATTTTGTTAGTTATGTCAAGCACTAAATTAACTATAATTAATGGTAAGGACTAAAAAAAAAAACACTTAAAAAAATGTTAGGGATTTAAAATTGACAAAAAAATTTGTAATGACTAAAATCAGATAGAGTTATATTTGTAGAACTTAAAATATATTTAAGCCTAAATATTAATTATCCTAAAGTATGGAATTTTAGTGATTAAACCCTTAGATTGCCATATATAAATGATGTGAATAATTTTGGAAAAAGGATGGATGGTTTCGTTGAGAATGAAAAAAAAATTGATACATGGATTTGATGAAATGGTGGCATTTTGATTTGATAACTCATAAATGAGAAAATAGGTTATGTACTCATAGTATAAAATATCCAATCATAAATCACTATGTATAGTAAGTTTGTTAACTTTTACAATAGTTATCTTAAATGTCATATCAACTTTGATTTCTGATTAACAATGTAAAAGTTTTTACTTGAAAATACATAGCTATTAAACTCTTCACAAACTTGAATTAAAAAAAATGTTGTAATTAAACATTTTGCAACTCTTTCTTTTCTACCGAAAACGTGGAGTGTTGGGTTAGGATTAGGGATGACAAAAAAATCTATACCTGTAGATATTCGATGGGTAGAAAATGAGTAGTTTTAATGGGTATTTACAAATAGTTTAAATAGGTATATTCGCTACTTGTTTATTAACAAGGTGGACACGAGTATCATATTACACGTGCCCACAGATACCCATTATCTGTTATTGTATATTTACTTAAATATTCTTCTATATTAATATAGATAAATTTACATAAAATTTGCCCTAAATTTTCAAAACATTTTCCACTTTTCCTTTCAGATACGCTTGTTGTTGCTACCTCATTTGAGAAAAGAAACATAATTGTGGTTTTTAACTATTTTTTTGAAAAAATTGCTAGAATAGTTAAAATTAATGATCAAAGTGGTTATTTTAAACAACACTTTAATTTATAAATTCAAAATAATATTTATAACACCTTATATTTGTTCACAACACACAAAATAATTTTTTTGATTTTTTAAAAAATATCTACGAATATCCATAAATACTTATAAATATTAAAAAAATCTATACATATCCACCTAACAAGTTCCCACGCAAGTAACAATATAAACACAAGGCAAATTTTTATCTAACGAGACAGATAGCGAGTAGTTACTATCATGTGTGCATGCCGTCTCGTCTCATTGCCATCCCTAGTTGGGATCAACCTGCTCTTCGATGGCGCGACACGTGGATACCTCAGAAGAGTAAGGGAACCCATGAGGAAATTTAAATTTTGGAGTGTGGACCGCCTTCGGTTCAAACCCTAACCGGAAACCTGTTCCCGGCAACCTCATCGCCTCGTCTCGTCGCATAGCGCAACACTGTCACCCCCTGAAACCCTAATTTCTGTCACGCCTTCACTCCCCAATCTTTAATGCCGCCGAAGCAGCAATCAAAAGCTGATCTATCGAAGAAGCAGAAGATTGTAGAGGACAAAACCTTCGGTCTAAAAAACAAGAACAAGAGCAAAAATGTCCAGAAATACGTCCAGAACCTCAAGCAATCCGTACAACCCAAACCCGACCCTTCCAAACTCGCTGCCAAGGTCCCAAAATTGTTTTTAATTCTATCGTTAATCACTACTTTAATTATCGATTGTCGTTAATCTGTATCGGGCTTGGTAAGTTATAATAATGCTGATTTGTTGAAATGATGATGATGGCAGAAAAAGAAGGAGGAAGAGAAGGCCAAGGACAAGGAGTTGAATGATTTGTTCAAAATTGCTGTTAGTCAGCCTAAGGTGCCAGTCGGTAATAATATCATTTCAGACTCATTGTGGGTTTGTGTATTCAGTGGTGCAGGGAACTGATGTGTGAATGATTTGAGCAGGTGTTGATCCTAAGTCCATATTGTGTGAGTTTTTTAAAGTGGGGCAGTGTGCCAAGGGCTTCAAGTGCAAGTTCTCCCATGATTTGAATGTTCAGAGGAAAGGGGAAAAGATTGACCTTTATAGTGATACGCGTGACCAGGGTATTGGATGATAGTTCAATAGTGACGATCATTTGCTTGCTTGTTGTTTTGGTTTTCTTGGATTTCTGTTGTTCTAACTTTTGTTTGGCTCTCTTTTTGTCAGAAACAATGGAGGATTGGGATCAAGAAACCTTGGAGAAGGTAGTGGAGTCGAAGAAAACCGAGTATAATCAGAACAAACCAACTGACATAGTAAGTTGTTTCATTTGATTTGTCGGGATGTCTTTCAAATATTTGTTTGTTGATAGTGCATTGTTTTTAAATTTTGCCGTTTGACTTGTGCAACTCAAAGCGACCATTATCTGCTGTTTGTGTACCCTGTTCAGGTCTGTAAATACTTTTTGGAAGCAGTGGAGAAGAAGCAATATGGTTGGTTCTGGGACTGCCCCAATGGTGGTAAGAATTGCCACTATAGACATGCCCTTCCCCCTGGATATGTTTTAAAATCTCAAATGAAGGCTCTATTAGAGGAGGAAACTGAAAAAATAACAATAGAGGAGGAGATTGAAAATCAGGTGAAAATATTTTTCTACAAGGAGCTATGCCACTTGATAATATTGCATTAGGTCACCTAAAAGAATATTTTATCATGATTCAGCAGTGCCAAAGTGACAACATCAACTCCAATGACTCCTGAATTATTCATGCAATGGAAGAAGAAGAAGATAGAAGAGAGGGATGCCAATTTGGCTGCACAACAGGCAGAGAGGGCTAAGAATGATCGCATGAGGTAATCCACTATCGTTGTCCTATGGTTCATAGTTAACACATGAATGAGTCTTATTACTCAAAAACAAAAAGTACATACTGCACATTGTTGAATGTGTTTGAATAGAAGGATCACAGTTGGTTACGAAGGCTGATGATCTTTAAGCTAGTTGTTTGTCACTAATCATGTCATGTCGTTTCTGTACCCATTTGCAGTGGTCGTGAGTTATTTTTGTCAGATGCTAGCTTGTTTGTTGATGATGCTGAAGCATATGACAAGTACCAAAGAGAACCATATTCTGAATCTGGCGACACTGAACAGAATGTTAGTTTTTTCTTCTCTTATCTCTCTGCATATTTTGGTTTCCTTGCCTATTTCATGAATATAGTTACAACTTAGAAGCAGCCTGGTGAATGTAAATGTGAGGCGTATTATGCTTGGTATTCAATCTGTTATTAAGAGAAAATGATGTTTGAGATTTAACTTCTTCAATTTCCAGACTGGTGTGCTTGTTTGTGTCATTTATATACCCTTTTTTCTATCATGAAAAAACAAATAAAGTTATAAACTATTTTGGTTTTGCTGTGTTGGACATGGGTGTAGTAATCTTTGTTTTTTGGGGGTCTATTGGAACTTGGGTTATGGCAGGGTGTGGCTCACCCACTTTCATAACCTCACCACACGCAGATGCAACATAGACAACATGCCTCTCAAATCATACAAATACAATACTAACAACCATGATTAGATCTGCATTGTCTTAAATAACCTTGGAAGGCCAGCCCTTTGCTTTTGTAGTTGGTAAACTACTTGTGCTTGTTTCAGAACACATTGAAATGGAATATAATGTTTCTGTAATGAGTACCAAAAAATAAAAAGATAAAGATTTTTGAACCAAAAACTGTACTTTCATTATTATGGCCTGCTGGAAAGAATCCAGGGATGAATGTGTTTTCCTTTGGTCATGGAGCTATGTCATGAATTATAGCCAGTTGAACCTTTCTTTCTTCTCCATTCAGAACAGTAGTTGTTGTACTATTATTAGTATGCCTCTTGAAACATATATAGAGGATGGCCACTGTTATGGGTGGGTTATGGCTTCTAGGCCCAGCTCTCTTATCTCACTTGCTTCTTTTGCTCTATTGAATGAATGCGCAGCTAAAATATGTGTTTGAACTATTTGAGTGCTGCATCTTTATTTATTTACTGTATATTTCAATTTGCTAATTGTCGGGTTCAACTTAGGCGAACGGGAATGCCGCTGAAGATGGTCCCAGCATCTCAACAGCTAGAGCTGATGTTGAAGATTCTGATGATGTTGATGACGACAACGATGAACTGGACATGGACGAGTTGAATGAATTAGAAGCAAGCTTATCAAAGACATCAATTCAAATAAAGGAGCAAGGAGCTGAAACTTAATTCTGAGAATTAGTTATAACCTTCATGTGATATTTTTATGCATCTAATGCACAATAGGGCATGTGCTTGTAGCCATTAGCTCTTGTTTCTTTCAAGGAAGTTTTTGAGCGAAGCTTTTGATGATAATGAAATTATTGTTCTCCACTTTACATTTGGTAAGAATAATTGCCTGTGTGACATAATGTGATATAATCTGGCTTTCTGTAGTTAGATCTCTCATTGGACCTACTATACACATTTTTATGTTTGAACACTAGGTTGTCTTGAGCAGTTTGTACCTACTTTTGTTATGAGTTTGCCTATTTCAGCAATCAGCATGGGGATCTTCCATATTGCTTGTGTTTGTAATTTTTGCTAACATTGAAGCATAAAGTGGTATCTGTGGCGCTTGGATGTTCAGCTTGTTTAACTTTCCGTACAGTGACTCAGAAATCAATATATCATGGGAACGGCAACAAATTACCAGAAGAGAGAAGAAAATATAAGGGAAGTTAACAGCAAGAAACCCGTAATTGTACACCCTTAAAAACGGGGAATAAAAAAAAATCAGATACAAGTCTAATGTTCTGGCTTTAGTACGTGAAATGGTAATTCCATTGTATGGAATTAACATTCCCATGTTTTTAGTAAAAAAAGCATGGAATAGTGGCTCTGCCAAGTCATGTTTGAAACAACCTTTTTGGAGGAAAATAATCACTTATTTTTTAAAAGCTTTCAGGAAGTGGACAAAAAATAAGTTATTTCCTCAAAATAAACTGAACCAAATATTCATAAAACTTTTACCATCCCTCTTAAGAGAGGTGGGATACTGGAATTGGTGGAGATTCCATGCTCTCTGGAATGAATTAAAATTCTTTTCCTTCGTACTCCCTACAAACCCTTTCGTAAAATTCTTTTAACCGTTCACTGCAAATAATTTTGTTTTTTCTATTATAGATATTTATGTCATTTAGATAGACTGATGCTATTCAGCATTGCAGTTTCCATTCCATTCTAATTCTATTCACATTATGTGGAATCCCTGTTCAAAATATTATTAAACGTGACCTAATAACAAATGATTCGAAACAGGATTGTACGTTTTTGTATTATAAAATAAAATATTAATCTTATTAATTCATATAAAACGGACGACTCTAATTCAAGAACCATTTATGGCCCTATATTTTGGGACCATTATAGAAGCTACCAAGATGCCACAAACTAATTTATCTTTGAGTTAAGGACTCTAATTCAAGTCCTTACTTCATGGATCACATCTTAAGTTAAAAAATCAACTATGGAAGATCTCAATCTTTAATTTATCTTTTTAACGATATTAATAAAAAAAAATTACAAGTTTTAGAATGATCACTTGTTGAATTGGATTGAATTGCATTTGATGCATGTATATATTTTGAACTCTAGAGGATTCGTTTTCCTGCTTTAACGATCAGACAAGCTTAAAGTCCCATCATAAGACTTGATGAAAGGGTCCCAATAATGTACTATTGAGAGAAGGGTATTCAAGCCTAACGGGAATTCTTTTGGTGAAGGAGCCACCATAATTAATGTGGATGCAGTTGATGATAAATCTATAGATTGATTCATTGGTGTGGCGGACATGAAACATTGCTACACAAGGATTAGTCGGAAGTGTGCTGAACCCTAGTGTTGGATTTTCAATCCTTCCGTATTCCATGAACCGCGAGTCACAATTTTATGAGTTCGGAGACATAACCTCTGCTAATTCTAAAAGGTGAAACAGTGGGACATGCTGGCATCAATTATTAGGGACCAGTTTATGTTCCTAAGGGCAATTTCACTTAATACCATTTTGTTTTAAGATCTATTTTAACATGGTGCCCGTTTGTGTTGTTTCGTGGTTTGTGGAGGGATCTCTATCGTATCGTGCACATAATTTCTGGCATGTATTGCCTGGTCTCACATGCATCCGTGGAGGGGAGTTGAAATGGAAAATCTCATATATTTGCGTCAATTATTGGGGTACAATTTATATCTGTTTAGCAACTTCATTCAATACCAATTGTTTTTAAGATGGGCATGTTAATGAATTCGTCCATTCATAATCCTGAGACACACAAGTCTCGTTATTCTCGGCTCCTCAAGTCCCGTTATCATCAATATCCTCATGTCCTCAAGCTGAAATACGATCTTTATCTTAGTTTGTCCTTTTAGGAAAATTCACACTTGCGAGGATGTTGGCGAAGACAATGCGTTAAAGAATACTATATATAATTGTAATTTAAATATCAGTGTCATATGAGCTGAAAAGCTTTTCTGCATTCTCACCCACAAGAAAATTATCACTGTTATACACTTTAAGAAAGGAATACTGTAAGAGGAATGCTGCTAATACAATCTTTATTAGATAAATTTCACATGTACTTCACTGAACAACTTAGGCTCACTCTCCGTTTAGTTTGACCTTCATATAATTTACCTAATAATAAGCTAACATTTCTGATTACCCCAACTGTAAAATACTTTGTGTGACCAATTGTTAACCAACCTTATAAAGACCAATTTGTTAATACGTAAGCTCGGTCCTGGACTTTAGTCCCTTGATATGATAATGCTACTGTTGTCTCACTATTTAAGTCTTAATGTTTCTGTGAGAATGATAAATTTCGAAGAAAAAAAAAAACCTTATTTTTAAAAAATTCTCTCATAAAGTTAAAAAACGATTATTTCTTTTAAATAAGTTAAACTAATAAGACAATTATTGACATGACATAAGAACTATATGCTAATTATAGATGCGATGTATGTTATCATTCCTAATACAGAGCTGGCAAAGAACCATGTATCAAAAATTTTTATTTAAAAAAAAAAGAGCTGGCAGAGAAGCCACTGCCTGCCCTTATCGCAGCCAAGAAAAAAAAAAAAAAAGAGAGGAGAAATTCGTCAAAAGTGAAACTAAGCTAACCTAAAATGATGGTCCTAGGGAGGGAAATTGATTGATAACAAGTGGTTATAAGTCAATTGATTAACCTACAACCAATTACATAACCTAAACCTAATTCACTAATTGTCATTTACTAGTCCATCCAAGTCCAACATCTATTTTGTCTTGACTTTTCAAGAATTCTCCCCAGCAAAAAAATGGTTATATCAAGCACATAATGTGATCAATTTGTTCCATATTCATATCTTCAGCATGTATGAAAGCCATCTGTAAACATGATTGGCTATGAAAAGCCAATGACAAATCCGAGGAAGAAAATTGTTTCAAGTGGCTGAAGCAACAGAACTACAGAAGAAAAGGTAGAACCGTAGAAATCATCAATTACATTAGTAAAGGATTTACATTTTCTGTGAAACAATATTTCAGTTGTACAGTTCTATTGCTTTAAAAAGAGATCACTTGATTGGTGCAAGAATGGTGTACAACAAAAGAAATGTGACAATTATAACTGCACCCCCCAGAGTGAAAGTGGGACTATTCCAGAACCTGAGGTTTGATCTCTCTGTTCTTTTGATAGGATCCACCTCCTCAGAAAGAGGAAACTCTGAACGTCTAGGATTCCAGCTCACATACTTATCTGAAAATCGGGAGAAGGGTTTTTTTCTCCCTTGCTTTTTGAATTTTGACCATGCCTTGTCCCAGTCTGTTGAAGATTTATCACCTGAGACATTTAACGAACAATTATAATAAGTCATCGTGAGTTCTACACTTTGTTTTGGAATGGATGACAAATGGATTATACTTTTGGAAGCAATAAAGTTTGAATGTAAAAGTTAGATTATTACTGTGTTCAGGAAACAAAGGGGAATATTGGAGGAAACAAAAGTAGCAAATATGGAGAGAAACACTGTTATTTTCAATGATAGAAAAAGGATAATCAGTCATATATATATATATATATATATAAAGTTTTATGCTTTGAATTAAAAGCATTTAATCTAAACAGACATTCTTTTAATCTAAACACACACTTAACCTTTAAATTATTTGTATTTGGAGAGATACCAAATTCTACCAAATGATATTTCAAAATTAGCATTTTACATTTACCTTTCTACAAACTAAAAATATTATAATCATGAACATACTATCTCAAAATTTTAAATATTAAAGTGATAACACATGAATAATTTTATATTATAATCTAACCTGCACCCTCCTGCATGAGCCTTTTAGGCTTGAAGCGTAGTAATTCACAAATTCACTTTGTAATCTTCACTTCTCATTAGAGAAATGGAGACCACATGTTGAACTCTAGATCACTTTGTTTATACAAAAATTGATAGGACAAAACTTAGATATTGAACTCTAAAATATGATGTATGGTGCTTTCAGCAATTTCTCTGTTAGAATGCACATCCCATTTTATGGGAACTTTAAGCACCGACCAAGAGCAAGGTAATTGGATCCGTGAAATCAGAAACCGTAAAGAATTCCAAAATCAACATTAAATAAATTCACAAGAAGACAAATACTATCAAAATATAGACACATCGTCGTCGTCGTCATCATAATAATTATAATGATAAGTATGCAAAAATGGTAATTGCAGAGCAATACCCTTGTTATTGTTATCGTCGTTTCGTTGAGATTCCTTGGAGTCTCTGTTGGAACAGACAAGCTTGAAAGGAGAATAAGAAGAAACTGATGAGGATTGGTATCGTGAAGAAGAGAAGCGATGCGATATAAAACTTGGTAATGAAAGCTGTGTATAAACATCCATTTGCATGCAATTGAATTGAATTTGAAGATTCTAATTTTCAGCTTGTTTTGATTTAACCCAGGAAAAGGATCATCACCTCTTCCTTATCCTTTGCCTCTTATTTCGATCTCAAAATTGACCACCTCGTCACACGTGTCTCTCCTTCTGTGCCTCAAGCTCCACCTTACAATCACCCTTAATCTGTAAAGTTTTTTATTCTTACTGACGTGAATCTGTAATTTTAGTATTTTACCCTGACGACAACATTATTATTTTTACGTTATAAAATTGCACTCTTACTTATTAAAATTATATAGCTCTTTTTTTTTATTCTGTTAAATTATTTTTAATTAAATAAGTTTTTTAATCATTACTTAATTTTTTTAATAAATATTAAACATAATAAAATATCTACAAGCTATTATTTAAACAATATTTGATCAATTAAATTAATTTTTATGATATTTCAAAATTAAAATTTTTAAATGTTTATATTTTTTATTTTAATTTATGCAGTAAAATAATTTTTAAAATATTTTTACTTTATGATTTTTTTTATATTTTACACACATTTATAAATCCATGCAAAGCACAAGATACTTGTTATTTTTATATTTTACACATATATTTATGATGTTTATAGCTTTTTTTAAGGGTATCCTTCCATTGATAAATGGGGGACAAATCTCTCGAAATATCATCAAACATTAAAGTAGAAACTCCTCTTAACAATATTTTTTTAATCACATATCTATAGACGCAACAAGACAAGTTTGGTCTGGTCAATTGGTCAATTAATCCATCTAATCCATCATTTTTAATGAGTTGGCCAGTTGGGTTATATGTATTAACCCATCAACTTGTATAAATTGTGGGTTGAAACAGGTTAATTAGTTGGTTAAGTTGGGCATGTTTGAGGTAGTCGTGAGTTTTTGATTTTTAGTTTTCAAATGTAATTTTTAAAACAAAATATATTTGACTAAAATAGAGCCGAAATGGTTTTTAATTCAATTTCAAAACACCTTTATATTTATTTTCAAAATTAAGAAAATAGGATTTGTGAATTTTGTTTTTATTTTAAAAAGCCTTAGTCTTGCTACATTTGACTGTGACCCTTCTACTGTTATCATCACCACCACTATTGTCGTCATTGCCACCATTGTTGTCGTCGCCACCTCCATTACTGTCGTCGTTGCTGCCACCACAACCATTGTTGTCACCGTTGCTAGGGGTGGCAAAGTAAGTTGGGTCTAACCCGCTAACCCACCAAAAAATGAGGGGGTGGGCTAGGTGGGTCAACCCACCAATTCGCAAACCTGATGGGCCAAGGCAGGTTAGCCTACTAAGCCATTATTTATTTAATTTTTAAAAAAATATGTTAGTATTTTGTGTTATTGATGAAAGACTATTAATATTTTGTATTGTTGATGAATGACCATTAGTAGTGCTCTTAAAAGACTATTAGTATTTTGTGCTGTAGTCTTCAAGTTGAAGGACAAATTTGTAGTGAATAAGTGGATTTATGTTGATGCATCAATATGAAGAATACAATTGTTGATTTGTTGTGTCATTTTTGTGTATAACTTAAGTCATTTGAAAGGTCACTTAAGAAGCTTGAATTTTTCTCTCTTTTTCTTTTCTTTTTTTTTTAATTTCTGGTAGGCTAGCCTGTCAGCCCACTCCTAAACAAGGCGCCCAAAATAGGTAGGGCAGCTCGACCTAACCCATTTTGGGGAGACTAGTGGCAGGTAGGGCTAAAATGGGTTGGGTTGATTTGTTTTGCCATCCCTAATCGTTGCTACCACCAAACAAATGTACCCTTACATGGAGCCTCAACCTAGAGGTTCTAGATGCTTGCATTTAATGCAGATCATCATTCTATAGATCACACCTGTGCGATTCTATGTAAATAGAGACATCTTGTGGCCTCCTAGACAATCCAAATATCAAATAGCATACAATCATCAATTTAATGACTCTTTAACAACAAAACCATTATCCTAAACCCCTCAATCATTCAAACTACATCAAAATCCCTTTTTCTAAACCCTAACATGCAATTCCATACAAAGGTCACAACATAGAGAAAGAAACAAGAAGCAATAATTATAGGGAGTGGGAAAATATGCTAGGGGCTACACTCACCTTGAGGTTGCCTAAGGTTCATTAAGAGTGAGTTTGGGTGATTCTTTTCTCTCGTTGCCTCTATCATTTTCCCTTCTCCCTTCTCCTCCTTTCTCTCTTCTTCTTTTCCTTCTCTTTTTCTTTAGGTCAAAATGTGAGGGTGACTTAGGGTTACCTATCTTAATTCCTTTTTAGGTCTTGATAGAAGCTCCGCAAGAAGGGATGAGGTTAGGGAAACTAAAAACGCTCAAGGTTGTTAATTGAAGGTTTGGGGAAGTGCGAAAAGGAGTGGGAAAGCAGGGAGAGTGCGGCACGATATGGGGGGTATGCGCAATGTGAGATGAGGGGGGAGTGTGGTGCTTAACGAGGGAGGAAGGTTGTTTTGAAAAAATAAATAAATAAATAAGGCCAATTAAGTAAATTTAAATAAAAAATATTAAAAAGGGAGTGGACTTAGAAAACAGGGAGAGTGTAAATAGCAAAACCTCCCCTTAATTTTATAATCCAACTCTTAATTTACACGCACATACTCCCCTAATGAGCCCAATTAATATTTATTTATTTAATTATTTTTTTTGAAAATATTTAATTAATTAAATTAAACCTATCATTTTGAATGTTACGTTATTAACCTCAACAAATTTTGGGATAGAGCGCATTAAGTTCAATACATTATTAAGTCACACGAACATTTTATAAACTAATCTATATGTAGTATTAAATATCGTTAATAAATAATATCAAAAAAATATCGTTAATAATTAAATACGTAAAAAGAAAAAAAATTGTTTGATTTGGATAAAATCAAGACAATGTAATTTATTACATACTTTTTATCTTATGTATTTGATGTATAAGTTCAAGAGCATTAAATTTAAACTTTAAATACTTTTAATCACTAAAAATAATATTAAATAATTTGAGTTTTAAATATAATAAATATTTTTTTCAATGAAAATTATATTTTTATTCTCTTAATCTATACACGTAATATATAAATAAAACAATGTTAATAAATATTGTTCATGATAGAAGTAAAAATCAATTGAATTTTATTTAGGACAATAATTAAAAATCATGTTATAAACTTTCATATTAACTTATGTATGAAATATTCATTACAAAGTAATCAATCATTATAATTCTTTTATTAATTGTGTTATGATTATTAATATATACTCTTATAATCCACCTTAACAATTTATATCCATTTATAAATAAATAGTTTTTTTTATCTTATGTTTTATTAGATTTTTTTTTTACAATAACATCTTTTCTATAATATATAGAACTTAATATATTTTATATTTTCAATTATTTTATTTTAATTTTACCTATAATTCGCGAGTGATATACTAACAAGGAATAAAACCTATATAATTTTATAATTATTAATAAAATTCAGTTAATAAATAAATAAAACATGTCTTTAGATACTTTTGGCCTGGACCAATTGAAATCAAGAGGTTTTGCCGCGCCTTTCTACCGAACTAGAAAGACAAGCAGCACTAGCACATGACTTCTACCAGATCTTGTGGTTCCTGGTCTTCACACTAGCGGGTGGCCTGCACACACACATACCAATCTTTCACCTTTCATGGTCACGGTGTGACCCACTCCTTATTTTCTTTCACTATCATTTCCTTATGTTCACAAAACATTGCCCCTCTCAACACACCATGTCCCTTCTTTTCCTATACCACCTCCTCTCTTAAATCGTCGTCGTTTATCTATTGTACCATCCACAATGTATTTACGCCGCCAAACTATTGGACACCAATAGCCACGTTGTCATATCGTTATTTTTGGGTGTGAGACCTGTGTACACTATGAAAAATGTGCAAGACATTTTATCTTATATATTCCAACGGTCTTGCTTTATAATAAGTTCTTAAATTGTATTGAATCTTGTTTATTCCATTTTAGGAAGAAATTTATATTTACACAAGTGGAACAACTAAAGTGATCATAGTGCTTTTCGGGTGTGCCAATGATATGAGAGGATGAAATGGGCGTGGTGGAAGTTTTGGTTTTGTGGCACTGACCAAACATTAACAACTGTGCACCTTAGATAACCACACAATCGGTCCCGCAATTCCTTTTTTTCTCTTTCTCTCTTTTTTATTATATTTATTTTTTCATATGATGAACTATAGCAACACTTGAAGCTGTGAATCAATGGCAATGGCGCCCTCAACTCCCACTAGCGGGTCTGGCAAGAAGGTTAGAAAGCCTTATACTATTACCAAGTCTAGGGAGAGCTGGTCCGAGGAAGAGCATGACAAGTTTCTGGAAGCTCTTCAACTGTGAGTTCATAACCATAATGCTGCTTCACTTCACAAATTATTTATTTATTTTTATTCCAGATTGAGTTTCATTCTCCCATGTTGATTCTTCTCAACTTTTGGATAGAAAAGGTGCACAACTTAATCAAATTCGTTTGGTCATCTTGCTGGTTCAGTTCTTTTTTTGGCCTACCTCATATGTAGTCTCCTTGCTTTTGAATGTTTGAGAGAAGTATCAAAGATATTCTGCTATTGAATTACTGAATTTTTATATTTTTTGGTATTCAGATTTGACAGAGATTGGAAGAAAATTGAAGATTTTGTTGGTTCAAAAACAGTTATTCAGGTTAGGAACCGCCTCTTCAGTTATGTCTTATTTTCTATCTTCTGTTATGCCATTATGTGTGTCTCTCTCTCCCTTAGGGATGTCAACGAGGCGGGGCAGGTACGGGTAGTAGTTATCCGCTACCCTCCCGCCCGATAAAATTTATACCCGTACCCGCTCTATTACCTGCCCGGGTATTCGTTAAGCAGATACCCGCGGATATTTTTAATATCCGCGGGTATCCGTGGATATCCGTAGGTATTTTTAAAAAATAAAAAATAAAAAAAATAACAAATTTATTTTATGTGTTGTGAACAATTATAAAGTGTTGTAAATATCATTTTGAATTTATAAATTTAAATTTATAAATTAAAGAGTTATAATTTAAAATAATCACTTTAAACATAAATTTTAATTATTCTAACAATTTTTTTAAAAAAATATAGTTTAAATGCTCACAAATTTATGTTCCTTTTCTCTTGTAATATAATTGTATAAGATTTCTCTCGTAATGAACAATCTTTTTGAAAATTTTGAATAAATTTATGTAATTTTATCTATATTAATATGTAAGGGTATTTAAATAAATATATAATTGCGGATAACGGGTATCTGCGGATACAGGTATCATGATATCCGTACCCGCCCCGTTAATAAACGAGTAACGGATATCATGATACCTGTATAAGATTTCTCTCGTAATGAACAATCTTTTTGAAAATTTTGAATAAATTATGTAATTTTATCTATATTAATATGTAAGGGTATTTAAATAAATATATAATTGCGGATAACGGGTATCTGCGGATACAGGTATCATGATATCCGTACCCGCCCCGTTAATAAACGAGTAGCGGGTATACCCGTTTAGAATATCTACGAGTACTCATTTAAAGTACCTATTTTCTATCCTTAGCGGATTTTATCCGCAGGATATCTGCGGACACGGGTATTTTGACATCCCTGCTCTCCCTATGAGTTTTTCTTCAGATTAGAAGTCATGCCCAGAAGTACTTCTTGAAAGTTCAAAAGAACGGGACAGTGGCACATGTGCCTCCTCCTCGACCTAAGCGCAAAGCTGCTCATCCTTACCCACAAAAGGCATCCAAAAATGGTTTGCTTCTATTTCACACTATGATGTTCTGTTCCTTAAAAGCACAACATGCACATTCTTGACACGCTGTTTTATGGTTTGGCAGTTTTGGTGCCGTTGCCAGCTTCCATGGCTTATGTTTCTTCCACTAGTACCCTTCCACCTGGGTATGCCACATGGGATGAAAATTCCTTGCTCATGAATGCTGGATCCAGCAAATCAGTGCCCTGTCAGGATGAACTCACCAATCTTCATGGAAATGAAGGCATGCATAACTCTTTTTGTTCTTATTGTTGGTTCAATTGTTTCTTTGATATGAACAGTCTGCAATGGCTGTCCTAAATGGAACTTTCCACCACTTATTATGTTATATGACGTTACTGATTCAGCTGATATTGGATCAAAGGGGATAACACAAATTGGCCACAGCAGTCTTAGTGGTGTTGGGAACTCTAATAGAAAGCTGCCTGCTACCGAGATAACGAAACAAGGGAAACAGGCTCAGGTTCTTCATGGTAATGATCTTACGTGCGTTGATTGGTGTTTTACATTTGTTTTCACAGTGAAATTAGTAGCTGGTGGTGATTGTCTCATCTTGATTAAATTTCACTGGTTTGCCAGATTTTGCTGAAGTTTACAGCTTCATTGGAGGTGCTTTTGATCCAGAGACAAAAGGCCATGTCCAGAAGCTGAAGGAAATGGATCCTATAAATTTTGAAACTGTGAGTTGAATAAAACTTATCAATATCATCATTCAATTAAATCACATGCAGTGATGGAAGCAATTATGGAGGCAAAACTTACTGTATAATCAAATAGGGATCAATTCACTTATGAGAGATATTGCCATTTTGAAACAACTAAATTAACAGGATGCATGGTAAATTTCTCCTGGTTATAGATAATGAAAAATTTCCCATGTAGTGGGATAAGACTTGATTGTTCTTGTTGTTTTATGTATATAATAAACAATTCCTCCTCCAAAAGCAATATTAGGAAATATGCTTAGGTCATATTAAGGAAGATGTTTATATGCATTTGTGGCACCATAAAATGCTGTAGCCTTTCCGTTTAATTTTTATTTTAAGGGGAGGGTGTCGCTTCTTTT